>CAXDIM010000002.1:600000-841792 GCA_963989365.1 Rhimphoctona megacephalus
TGAAAATGTTCTTGCAGGTTAGTAGTGGAAGAATTTTTGAGTGTAGTAAAAAAACTAGTAGTTTTTAAGCGAGTACATTGAGTAAAATCTGTTCCGGAGCACATTTTATGTGATCGCTTGCGGTTGTAGGTTTATATGATTACTACAAACGGCGGAATCGGCTTGAAAATGTTCGTAGAGGTTAGTAGTAGAAGAATTTTTGAGAGTCATAAAAAATAGTTAATTTTTAGAGCGTAAAATAAGCAAAATTTGTTTCGAAGCACATTTTATGTGATCGCTTCCGGTTGAAGGTTTATACGATTACTACAACCAGTGTGATACGCTTGAAAATGTTCGTAGAGGTTAGCAGTGGATGAATTTTTGACTGCAGTAAAAAAAATAGTTGTTTTTAAGCGCGTAAAAAAAGCAACACTTGTTTCGAAGCATATTTCATGTGATCGCTTCCGGTTGAAGGTTTATACGATTAGTACAAACGGTGGGATAGTCTTGAAAATATTCGTAGAGGTTAGTAGTGGAAGAATTTTAGATTGTAGTAAAAAAACAGTTGTCTTTAAGAGAGTAAAATGAGTAAAATTTGTTCCGGAGCACATTTTATGTGATCGCTTCCGCTTGTAGGTTTATATGATTACTACAAACGGTGAGATACGCTTGCAAATGTTCATAGAGGTTAGTAGTGGAATAATTTTCGATTGTAGTAAAAAACAGTTGTTTTTAAGCGCGTAAATGGAGCAAAACTTGTTTCGAAGCATATTTTATGTGATCGCCTCTGGCTGAAAGTCTATACGAATACCACAATCGGTGGGATAGGCTTGAATATATTCGTAGAGGTTAGTAGTGGAAGAATTTTTGACTGTAGTAAAAAAAAACAGTTGTTTTTAAGCGCGTAAATGGAGCAAATCTCGATTCGAAGCATATTTTATGTAATCGCTTCCGGTTCAAGGTTTATACGATTACTACAAACGATGGGATAGACTTGAAAATGTTCTTGCAGGTTAGTAGTGGAAGAATTTTTGAGTGTAGTAAAAAAAATAGTTGTTTTTAAGCGAGTAAAATGAGCAAAATTTGTTCCGGAGCACATTCTATGTGATCGCTACCGGTTGTAGGATTATACGATTACTACAAACGGTGGGATATACTTGAAAATATTCGTAAAGGTTAGTAGTGGAAGAATTTTTGGGTGTAGTAAAAAAAATAGTAGTTTTTAAGCGAGTAAAATGAGCAAAATTTGTTCCGGAGCACATTCTATGTGATCGCTACCGGTTGTAGGTTTATACGATTACTACAACCGGTGGGATACGCTTGAAAATGTTCGTAGAGGTAAGTAGTGGAAGAATTTTTGAGTGTAGTAAAAAAAATAATTGTTTTGAAGCGCGTAAATGGAGCAAAACTTGTTTCGAAGCATTTTTTATGTAATCGCTTCCGGTTCAAGGTTTATACGATTGCAACAAACGGTGGGATAGATTTGAAAATGTTCTTGCAGGTTAGTAGTGGAAGAATTTTTGAGTGTAGTAAAAAAACTAGTAGTTTTTAAGCGAGTACATTGAGTAAAATCTGTTCCGGAGCACATTTTATGTGATCGCTTGCGGTTGTAGGTTTATATGATTACTACAAACGGCGGAATCGGCTTGAAAATGTTCGTAGAGGTTAGTAGTAGAAGAATTTTTGAGAGTCATAAAAAATAGTTAATTTTTAGAGCGTAAAATAAGCAAAATTTGTTTCGAAGCACATTTTATGTGATCGCTTCCGGTTGAAGGTTTATACGATTACTACAAACGGTGGAAAAGGCTTGAAAATGTTCGCAGAGGTTAGTAGTGGAAGAATTTTTGAGTGTAGTAAAAAAATAGTTGTTTTTAAGCGAGTAATATGAGCAAAATTTGTTTCGAAGCACATTTTACGTGATCGCTACCGGTTGTAGGTTTATACGATTACTACAACTGGTGGGATACGCTTGAAAATGATCGCAGAGGTTCGTAGTAGAAGAATTTTTGAGTGTAGTAAAAAAAATAGTCGTTTTTAAGCGAGTAAAACGAGTAAAATTTGTTCCGGAGCAAATTTTATGTGATCGCTACCGGTTGTAGGTTTATACGATTACTACAAATGGTGAAATGGACTTGAAAATGTTCGTAGAGGTTGGTAGTGTAATAATTTTTGCGAGTAATAAAAAAAATTGTAGTTTTTAAGCGAATTTAATGAGCAAAATTTATTTCGGAGCACATTTTGAGTGATCGCTTATGGTAGAAAGTTTATACGATTACTACAAACGGTGGGATATACTATAAAATGTTTGCAGAGGTTAGTAGTGGAAGAATTTTTTAGTGTAGTAAACAGATAGTTGTTCTTAAGCGAGTAAATTTAACAAAACTTGTTTCGAAGCATATTTTATGTGATCGCTTCCGGTTGAAGGTTTATGCGATTACTACAAACGGTGGTATAGACTTGAAAATATTCATAGAGGTTAGTAGTGGAAGAATTTTTGATTGTAGTAAAAAAACAGTCGTTTTTAAGCGAGTAAAATGAGTAAAATTTGTTCTGGAGCACATTTTAGGTTATCGCTTCCGGTTGTAGGTTTAGATGATTACTACAAGCGGCGGAATCGGCTTGAAAATGTGCGTAGAGGTTAGTAGTAGAAGAATTTTTGAGAGTCATAAAAAATAGTTAATTTTTAGAGCGTAAAATAAGCAAAATTTGTTTCGAAGCACATTTTAGGTGATCGCTTCCGGTTGAAAGTTTATACGATTACTACAAACGGTGGAAAAGGCTTGAAAATGTTCGCAGAGGTTAGTAGTGGAAGAATTTTTGAGTGTAGTAAAAAAATAGTTGTTTTTAAGCGAGTAATATGAGCAAAATTTGTTTCGAAGCACATTTTATGTGATCGCTACCGGTTGTAGGTTTATACGATTACTACAACCGGTGGGATATGCTTGAAAATGATCGCAGAGGTTAGTAGTGGAAGAATTTTTGAGTGTAGTAAAAAAATTAGTCGTTTTTAAGCGAGTAAAACGAGTAAAATTTGTTCCGGAGCAAATTTTATGTGATCGCTACCGGTTGTAGGTTTATACGATTACTACAAATGGTGGAATGGACTTGAAAATGTTCGTAGAGGTTGGTAGTGTAATAATTTTTGCGTGTAATAAAAAAAATAGTAGTTTTTAAGCGAATGTAATGAGCAAAATTTATTTCGGAGCACATTTTGAGTGATCGCTTCTGGTAGAAAGTTTATACGATTACTACAAACGGTGGGATATACTATAAAATGTTTGTAGAGGTTAGTAGTGGAAGAATTTTTTAGTGTAGTAGAAAGATAGTTGTTCTTAAGCGAGTAAATTTAACAAAACTTGTTTCGAAGCATATTTTATGTGATCGCTTCCGGTTGAAGGTTTATGCGATTACTACAAACGGTGGTATAGACTTGAAAATATTCATAGAGGTTAGTAGTGGAAGAATTTTTGATTGTAGTAAAAAAACAGTCGTTTTTAAGCGAGTAAAATGAGTAAAATTTGTTCTGGAGCACATTTTAGGTTATCGCTTCCGGTTGTAGGTTTAGATGATTACTACAAACGGTGGGATGCGCTTGCAAATGTTCGGAGAGGTTAGTAGTGGAAGAATTTTTGATTGTAGTAAAGAAAACAGATGTTTTTAAGCGCGAGAATGGAGCAAAACTTGTTTCGAAGCATATTTTATGTAATCGCTTCCGGTTCAAGGCTTATACGATTACTACAAACGGTGGGATATACTTAAAAATGTTCGTAGAGGTTAGTAGTAGAATAATTTTTGAGTGTCATAAAAAAATAGTCTATTTTAAGAGCGTAAAATAAGCAAAATTTGTTTCGAAGCACATTGTATGTGATCGCTTGCGGTTGAAGGTTTATACGATTACTACAAACGGTGGAATGGACTTGAAAATGTTCGTAGAGGTTGGTAGTGTAATGATTTTTGCGAGTAATAAAAAAAATATTAGTTTTTAAGCGAGTTAAATGAGCAAAATTTATGTCGGAGCACATTTTGAGTGATCGCTTCTGGTAGAAAGTTGATACGATTACTACAAACGGTGGGATAGACTAGAAAATGTTTGTAGAGGTTAGTAGTGAAAGAATCTTTTAGTGTAGTAAAAAAATAGTTGTTCTTAAGCGCGTAAATTTAACAAAACTTGTTTCGAAGCATATTTTATGTGATCGCTTCCGGTTGAAGGTTTATGCGATTACTACAAACGGTGGGATAGACTTGAAAATATTCATAGAGGTTAGTAGTGGAAGAATTTTTGATTGTAGTAAAAAACAGCCGTTTTTAAGCGAGTAAAATGAGTAAAATTTGTTCTGGAGCACATTTTATGTGATCGCTTCCGGTTGCAGGTTTAGATGATTACTACAAACGGTGGGATGCGCTTGCAAATATTCGGAGAGGTTAGTAGTGGAAGAATTTTTGATTGTAGTAAAGAAAACAGATGTATTTATGCGCGTAAATGGAGCAAAACTTGTTTCGAAGCGTATTTTATGTAATCGCTTCCGGTTCAAGGTTTCTACGATTACTACAAACGGTGGGATAGACTTGAAAATGTTCGCAGAGGTTCGTAGTAGAAGAGTTTTTGAGTGTCATAAAAAAATAGTCGATTTTAAGAGCGTAAAATAAGCAAAATTTGTTTCGAAGCACATCTTATGTGATCGCTTGCGGTTGAAGGTTTATACGATTACTACAAACGGTGGAAAAGGCTTGACAATATTCATGGAGGTTAGTAGCGGAAGAATTTTTGAGTGTAGTAAAAAAATAGTTGTTTTTAAGCGAGTAATATGAACAAAATTTGTTTCGGAGCACATTTTATGTGATCGCTTCCGTTAGAAAGTATATAGGATTACCACAAATGTTGGGATAAGCTCGAAAATGTTCATAGAGGTTAGTAGTGGAAGAATTTTTGAGTGTATTTAAAAAGAATTGTTTTTAAGCGAGTAAAATGAGGAAAATTTGTTCCGGAATACATTCTATGTGATCGCAACCGGTTGTAGGTTTATATGATTACTACAAACGGCGGAATCGGCTTGAAAATGTTCGTAGAGGTTAGTAGTAGAAGAATTGTTGAGTGTCATAAAAAAATAGTTGATTTTAAGAGCGTAAAATAAGCAAAATTTGTTTCGGAACACATTTTATGTGATCGCTTCCGGTTGGAGGTTTATACGATTACTACAAACGGTGGAAAAGGCTTGAAAATGTTCGTAGAGGTTAGTAGTGGAAGAATTTTTGAGTGTAGTAAAATAATAGTTGTCTTTAAGCGAGTAATATGAACAAAATTTGTTTCGGAGCACATTTTATGTGATCGCTTCCGGTAGAAAGATTATACGATTACCACAAATGGTGGGATAAGTTCGAATATGTTCGTAAAGGTTAGTAGTGGAAGAATTTTTGAGTGTAGTAAAAAAGAGTTGTTTTTAAGCGAGTAAAATGAGCAAAATATGTTCCGGAGCACATTCTATGTTATCGCTACCGGTTGTAGGTTTATACGATTACTACAACCGGTGGGATACGCTTGAAAATGATCGTAGAGGTTAGTAGTGGAAGAATTTTTGAGTGTATTAAAAAAATAGTTGTTTTTAAGCGAGTAATATGAGTAAAATTTGTTCCGGAGCAAATTTTATGTTATCGCTATCGGTTGTAGGTTTATACGATTACTACAAACGGTGGAATGGACTTGAAAATGTTCGTAGAGGTTGGTAGTGTAATAATTATTTCGTGTAATAAAAAAAATAGTAGTTTTAAGCGAGTTAAATGAGCAAAATTTATTTTGGAGCACATTTAGAGTAATCGCTTCTGGTAGAAAGTTTATAGGATTACTACAAACGGTGGGATATACTAGAAAATGTTTGTAGAGGTTAGTAGTGGAACAATTTTTAGTGTAGTAAAAAATAGTTGTTCTTAAGCGCGTAAATTTAACTAAACTTGTTTCGAAGCATGTTTTATGTGATCGCTTCCGGTTGAAGGTTTATGCGATTACTACTGTCACGTTCCGAGATAGTATATCACGTAAACAATATCTACTAATAAATAGGAATCATTTGGGTTTAAATAATATTTAGACTTAGTTCATTCTGAAAGAGATTTGCTTCGACTTGCTGTCTTTGTAACCAAATCGCTGAGCTGTTGTCGCGACCGTATCCGGTATAGTGTTCTACACCGAGCATACGCTCACGAGGCATGCATTTGTACTTTTATTCTGAGGATCCCGGGCTTGAAAATGCTGAGCGGACGTGAGAACGCTTATTATGACATTTTCTTGGACTCGCGGGCGAAGATCACCCCCCCATTCCTTGCTCGATGAGCGAGCTTATCGAGAAAGGAGTTGGGGGTGGGCAGTCTTTTACGAGTTCTAACAGCGCAAGCATATCGAAGAGCTACTCCTCGAGCAGTTTTTGCATAGCGACCTCAAAATCTTTTATTGAATCCGCGATCTTATAAAAACGTACCATTCGGACGAATAGATCGAAAGGCGCCTTAAAAGTGTGTCACGTCGCGAATTCAATCTGTTCCCGCTGCTATTAATTTTAAATAATCAAGTTTAAAGTCCTGCCACGAACTCTTTCGCGTCGTGTATAATTAAGAGTGAATCCGATTGATCTTAAGTGTGTGTGTGTGTGAGTGTGCAAGGAGTGAAAATCAATTGTAAGCGTGTAATCGTATGTATTGGGTGAGCGTGTGAGAACTGCGTGAGCGTTACAGCCGACGACGCGTCAAGGACTGTAACCAAATTTGTAAGTACTTGTGTATCTTTTATCCGCGGCCGGACACGCGGGGTTCCCTCCAGTCAACCTCCCGTTTCCGGTTACAAAGGTTGGAAAGACGCCACACGTGGCTTAAAATAAATTTCCTACGAATATTTATTTTATCCTAATATTCTGAGTTGCTACTGATTTACTAATCTTCCCTGACAAACCATACTCCTTGAATCGCCCTGTAGAGGACGAGACTAGAACGTACCCACAATAAAAATAATAATAAACTGCTCGCGCTTATCGCGAGTAGGTTAACTTTGGCGTTCGCACCGCTCTGAACATAACAAGCTAATTGGTGTCAGAAGTGGGATACTTCTGGTCAGTTTCTTGGAGTTTGGTCAATTTTTAAAATTTTCAATTTTTCCAAATTTCAACTCAGAATTTTCATCAGCGATCCGAAAATAAGTAATACATGTGAGGCTTTAAAATAAATATATTTATAGTAATTTAACTGTCCGCCAAGTACTGAACTACTGACAATCAAGTTTTCGGTTTGATTAAAATTTAATATTCGAATCTATCGCCATGCCGCCTGTCGATCCAAACGATGCGTCAGGTGCCGACGGCGGTCCGTCGGGTGCTAACGCCGGAGCGTTAGATGCTTCGACCCTCGTGTTAGCAGACGTGTCCACCTTAATGCAAAACATGACTCTCCACAGTCGATTTGCCTCAATACCCGTGTTCGATGGAAAAGGTATGCCATTGAGAGATTTCCTCCAGGACATAGAAAACGTGGCAGCATTCGTTCCTGAGGGATCGGAGGCTGAATACGTAGGCGCGATAATCTCGAAACTACGCGGAGATGTCCGAAATTGCGTTTACGGACATCAAATCAACACCGTGAAACAATTTGTCCAATTATTAAAAGATCGGTTAGCTCGCGGTAAAACTTACGATTATTACACGGAGAGAATTTCCACGATAAGAATGAAAAAATATGAAACGATCGGACAATTTTATGATAAAATTCGAATTTTGCTAAATGGCGGCCGCGTAGCATTTAAAGCGCGATTTAACGTAGATCCTCCACCGCTTGAACAAGATCCGTTACATGGAATGGCGCTTAGCGCTTTCATAAACGGATTGCGGACCCATTTAGGGGAGGTATTAGATACGAAAGAGCCCATTACGTTAGAGGCTGCATTTGATATCGCGGAAAAATTAGCTATTCGAAGTAAACAACGTAAACGACGTGATTCGGGTGTGGAACAGGTTATGTACACTCACAACAGTCAGACGCGTACTCCGTCCCCTGATAATCGAAGGCCTTGGCCTGATCGAACGCAAAGGTATCGTTCTCCAAGCCCTCGTCGCGACCCCCCAGGAATTCTTAAGCCCTCTGCTCCATTTGATGCAAAAATCAACCAGCCTGAATATCGAGTCGTTAGAGAAGATTGCGGTCACAAAGACTGCTGTCTTCAGGGCACATGTTGTGCGTGCTGCCCTCATAAACGGGACCGAGTCCTGGAAGTAATGTTACCCTCGAAGGGCTATTTAAACTCCCCTGAGGCTCGCCACGACGGATCGATGGCGAGCCAACCACGGCCACAATCTCCTGTGAGACCAGCATCTCCTTCCGAGCGCCGACCGTCAGTCAAGTTCCTGGAGAGGACCGCCTCGTCCTCTGGAACGCAGACACAGTCGAAGACCCAGTAGTAGAAATGTCCGCTCCAGAGCTGCGTAAAAGAAAGGGTAATTTCTTTCTTGATACGGGTTCTGCCGCTAGTCTTATCAAGCTTAGCGCACTCGACGAAGATCTTAGAGTCAATACGGACGATGTAATATGGATAACGGGCATAGGAGAAACAAGGGTCCCGACTCTAGGAGCCGTACACCTTCATTTCTCGGAAAGACCCACAAAGTTCTATGTTTTACATCGTTTACCTTTGAAAAGCGACGCGTTAATTGGAAGGCCATATTTTTACACGGAAGGCGCGGAAATCTCCTTTCACTACATGGGTCTCGTTACTCGTAATGACCCAATTCGTTTGAAACCGTTCATAAAAAAATTCTGTCCTCAGAGTGTAAAACCCGAAATACAAGAACAAATATTTCTTGCAAATTCTATTCCGGAGAAACGTAAATTCAAATTACGTGCCCGAATGCGAGAACAAATTTCATTGCCGATCGCAAATAAAAATCTAATCTCGGGTTATCTACCACCAGTAAAAACGTTAGACGGCGTATTTATCGGTGACGCACTCGTAACACGAAACGAAGACGTTTGCCATGTTTTCGCAATAAATACTCGGTTCGAAGACGTAGAGATTTAATTAAATCCTCAAGAGATTGAACCCTTTGACCGTTATCCGTCGGACAACGAGGAAACGTTTACTAATGACAGTCGAACGTCAACCGACGAAATGTCACCTCCGCTAGATCGAGTTTCGGAAATAATGAATCGATTACGTTTGGAAGACCTCAATGAAGACGAACGTCGACACGTTCGTCGACTCGTAGAGGAGTTTCCATACCGTTATAAATTGCCTGGATATAAATTGTCGCGAACGGACTTAGTACATCACAGAATTCCGACGATCGATGACTTACCCGTGAACGCGAAACAATACCGATTTCCCGCGGTCTATCGAAGCGAGCTAGAACAACAGGTCACAAAAAAACTACAGGACGGCGTAATCATTCATTCTCGATCTCCTTACAATTCAGCGGTGTGGATCGTGCCTAAAAAGCCTGATTCACAGGGGCGACCGAGAATGCGTATGGTGATATATTTTCGTAAATTAAATGAGAAGACGATTTCTGACGCATACCCGTTACCAAACATGATTGAAATTTTGGAACGACTCGTTCGTGCAAGGTATTTTTCCACCTTCGATTTGGCCAGCGGTTTTCAACAAATTCCTATGGATCCTCGCGATTCCGAAAAGACTGCTTTTTCCACACCTAATGGTCATTACGAATATAGTAGAATGCCAGAGGGGTTGAAAAACGCACCCGCGACGTTTCAACGTCTAATGGACCGCGTGTTGATAGGACTTCAGGGTGCGGAAATGTTTGTGTATTTAGACGACATAGTCGTGTTTGCAGAGTCTCTTGACGAACACCAGACGAAGATTCGCCGCCTCATGCTGCGGTTAGAAGAGGCGAATCTCTGTTTGGAGCCCGATAAATGTGAGTTTTTGCGCCGGGAAGTTACTTATCTCGGGCATATTGTGAGCTCCGAGGGGTTGCGAATGGACCCAAAGAAATTAGTTGCCGTTAAACATTTTCCGACGCCAAAGACTCAGAAAAATGTGCGACAGTTCCTTGGCCTCGCCGGGTATTATCGCCGTTTTATTAAAAATTTCGCTGAATTATCAAAGCCCCTATCGGATTTGCTGAAGAAAGGTCGCGGTATTACTTGGGGCGCTAAGGAAAAAATGAGCTTCCGGAAATTGCGAAGAGCCCTTTGCAAGGAGCCTATTTTGCAATACCCCGATGTAAACAAGCCCTTTACCTTAACTACCGACGCTTCCGATATTGCATTAGGTGCAGTGTTGTCCCAGAAACACGATGGGCATGACTTACCCGTCGCCTATCATTCTCGCGTCTTCCAGCCCAGTGAATTAAATTATTCGACAACCGAGAAGGAGTGTCTCGCTATAATAGATTCAATTGAGCAATTTGCGACATACCTTTATGGAAAAAAATTTACGCTCGTGAGCGATCACGAGCCTCTCAAATGGTTTCGAACAACAGCCGATCCAGGCAAGAGGCTCAATCGATGGAAAATGAGGCTAAGGAAGTATGATTATGAATTTGTTTACAAGCCAGGCCGATTAAATATTATTGCGGATGCATTGTCCCGGAACCCTGTAAAATCGAATGATTCTAGCTCGAGTGAATCCGGCTGTTCAGAATCGATTAAGGATGCAGGGTTGTTGAGGGAAATACTGCCTATTTCATCAACTGCAGCCCTGACGGGGAAAGGGAAGACTATTCCTAAGCCACGTCCGGCCTTAACACGAAAAACCGTACTACCACCGGCTGACTCACTCACGATAGCGGGCCGTACGCGATCAAAGCTGCGTTCGACGTCGAATATCCCGACGGCACCCCAAATTGTAGAGTCAAGCAGCGAGGTTTCGAATCCTCCTATTCAACGACTTCATCGAAGCCTGCTACCCGCTCCTTTACTACCCTCAAAACGACCAATAAAACATCTTGCGACGGAAAAAAAAATAGTACCGGACGTTAACCCTGAGGAAACGTCCGAGGAGCCTGAAGCAGCTTCTTCTTCGAACCGTTTGGAGATCGCGGTGACAATAAATCCTCCGCATGAAGACTCCGACGAAGAAGTATTCGAAGATGTTGAAATAACTGATCAAGTTACTCAAAAATCTGTAATCGATCCTGCATCGATTCGAGAATCGATCGGCACGTACGATAAAGCGCTAAGTTCGCTAGAAAGGCGTTTTGAAAACGATTCCCCAGATAACGAGGTCGAACAAGATTTTGAATGGCCTGATCATGTCTCGGAAGGTAACGAGGTCGACCCTGAAGCTCAGGGAATCCTCGATGCCGCAGATCCATTCAATCAAACGGGCTGTGATGACGTATTAATTCAACGCCTCCAGAAGCTAGCCGAATGTGAAAAGAATATAACGGAAAGTGAACTTCTTAGACGCGTGAGTCTTAGAGGACCCCCACTTCCCGAGGAAAACGAAAGGTTGGATGGGACAGAGGCCGATGATGAAGAAGATCAGAATGAAAATGATCAACCTGTAATAGCTGATCACGGAGGGAAAGCCCTCGACCCGGTTATTTAAGAAAATAAACGGCGTACAGTCAGATGGTCAATTCCACCTAAAGATAACGACCCTGCCGCGCGTTCGACTCCGTTTCCTAAACGAAAGGCCACACGTGAGTTCGCTGCATCACGTGTAGCTGAAACGGATGCAGAGAACTCGCGTGACATAGTAACAAATGCCAAACTAAAATGCCCAGACGACCTCGTTATTGTTCCACCTTCTTCGGATTCAGATAGTGAGCCCGAAAATAAAAAGAAACCAATTGACGAGGAAAAGCCTCGCCCTATAGTTGGCACTCGAGAGTGTCTGACTTATAAATCGGATAATATTGTTCATTTCGTTTCCGCAGACGGCGAATTGTCGACCCCTATAGGGAAACTTTTAGCCGACCTGGGGAAAATTGACGCAGACGCAATAAACCGTCAAAATTTGCGAATTGGACAAATTGCAATTACACCAAATGGCGAAAAGAAAATGTTCAGTGTCATCATAAAGAATCGATATTTTGACCCAGGTCAAACAGTAAATATTTCTCGACGATTGGAACACTTGAAGGCAATCCTTACTAGCACGGGTGTGAAATCGTTTCGGATTTCGCGTTCGGGTGACCACACCAACGTTTTACCCCGAGGAAAACTCCTCGAGTTGTTGCATGTTATTTTTGAAAAGTCAGGAATAGCTGTGACCATTTGTTACGGGAAGTTAAAGTCACCCCCTACTGAAAACCGAGGCCAGATAATAAGAGAATTTCACGAAAGTCTCATAGGAGGCCATCGAGGAGTAACAAAAACTTATCGTAAAGTTCGAGAACGTTTTTATTGGCCTTCACTCCGTAAAGAAATTCCAGATTACATTAGACGTTGTGTGGGCTGTCAAGAGCAAAAGCTAGTAAGGGCGAAAACTCGTGAGCCCATGCTGCTCACGGAGACGCCGGCCGACACGTTCGACAAAGTGTCACACGACACCGTAGGCCCTTTACCAACCACTCCACATGGAAATAAACACATTTTAACCATGCAGGACGACTTGTCGAAATATTGTCTAGCTGAGCCTATCCCTGATTTGAAGGCAACAACTATTGCTGAAGCTGTGGCGCGTAGACTGTTTACACAATTCGGCGACCCTCGAGCTATACTAACAGATCGAGGCACGGCCTTTACGAGTACTCTGTTACAAGAAATATCGAAAATATTTCGTATTAAACAGTTAACGACTTCAGGATATCGACCACAAACATACGGGTCGCTTGAAAGAAGTCATATAATGCTAATAGAGTACATAAAGCATTATGCCACACAGTATGACGATTGGGACAGATTGTTGCCTTACGCAGAATTATCGTACAACACGTATGTCCACGAAGCAACGAATTTCACCCCATATGAGATCGTGTACGGAAAGCTGCCTCGGTTGCCGAGTCAATTCCCCGTAGACAACGAAATGTCAACTTTTAATTGGTTTACCATCGAGTTAATCAAAAGATTATCCGAAATTCGCGTGATGGCAGGCGAAAATATCAATAAAGATAAAGAAAGGTCGAAATCTTACTATGACCGAAAGGCCCGACCTTTCGTAGGGAAAATCGGCGATGACGTTTATATTCTGAAAGAACCGCGAAAGGGAAAGTTTTATTGTCAGTACCATGGACCATATAAAATAGTTGATGTTTCGTATCGTAGTAACGTAATTGTTGAGACCAAGAACGGACATAGAATTCGTAAACACGTTGACAAAGTTAAACTTGCGTATGTATGAAAATGTATACGAGTTCGAAGTGAATGTACTATGACATCGTGACCACCCTGTATATTGTCACGTGTGCGTGTAGATTTACGTGAATGGTCGAGAATATAGCTATATGTATAAAGGTGTTGCGAGCATTAGCGAGTCAACTTCTTGTATATGTGTATACGCGTTTTCAGATACGGACGTCGGAGAGAGAAACTCTCGTAGGCGAAAATGATTTCCATCATCATCGTAATGTTTTCGTTAATCCCCGTCCAGAGTAATTTGACTCCAGAGAACGCTTATCTCGTGACTTCGGTAAGCGACCGCCCAGGACTGTACTATGAAAGAGTGGTCCCTCTTCGCCTACAGCACGTCGACTGGAGAGTCGTCACTTTCATCGATATAAACAAATTTGTGGCAGACTTTCCAAGGATTGAACGACAATTATTAGAGATATTGAAGGTTTGTGTGAAAACGAGTGAGAATAACTATAATAATAGTACTACCGCTGAGGTAAACGACAAGTGCCGTGAATTATTGCGCACACAATATCTTGTGGATCGAATTGCGTACGCGAAATCATTAGTGTCTGACCTCAAGGAAAACGCGGAATATTCAAAAATTAAACAAAATATAAAGGATCCATTACCACGGACCATGAGTAGACGGTCGGTTCCTCTTGGGTTCGTGGGAGCTATTAGCAGATCCCTTTTTGGTACATTAAACGAAGATGATGCAATTTATTTTAATAAACAGATTGACCGATTATTTTCCGCTACCAAACAAATTAAACTCGATTAATAGGGGAAAGAATACATGTAACTCAGTCAAAGCTGCAAGATTTACATCGTGAACATGTAGCCGAGGTCGAATGAATGAACAATTTACATGGACGGATCAATGATCTTTTTAAAATGATTAATTCATGGAATAGCGAAGTTGCAGACATGGTTTTCCGTAGCGAGCTCATTAACTACGCGCATCGTATGGAAATAAAAGTAAATAGTTATATTACCACGTGCGAGCAGTATTTCCGAGTTATAACCGCGGCCAGAGACAATCGCTACGACCCGGCTATATTAAAATCGGCACAGTTATTGGCCATATCTCGGGAGATCCAATCGCGCGCGCCGGATTACGAATTCCCTCTTGAGCCTGAATTCATCCGAGGAGAGTTATTGGCACGACTGGCGCGAACCGATCTCGTGTTTCAGTCAGGGAGAATGATCATAATAACTCATGTCCCTCTTCTTGACCGTACTTCCAACAACCTTTACCGAATTCATTCGTGGCCGGTTCCCCAATTCGGGAAAAATCTTACCGGATCCGCTGTCGTTGTTCCTACCAAACCGTATATCGTATTATCAGCTGATCGTCGAAGTTATTTTCTGGCTGATACCACCTATATTGAGCGATGCATTAAAATCGAACAGCGTTACATTTGTATGCTCGAGACACCATTGAACGAGGTTTTGTCGTCGGAACAGTGTGAGATTGTTATGCTCTTGAGACCGTCAACAGAGTCTTATCGACAATGTGACGTCAGGATTTATCCTCGCCATAACACTTTCTGGGCCCATCTACCGTCGCAAGGAGGATGGCTATATTCCTTCTCTGAGAAAGAATATATACACATATTATGCCCTGGCCTCGTGGAGATGACCAACACACTAGAAGGGGCAGGCATATTACACATCAGTGCTGACTGTGTAGGAAGAACGCGTAATACGGCTCTCACTGGTATAAGGACTTATTAGAGTCGCGAACAATACTTTTATTCGCCCAAAGTCTCTTTAGACGTAATCGCCATTGCGCCTGGTCTCGAAACGCATGCCAAAGAATGGGAAAAAAATTGGATCACGGAGGAAAAGATTTATAGCAAACAAAATAAAAAAATTTTCCCGTGGAATTTAAAAGAGGATGGAGAATCACTCTTTGAAATCGAACGACGACTTCAAGAGATTGGAGATCATCGGCGTGATACCGAGGGTCAGCAACTTTATATCCATGCCGGGTTTTTAGTACAAGGAGTGCTCACGTCGATCGTACTCTTGTATATATTTCGTACATATATTTCGGGTCTCATGATGAATATGTGTGGAGTATGTCGGAGACGGCGTTTACAAAGTAGAAGAAACCCGAGTATGCAGCGAGCTACGCAGAGCGAATTAGAGGTAAACAATTTAGCTCGTAAACACACTCGAGATCGAGTCGAGTCGGCATCCGTCGATAGCGGGAAGAAAGAAGTCGTTATCGCGTGTGAGGACAGCAACACTATACGTCCACAACCTCGCTCGCTTCCACTTCAGAGTCCTGAAGTGGACTAGCTATGAAATTGACACCCGAAACCGTAAACCCCCACCACGGCTCATCTCAATAAAGGCAAATTATAGGAATGCAAGTCGCCATCGGCACAATGGAGTTTAGATTTCTTTGGACCATGGTCGCGAACAGTTCGAAAGTGGTGTAAAGTTTGAAATAAATTCAGTGCGCGTAAATTCCGAAATTTTATCGTGTATAGAACAGTCGAGTGATTATTCGCCATGGCGTATGAAGATCGTATAAAGTTTACATTCGCGCAGGGCAGGTGTGTAGCGTGCGAGAAGCCTTTAGAGTACTGCCCAGGCTTGGACGCGTGCTGTACATCGATGTTATATAATCATCGCCCACAAGGTTAAGTCACGATTTGCCCCTTGTTCGCCGATGGAATTGTACAGGCCGTATTCGCGAGGCACGCTGGAACTTGCATCAACCGGTTCCAGGTTGCTTTGACGGCCTGGGAAAATGCAGGAAGACCCGTCGACGGTATTGGTAACCCGTCACCGCCGAGCACCAGTGCTGTCGAACCCGTCACCGGACCGTCGCATACCGACAGCGCTAGAAATTCGTCACGTCCGGGCACTAGCCCTGTCGAATCCGCCGCCGGGCAGTCATGACTGCAACCGGGGGTGGCAGTAACATTGGCAGGTATGGAAGGGCGTAAAGCAACCATCGCTACGAATCCTGGACCGCAGCCGACACGGGTATTTCAACCTTCTCGTGAAAGTGAGCCATCGCAATCGTCGCGACGACAGCGGTGGGTTCAGAGATTAAAGGGAAAGGAAGTGCAGACCGATATGACGGGTCGTAAATGTGCATCCACACAGACGAACCGACTGGAAATATACCCTCATCAGGAACTCGGTTTTTTACGCTGGATACCGCCCCCTGCGGACAATTTAATTTCCTTCGATGAACCGGATTGGGGGCAATTACTGTTCGCCGTACCTGTACCAGATCCGGCTACACTCCTTTCGCCGCTTCAACCGGATCAGCCGACAGGGGCTTGCGCTGAACTCATTGAGTTATTGGGTGACAGCGCTTTTTCGGTCGGTACTGCAGAAGGAGAAGAGTAGGAAAAGGAAGAACAGTAAAAACTGGACAAAAGTACAAATAGTGTTAGCTGTAAGTTTAAACAAAGTTACTCAGTGAAAAAAAAAAAAAAAAATTGTAAAAATAACAAATAATCATAGTGTTTAAGTATTAATCATTAACGTAAGCGAAGATTTCGATGAATTGACGGTGCGAGGCAGGCTGGATAACATTGCAACAAACGTAAGCTGAAACTATTATTTTTATATATTATTGTTTTTACATGAGTACCAGGGTGCCGAGTTGACAATGTCCCGTCCAATTGATTATCGCGATGCTCAAGTCGACGAGGGCGTCGACGCTTAACGGGGGAAGATTGTCACGTTCCGAGATAGTATATCACGTAAACAATATCTACTAATAAATAAGAATCATTTGGGTTTAAATAATATTTATACTTAGTTAATTATGAAAGAGATTTGCTTCGACTTGCTGTCTTTGTAACCAAATCGCTGAGCTGTTGTCGCGACCGTATCCGGTATAGTGTTCTACACCGAGCATACGCTCGCGAGGCATGCATTTGTACTTTTATTCTGAGGATCCCGGGCTTGAAAATGCTGAGCGGACGTGAGAACGCTTCTTATGACATTTTCTTGGACTCGCGGGCGAAGATCACCCCCCCATTCCTTGCTCGATGAGCGAGCTTATCGAGAAAGGAGTTGGGGGTGGGCAGTATTTTACGAGTTCTAACAGCGCAAGCATCTCGAAGAGCTACTCCTCGAGCAGTTTTTGCATAGCGACCTCAAAATCTTTTATTGAATCCGCGATCTTATAAAAACGTACCATTCGGACGAATAGATCGAAAGGCGCCATAAAAGTGTGTCGCGTCGCGAATTAAATCTGTTCCCGCTGCTATTAATTTTAAATAATCAAGTTTAACGTCCTGCCACAAACTCTTTCGCGTCGTGTAGAATTAAGAGTGAATCCGATTGACCTTAAGTGTGTGTGTGTGTGTGAGTGTGCAAGGAGTGAAAATCAATTATAAGCGTGTAATCGTATGTATTGGGAGAGCGTGTGAGAACTGCGTGAGCGTTACAGCCGACGACGCGTCAAGGACTGTAACCAAATTTGTAAGTACTTGTGTATCTTTTATCCGCGGCCGGACACGCGAGGTTCCCTCCAAGTCAACCTCCCGTTTCCGGTTACAAAGGTTGGAAAGACGCCACACGTGGCTTAAAATAAATTTCCTACGAATATTTATTTAATCCTAATATTCTGAGTTGCTACTGATTTACTAATCTTCCCTGACAAACCATACTCGTTGAATCGCCCTGTAGAGGACGAGACTAGAACGTACCCACAATAAAAATAATAATAAACTGCTCGCGCTTCTCGCGAGAAGGTTAACTTTGGCGTTCTCACCGCTCTGAACGTAACACTGCAAACGGTGGGATAGACTTGAAAATATTCATAGAGGTTAGTAGTGGAAGAATTTTTGATTGTAGTAAAAAAACAGTCGTTTTTAAGCGAGTAAAATGAGTAAAATTAGTTCTGGAGCACATTTTATGTGATCGCTTCCGGTTGTAGGTTTAGATGAATACTACAAACGGTGGGATGCGCTTGCAAATGTTCGGAGAGGTTAGTAGTGGAAGAATTTTTGATTGTAGTAAAGAAAACAGATGTTTTTAAGCGCGTAAATGGAGCAAAACTTGTTTCGAAGCATATTTTATGTAATCGCTTCCGGTTCAAGGTTTATACGATTACTACAAACGGTGGGATATACTTGAAAATGTTCGTAGAGGTTAGTAGTAGAAGAATTTTTGAGTGTCATAAAAAAATAGTCGATTTTAAGAGCGTAAAATAAGCAAAATTGGTTTCGAAGCACATTTTATGTGATCGCTTGCGGTTGAAGGTTTATACGATTACTACAAACGGTGGAAAAGGCTTGACAATATTCATGGAGGTTAGTAGTGGAAGAATTTTTGAGTGTAGTAAAAAAATAGTTCTTTTTAAGCGAGTAATATGAACAAAATTTGTTTCGGAGCACATTTTATGTGATCGCTTCCGGTAGAAAGTATATAGGATTACCACAAATGGTGGGATAAGCTCGAAAATGTTCGTAGAGGTTAGTAGTGAAAGAATTTTTGAGTGTAGTAAAAAAAGAGTGGTTTTTAAGCGAGTAAAATGAGGAAAATTTGTTCCGGAGCACATTCTATGTGATCGCAACCGGTTGTAGATTTATATGATTACAACAAATGGCGGAATCAGCTTTAAAATGTTCGTAGAGGTTAGTAGTAGAAGAATTTTTGAGTGTCATAAAAAATAGTTTATTTTAAGAGCGTAAAATAAGCAAAATTTGTTTCGGAGCACATTTTATGTAATCGCTTCCGGTTGAAGGTTTATAAGATTACTACAAACGGTGGAAAAGACTTGAAAATGTTCGTAGCGGTTAGTAGTGGAAGAATTTTTGAATGTAGTAAAATAATAGTTGTTTTTAAGCGAGTAATACGAACAAAATTTGTTTCGGAGCACATTTTATGTGATCGCTTCCGGTAGAAAGTTTATACGATTATCGCATATGGTGGGATAATCTCGAATATGTTCGTACAGGTTAGTAGTGGAAGAATTTTTGAGTGTAGTAAAAAAAGAGTGGTTTTTAAGCGAGTAAAATGAGCTAAATATGTTCCGGAGCACATTCTATGTGATCGCTACCGGTTGTAGGTTTATACGATTACTACAACCGGTGGGATACGCTTGAAAATGATCGTAGAGGTTAGTAGTGGAATAATTTTTTAGTGTAGTAAAAAAATAGTTGTTCTTAAGCGCGTAAATTTAACAAAACTTGTTTCGAAGCATATTTTATGTAATCGCTTCCGGTTCAAGGTTTATACGATTACTACAAACGGTGGGATATACTTGAAAATGTTCGTAGAGGTTAGTAGTAGAAGAATTTTTGAGTGTCATAAAAAAATAGTCGATTTTAAGAGCATAAAATAAGCAAAATTTGTTTCGAAGCACATTTTATGTGATCGCTTGCGGTTGAAGGTTTATACGATTACTACAAACGGTGGAAAAGGCTTGACAATATTCATGGAGGTTAGTAGTGGAAGAATTTTTGAGTGTAGTAAAAAAACAGATGTTTTTAAGCGCGTAAATGTAGCAAAACTTGTTTCGAAGCATTTTTTATGAAATCGCTTCTGGTAGAAAGTTTATACGATTACTACAAATGGTGGGATAGAGTAAAAAATGTTTGTAGAGGTTAGTACTGGAAGAATTTTTGAGTGTAGTAAAACAAGAGTTGTTTTTAAGCGAGTAAAATGAGCAAAATATGTTCCGGAGCACATTCTATGTGATCGCTACCGGTTGTAGGTTTATACGATTACTACAACCGGTGGGATACGCTTGAAAATGATCGTAGAGGTTAGTAGTGGAAGAATTTTTGAGTGTAGTAAAAAAAATAGTTGTTTTTAAGCGAATAAAATGAGTAAAAATTGTTCCGGAGCAAATTTTATGTGATCGCTACCGGTTGTAGGTTTATACGATTACTACAAACGGTGGAATGGCCTTGAGAATGTTCGTAGAGGTTGGTAGTGTAATGATCTTTGCGAGTAATAAAAAAAATATTAGTTTTTAAGCGAGTTAAATGAGCAAAATTTATGTCGGAGCACATTTTGAGTGATCGCTTCTGGTAGAAAGTTTATACGATTGCTACAAACGGTGGGATAGACTAGAAAATGTTTGTAGAGGTTAGTAGTGGGAGAATCTTTTAGTGTAGTAAAAAAATAGTTGTTCTTAAGCGCTTAAATTTAACAAAACTTGTTTGGAAGTATATTTTATGTGATCGCTTCCAGTTGAAGGTTTATGCGATTACTTCAAACGGTTTGATATACTTCAGAATGTTCGTAGAGGTTAGTAGTAGAAGAATTTTTGAGTTTCATAAAAAAATAGTTGATTTTAAGAACGTAAAATAAGCAAAATTTGTTTCGAAGCACATTTTATGTGATCGCTTGCGGTTGAAGGTTTATACGATTACTACAAGCGGTGGAAAAGGCTTGAAAATATTCATGGAGGTTAGTAGTGGATGAATTTTTGAGAGTAGTAAAAAAATAGTTGTTTTTAAGCGAGTAATATGAAAAAAATTTGTTTCGGAGCACATTTTATGTGATCGCTTCCGGTAGAAAGTTTATACAAATACCACAAACGGTGGGATAAGCTCGAAAATGTTCGTAGAGGTTAGTAGTGGAAGAATTTTTGAGTGTAGTAAAAAAATAGTTGTTTTTAAGCTAGTATAATGAGCAAAACATGTTCCGGAGCACATTCTATGTGATCGCTACCGATTGTAGGTTTATACGATTACTGCAACCGGTGCGATACGCTTGAAAATGATCGTAGAGGTTAGTAGTGGAAGAATTTTTCAGTGCAGTAAAAAAAATAGTTGTTTTTAAGCGAGTAAAATGAGTAAAATTTGTTCCGGAGCAAATTTTATGTGATCGCTACCGGTTGTAGGTTTATACGATTACTACAAACCGTGGAATGGACTTGAAAACGTTCGTAGAGGTTGGCAGTGTAATAATTTTTACGTGTAATAAAAAAAATAGTAGTTTTTAAGCGATTTAAATGAGCAAAATTTATTTCGGAGCACATTTTGAGTGATCGCTTCTGGTAGAAAGTTTATACGATTACTACAAACGGTGGGATAGACTTGAAAATATTCATAGAGGTTAGTAGTGGAAGAATTTTTGATTGTAGTAAAAAAACAGTCGTTTTTAAGCGAGTAAAATGAGTAAAATTTGTTCTGGAGCACATTTTATGTGATCGCTTCCGGTTATAGGTTTAGATGATTACTACAAACGGTGGGATGCGCTTGCAAATGTTCGGAGAGGTTAGTAGTGGAAGAATTTTTGATTGTAGTAAAGAAAACAGATGTTTTTAAGAGAGTAAATGGAGCAAAACTTGTTTCGAAGTATATTTTATGTAATCGCTTCCGGTTCAAGGTTTATACGATTACTACAAACGGTGGGATATACTTGAAAATGTTCGTAGAGGTTAGTAGTAGAAGAATTTTTGAGTGTCATAAAAAAATAGTCGATTTTAAGAGCGTAAAATAAGCAAAATTGGTTTCGAAGCACATTTTATGTGATCGCTTGCGGTTGAAGGTTTATACGATTACTACAAACGGTGGAAAAGGCTTGACAATATTCATGGAGGTTAGTAGTGGAAGAATTTTTGAGTGTAGTAAAAAAACAGATGTTTTTAAGCGCGTAAATAGAGCAAAACTTGTTTCGAAGCATTTTTTATGAAACCGCTTCTGGTAGAAAGTTTATACGATTACTACAAACGGTGGGATAGCCTAGAAAATGCTTGTAGAGGTTAGTAGTGGAAGAATTTTTTAGTGTAGTAAAAAAATAGTTGTTCTTATGCGCGTAAATTTAACAAAACTTGTTTCGAAGCATATTTTATGTGATCGCTTCCGGTTCAAGGTTTATGCGATTACTACAAACGGTGGGATAGACTTGAAAATATTCATAGAGGTTAGTAGTGGAAGAATTTTTGATTGTTGTAAAAAAACAGTCGTTTTTAAGCGAGTAAAATGAGTAAAATTTGTTCTGGAGCACATTTTATGTGATCGCTTCCGGTTGTAGGTTTAGATGATTACTACAAACGGTGGGATACGCTTGCAAATGTTCGGAGAGGTTAGTAGTGGAAGAATTTTTGATTGTAGTAAAAAAAACAGATGTTTCAGGCGCGTAAATGGAGCAAAACTTGTTTCGAAGCATATTTTATGTAATCGCTTCTGGTTCAAGGATTATACGATTACTATAAACGGTGGGATAGACTTGAAAATGTTCGTAGAGGTTAGTAGTAGAAGAATTTTTGAGTGTCATAAAAAAATATTTGATTTTAAGAACGTAAAATAAGCAAAATTTTTTTCGAAGCACATGTTATGTGATCGCTTGCGGTTTAAGGTTTATAAGATTACTACAAACGGTGGAAAAGGCTTGAAAATGTTCGTAGAGGTTAGTAGTGGAAGAATTTTTTAGTGTAAAAAAAAAGTTGGTTTAAGCGAATAAAATAAGTAAAATTTGCTTCGGAACACATTTTATGTGATCGCTAACGGTTGTAGGTTTATGGGATTACTACAAACGGTGGGATTTCCAAGCGTATACCACCGTTTGTAGTAATGGTATAAACCTTCAACCGGTAGCGGTCACATAAAATGTGCTCCGGAACAAATTTTGGATATTTTACTCGCTTAAAAACAAGTATTTTTTTTACTACACTCAAACATTCTTCCACTACTAACCTCTACTAACATTTTCAAGCCTATCCCACCATTTGTAGTAATCGCATAAACTTTCTACCGGAAGCGATCACATAAAATGTGCTCCGAAACAAATTTTGCTCATTATACGAGCTTAGAAACAACTATTTTTTTGCGACAATCAAAAATTCTTCCACTACTTACCTCTACGTACATTTGCAGGCGTATCCCACCGTTTGTAGTAATCATATAAACCTACAACCGGAAGCGATCACATAAAATGTGCTCCGGAACAAATTTTACTCTTTTTACTCGCTTAAAAACAACTGTTTTTTTACTACAATCTAAAATTCTTCCACTACTAATCTCTACGAATATTTTCAAGTTTATCTCACCATTTGTAGTAATCTTATAAACCTTTAACCGGAAGCGATCACATAAAATATGCTTCGATAAAAGTTTTGCTCCATTTAAGCGCTTAAAAACAACTGTTTTTTTACTGCAATCAAAAATTCTTCCACTACTAACCTCTGCGAACATTTTCAAGCATATCCCACCGTTTTTAGTAATCCTATAAACTTACAACCGGAAGCGATCACACAAAATGTGTTACGGAGAAAATTTTACTTATTTTATTCGCTTAAACCAACTTTTTTTTATCTACACTGAAAATTCTTCCACTACTAACCTTTACGAACACTTTCAAGCCTATCCCACCATTTGTAGTGATCGCATAAATTTTCCACCGGAAGCGATCACATAAAATGTGCTCCGAAACAAATTTTGCTCATTTTACTCACTTCAAAACTACTATTTTTTTTTACTACACCCAAAAATTCTTCCACTACAAACCACTACGAATATTTTCAAGTCGATCCCACCGTTTGTAGTAATCGTATAAACCTTCAACCGGAAGCAATCACATAAAATATGCTTCGAAACAAGTTTTGTTCAATTTACGCGCTTAAGAACAACTATTTTTTTTACTACACTCCAAAATTCTTCCACTACTAACCTCTACGGTTATTTTCAAGCGTATCCCACCGGTTGTAGTAATCGTATAAACCTACAACCGGTAGCGATCACATAGAATGTGCTCCGGAACAAATTTTGCTCATTTTACTGGCTTAAAAACAACTCTTTTTTACTACACTCAAAAATTATTCCACTACTAACCTCTACGAACATATTCGAGCTTGTCCCACCATTTGTGGTAATCGTATAAACTTTCTACCGGAAGCGATCATATAAAATGTTCTCCGAAACAAATTTTGTTCATATTACTCGCTTAAAAACAACTATTTTTTTTACTACACTCAAAAATTCTTTCACTACTACCCTGTAAGAATATTTTCAAGTCTACCCCACCGTTTGTAGAAATCGTATAAATCTTTAACCGGAAGCGATCACATAAAGTATGATTCGAAACAAGTTTTGCTACATTGACGCGCTTAAAAACAACTGTTTTTTTTTACTACAATCAAAAATTCTTCCACTACTAACCAATACGAATATTTTCAAGCCTATCCCACCGCTTGTAGTAATCGTATAAACCTTTAACCGGAAGAAAAAAATAATTACATAAAATAATAATATGTAATAATAATTACATAAAATATGCTTCGAAACAAGTTTTGCTCTCTTTACGCGCTTAAAATCAAATGTTTTTTTACTACAATCAAAAATTCTTCCACTACTAACCTCTACGAACATTTTCAAGCGTATCCCACCGTTTGTAGTAATCCTATAAACCTACAACCGAAAGCGATCACATAAAATGTGCTCCGGAACAAATTTTACTTTTTTTATTCGCTTAAACCAATTATTTTTTTTTACTACACTCAAAAATTCTTCCACTTGTAACCTCTAGGACCGTTTTTGATGCAGTTCTGTCGTTCGTAGTACGTGTTAGGATTTTTAAACTGAAATTATCTCGGAAAAATCATTTTCAAAAATTTTCAAAAATTAAAATATTTTTTTTTATTTTTTCTATGTTATTACTAACGGAAAAAATTTCACTACAATCCACTACTAACGTTTTTCTATGAGAATCAACCGTAAAACTTCATTTTTTTTTCATTCCGGGGGATGACGTTTTTTTTTCTGCTATATTTTTTTTTTGGCGTTACTACTATCGAAATTAGTGTCACTACTATCCACTACTTATCAAAACCTTCCATTAAAAAAAAAAAATTCAATATTCTCAAAGTCGGGCGCTAGGTTCACACAGGTCTGTAAATATCGTTAAATATTCATAGAATAAGTCTATGGGACATGATTTTGCATTTTAACACGAATTTATAGATTCACTTTATACAAATTATATATAATTTATATGAATTTTGTAGATTAAACTACCAATACAAAAGTGGGCATTATATAATATGTTAATACATTCTATAGAATTTTTATAAATTGTGCAGAATCTATAAAACGTATATAATCTATTTGACGATTCTATATAAATTCTATATTGTTTCTATACAATCGCTGTACAGATGGTATATGTTTAATGGAAATTGTATAGAGTCTTTAAATATTCTGTAAATATCGTTAAATATTCAGATAATAAGTCTATGGGACAAGATTTCGCATTTTAACACGAATTTATAGATTCACTTTATACAAATTATATATAATTTATATGAATTTTGTAGATTAAAGTACCAATACTAAAGTGGGCATTATATAATATATTAATAGATTCTATAGAATTTTTATAAATTTTGCAGAATCTATGGGTCATTCCACATCAATTCGACCACTTTTGAACCCGACCCTCTTCGATGTGGCTGAAAATTCGCAATTTTCTTTTACGCCACTAAAGTAATTTTTGTGTATTTTTTCAAATTTTTTTACCGAAGGCAAAGAAAGTTATGAATGTTACAATATAATGGCTTTTTCTTTTTCAAATGGCTATAACTTTTTCAAAAATTGACCTATCGGGACGTTTTTTTTTAAGAAGTTTTGTTTTCGAATGTACTTTTCTGAAAATAATACAAAAATATTTTTAGAAATCAAGTTCTATGGAAAAATTAAGTTTTTTTGGAAAAAAAATGAATTTTTCAAATTCCGACACTTAAATTTTTTTTTTATTTTCCCAAAAAAATCTTTGATTTATTCCGGAGTTAACTCCGCTAATTGCTTAGTGGGCCGAAATTTTTTTATATTTTTTTTTTTCGATTCAAAAAAAAATTTTTATTCGTTATCAATTTTCAAATCCTCTGAATTAAAAATTTTTATTTCACATCGAAATCAATCTTAGTAAATAATTTTGAGATATTGTATACCTTACACATAATCTAATTCAATGATATATGATAAGCTTTTCACAGGTAAAGCAATTATCAATTGTTTTTCTTGTAATACGATTATAATAAGGCTGTAAATGACCTAAAGGACCGATTTGCCAAAACAAAATCAATCGCTGGAACTCATTAATTACATTATGTCATTCCAGACGAAGATGGTTACCTTTGTGTCCGAAATTTTTATAATTCAAAGGAATACAGAGTATGTAAAATATTTAAGCGTCAAAGAGAGGTAAAATAAATTGATTTGTAAAATTGGTATTACAATAAAAATAGTTATATTACCCATGAAATGCTTATCATAAATTATTGAATTATATCATGTGTAAGGTATAAAATATCTTAAAATTATTTACTATGATTGATTTTTATTAATTTTAAAATTAAACACTTTTAATTTTGTTTATTTATTTTCCCAAAATAATCTTTGATTTATTCCGGAGTTAACCCCGCTAGTTGCTTAGTGGGCCGAATTTTTTTTATATTTTTTTTTTCGATTAAAAAAAAAAAATTATTTGTTGTCAATTTTCAACTCCTCTGCATTCAAAAATTTTATTTTATGTCAAGATCAATCATAATAAATAATTTTAAGATATTTTATACCTTACACATGATATAATTCAATAATTTATGATAAGCATTTCATGAGTAATATAACTATTTTTATTGTAATACCAATTTTACAAATCAATTTATTTTACCTCTCTTTGACGCTTAAATATTTAACATACTCTGTATTCCTTTGAATTCGATAAATTTCGGACACAAAGGCAACCATCTTCGTCTGGAATGGCACAGTGTAATTAATGAGTTCCAGCGATTGATTTTGTTTTGGCAAATCGGTCCTTTAGGTCATTTACAGCCTTATCAAGAGACTCGGTAGAGTCTCGGGACAAGTACATTGACAGCTCTGTCGTCTGCTGGCCCGAGGCTCGCCGAGAGTATACTTTCTCGAAACAAAACTTTTCGCGGTGGTGGGGGTAAAATTGGCACATCATTTTGTTCGTTTTCGGAGCTCACGAGTCGTTTGAGGCCTTGAAAATTGAACTGGAGATTCATTAAGAAATTATCTTTCGAATGAGCCCAAATTTAGCACGATCGGTGACGTAAATGCTGAGAAAAAACTTTGCACGGGCTCAAAATCACGCAAAAGTCACCTACACATTCAAGAAACAGACGTGTCTGTATACAACACCAAAGCCGGCTGAAAGTGTCTCTCGAGTTTCTGATTGGTTCATTCTGACGACACCCATATATATATAACACTATCAAAGACCTCATGTCCTCGCGGCTAACTTCACGGCGCTGTCGCAGACCGACGTCACATGAGACTTCCTCCACCTCGTCGCTATATATATATATATACCGAACCGCGGAAAGTTTGACAGGTCGAGTGTTGTTATTATCTCTGAATAAAACGATTCACCGTGGTGGGAGTAAAAACTGAAATTCATTTTCTTTAATTACGAAGCTCAGGAGGCATATGATGATTTGAAAATTGAACTGGAGATTTATTACGAAAAAATACTTCGATTGAGCCTTAAATCAGCACGATTAATGCCGTATTTGCTGACAAAAAACTTTGCACAGGCTCAAGATTATGCTGACATCGATGTATTGGCATGTCTGTATACGACACAATGAAAGGCCTCTTGACGCCTTCCGAGCTTGTGATTGGCCATTCCGTTTCATCTTTCTCTACCTATACCACGCAAAGTCTGAACGGAGTTTTCGAAGTGAGAATGAGTGCTTATACGCGAGACGTGTTTGTGGATAAATTCGGGAAAAAAATTATTTCGCGATCTGTGAATAAATAAATAGTTCGAAGTACCCATACCGCGGAAAGTCTGAACGGAGTTTTCGAAGTGAGAAGTTCTTATGCGGGACGTGTTGTGGATAAATTCGGGGAAAAAAATTATTTCGCGATCTATAAATAAATTTATTCACAAATCGCGAAATAATTTTGGATCGTACGCGTACGATCCAAAAATGATTTCTTTAATATAAATTCAATGACAGCAATTTAGAGTTTCATTCAAATTCACGTATTTTTTATTTTTTTCCCCCTTTCGATCGCGACTAATTAGAATTTCGTGGCTTAAACAGTATTGAAAATATTAATCTTTTTTCACGAACATTTGTGAGGTTATAAATATCGAGGTTAGGTTCAATCGACTCTTGGTTACAGCAATAATAAGAAAGTGATGGTGTGAAAATAGTGCCGTGCTTTTAATCAACTTTCGAACAGTGCTGAAATGAATATACATTCTTTTATTATTGTTAACCCTGCAGTTTTTATTTTCCACACTTAACTCTTCGACGGAATTTCTCTTTCGCGATTAAATGTTCCTCGTATAAGATTTCTTGAGAAATCGTTCTTTTCGTTTCTTTGATAAATATGAAATAGTGTACGTTGAACTGTTAATCATGATTGGTGTGAATCGATGTAAATTTGGAAAAGGAACTCTATAAAACTAATAATGAGTGTAAAAAAAATGTATATGGCAAAGTTTGTTATTATCATGCCGAGTTTTGAGCAGTGTTTAATAAATATTTTTTTTCAACTGTACACCGTTGACAATTTATTTTATTGGTCCCTTTCCTCTTTATTATAAAATGTTCCTCGCTGGCCATAATAAGATTTGTACATCATAAAATGTTCCTTGCATGATAATTGTTGGTCCATTCCAAAAGATTTTCGACGTCGTTTTTCTATCCAAAATATGGTGTAGAATCATCTCGCGTTTGATGTATTAATAGACAAATACACTGTCAACCTGCATTTGGATATATATGGATGCATCTGGATGATAACCGTAGTAAGTAATGATATATCTTTATGTCAAAATGGCTCGTATAATATATGTTTATGTCAAAAGACTATGGCGGTATATACTCCATATCCTATCAAAATTTGTATCTTTGGATTGCAACGAATGCCTATAGACTCTGGAAATTCTGTGAAGCGACAAATGTACCAAGTATTTCCACTTTTTGGCTCCGATTGTAGCATTATGAATTGAACATTTTGTTATCAAAATTCTTCGGTTGCTCATTTGTCAATGGGATCAAAAATATTGTCTTCGGAACACCGTGGATATATGCAAAATTTCAGAATTTTGTTTGGCTCAATATGCTCTATATTTTTTCACATCCCCGCTTTAATTGTAGCATAATGAATTTTAAAAAATTGTTTCAGAAAGTCTTCCGATGTGTTTTTTCTGACATTATCAAAATTTATATCTTTAGATTGCAACGAATGCCTACAAACTTCGGAAATTGTGTGAAGCGACAAATGTACCAAGTATTTCTACTTTTTGCCTCCGATTTTAGCATTATGAATTGAACTTTTGTTATGAAAATTCTTCGGTTGCTCATTTGTCAATGGGATCAAAATTATTGTCTTCGGAACGCCATGAATATATGCAAAATTTCAGAATTTTGTATGGCTCAATATGCGCTCTATTTTTTCACTTCACCAGTTTAGTTGTAACATTATGAATTTTGAAAAATTGTTTCAGGAAGACTTCCGATGTCCTTTAACTGATATTATCAAAATTTGTATAATTGAATTGCAATGGATACCTACAGCCTTTGAAAATTCTGTAAAGCGACAGATGTGCCAAGTATTTTCCCTTTTGCTCATTTGTCGATGGATTAAGAATTGCTGCCTTCAGAATGTCATGCATACATGCAAAATTTCAGAATTTTGTTGGGCCCAATGTGCGCTACATTTTTTCAATTCCCTAATTTAGTTGTAGTATAATGAATTTTGAAAAATTGTTTCAGGAAGTCTTCTGATATTTTTTTACTGATATTATCAAAATTTGTATCATTGGATTGCAACGGATACCTACAGACGTTGGGAATTCTGTAAAGCAACAAATGTACCAAGTATTTCCACTTTTTGGCTCCGATTGTGGCATTAAGAATTAAAAATTTTGTTATGAAAATTCTGCGGTTGCTCATTTGTCAATGGAATCAAAATTATTGTCTTCGGAACGCCATGAATATATGCAAAATTTAAAAATTTCATTCGGCTCTATTGAGCTATATTTTTTCACTTCCTCACTTTAGTTGTAGCATAATAAATTTTGAAAAATTGTTTTAGGAAGTCTTCTGATGTGTTTTTACTGATATTATCAAAATTTGTATCATTGAATTGCAACAGATACGTACAGACTTTGAAATACTTGTGAAGTAACAAGTGTGCCCAATATTTCCACTTTTTTGCTGGAATAGTGGCATTATTAGGACTTGAAAATTTTATTATGAAAATTATTCGCTTGCTCATTTTTGGATGGGATTAAAATTTGGCTTCGAAAAGTAATGGCTATATGCAAAATTCATAAACTTTATTGAGCCCGATGTGCGGTATGCTTGAGTTGTGGCATGATTAATTCAAAAAATTGTCAGAAAGTCTTTGGTTCCTTTTTTCTGGAAGTATAAAAATTTGTTTCATTGGAACGCAACGTATACTTACAAACTTTGGAAATTTCCTGGAGCAACATGTGTGCTCAGTATTTCTACTTTTTGGCTCCTATTGTGGCATAACGAATTGAAAAATATTTTCAAAAAGATTTGCTCTACGGATGCTCTGGTTGTGATGGTACGAAAATTTGCACGAAGATAATGCAACTGGTACAACTCAACTTGATCCATTTTCTTGGGCACAGTACTGATCTAAGTTTGCCCGCTTTGTTGAATTTATTGTTTTAAAATATCCATAACATACTTTCTGAACTTTTCGAAATTCAAAGATAATATTAAAATATCTGTAAGTTCTAGTTTTGAGGCTTTCACGGCCATTATTGTTATAAATATCAAAATTTGCATCAAAATTTGTATCATGGGAATGTAGCCGATACCTACAAACTTTTAACATTTTGTGAAGCGCCAAGTATTTCCACGTTTTATCTTTGATTGTGGCATTATGAATTGAAAAATTTATTACAAAAAGTCTTCGGCTGCTCATTTTTGGATGGGATTAAAATTTCTGTCCTCGGAACGCTATAGATACATCCAAATTTTCTGAACTTTGTTGGGCTTAAAGTGCACTATGTTTTTTCACTTTTCCACTTTAGTTATGGCATAATAAATTTAAAAAGTTGTTTCAGAAAGTCGTCGGGTGCTCGTCTGCTGATAGTATCAAAATTTGTATCATTGGAATGTAGCCAATATCTACAAATGTTGATCATTTTGTGAAGAGGAGACGTGTGCTAAGTATTTCCACTTTTTAGCTCTGATTATAGCATAATAAATTGAAAAAGTTTTATTCTAAACGCTTTCCTCTGCAGTCGCTCTGGTTTTGATGGTATCAAAATTTGCTCAAAGCTAATGTGACTAATACAACTAAATTCATTTCATTCTTTTGGGTACGATCCTGGTCTGAGTTTGTCCGCTTTGTTCAATATATTGTTTTGGAGTTCCCATAACATACTATTTGAACTTTTTTATATTCAATGAGAATATTGAAATAGTTGTAACTTTTTATTTTCATGGTAGTAACTTCTTCAATGGTATTGACAAATAATCATGATTCCACCTTGTTAATAAAAATAAGAATGAAAAAATGCGTGAACTTTTTTCACAATAGATTCGATATGTTTTCTCTAAACATACGTGAAACTGGTTTTTTATTTTATCATTAATCAAAAATGAAAAATTTCGAAAAAAATCGCCCCATTTTTATCAACAAGCTGAAATAAGCGTAATATTTTTTACCACAAATCTACAAATATAACAAGGAGATACTGCTGTTTAATATGTTTATTTGATAAACACAGATTCAAATAGCTACAAATTCTATGGAAAAGTTCTGACTCTTCTAATCTTGCTCTCAAAAGCTATGTAAATTTTTGTATCAGACTCCCAGTTCCCGACTTATTTTAGCCTGATTCCAGAAAGGTAAATCGAAATGTCAAAAAAATTTGACTGGCTCGAGAATAAAAAAAATGCCAAATTGAAAATTCCAAAACACGTGCCCCTTTATTTCATGGGGAAAAAACCTGACTCGAAGTAGAAGGGGTCGGGGTTTGGAAATGAAAAGGCGATAATTTCCCAATATAACCTTTTTCTAATCTATATAAAGCGAGATGTTTGAAAAGAAAGAGAAAAAACGCATCATATCACGCATAAAAACCCCCTCGCGGAAAAAACCTGGACAAGTACATTTGTTGACCGCCGTTCCCATATTTTTCCACGAATATACATACACTGCAAAAACCTGTTCTCGCAAAAATCCCTAAGAAAATCAAATCCTATCAAAAAGTAAGAAAAGTGACCACTCTCAGAAAATGTATCAAATAAATTCAAATCACACAAAACAAAATGAGTTAATCCTCACGAAAAGCTAAGGTTGGGTTTCGCAAAAAGTTATAAAATAAATTGAGCTATACTAAAATAGATTTTGCCAAGTACGGGAGGCTTTATCGTGTGATAAAATCTTCAAATAATGTTGAATGTTGATAGAGAAAAGAATCATGTTCGAAAATGCAGTTGTTTTACCAACCAGAATGAAAATAAAAACTCTGTATCAATAAGGGTCCGAAGCAAAAAAAGATTGCAAACGAAAAAAAATTAGATGAAAAAGAATTTCGGCCGAAGTACTTGGCGAGGTTGTCACCATGACCGATACATTATGTAAATTAAGTGAAAAAACATTCGTCAAGTACTTCGGCCGAATTCTTTTTCAATCTAATTTTTTTCTATGTTTTATAAAACAATTTGTAAGTCAAGGATGATGCATCATATTCTTCCGTCATTTCATCTTTGAAAGAATAATAATTCTGAGGCTCCTGACAGTAAAGTTAAATATAATTATCTATTTATAGCTTAGACCGAAATTGCTAATATCCTCGCTGCCTTTTCGCCCCTGAATGCCTTATTCTAATACACAACTTGAAAGCTAATGATAAAGTATTTAATATTCTGAATTTTCGCCTCGGGGAAATTTGGTACTTGACGTCTCTTCTATAACACCTTCCTGCCAAGCTATAATCGAATAATAACCTATCAACGAATTACTAACATCTCGAAAATACTTCGAGTCTGTAGTTAACTCTTTTGAAAACATTATAACTTTTTTTCTTATCACAGGAACGAAACGCTCCTATATTTAAACAATCTCAATAACAAGGAATTTATGGTAGAAAATCTGTCTCATTCTCTTATGTCGAATTAGTAGTGTGAGCAATGCTGATTCCTGACATTGAAATAAATCGATCATGTAATGATGCAGACACGTTGTAAGTTTTTTTTGTTATATACAGGCTCTATTGGAGTTTATATAAAACGAAATATGAAAATACTATAGAAAAAAGAAGTGATATCAAATAGCAAAAATCCCCTCCCGGGGAAAAAAACCTGGACAAGTACATTGGTGGTCCTTCGTTTCCCTATGATATCACAAAAAGTCCAAAACCCCACTTAATTTTTTTTTTTTTTTTAATGTTTACTAATTTTATTCATATCCCGGAGGGAAACCAACCATATAGATCACGAAATATCCGGCCAAAAAACCAGACTTCACAATAAATGTTACTTTGAATTTATTTCCACAGAACAAAACAAGAATCAAAACATTAAAAAATCAGCATTATCAAGATGAGAAAAATGCCACTTATAATTGGTGTGTAAGAAGTATCAAAAGGCTAAAAAAAAATGAAAAAAAGATCGACATCTAAGTTACGTGCAGCAGTAAAATTTTTGATATCGGTACTAGGACAAGTATTTCTTTGGTGACTGAGAAGATATCAATATGGACGTACCGGCAACGTAGGGCATGCAGTTGGTGCATTGCTTCTAGGATCTCCTAAGTCGAGTAGCTACTTTTGTTTTGGCTATGGCGCGACCAATATTGCCAAATAGTATTTACTTATATGACCTAATGAAACAACATTGCCTGCGCCGTGGCTAAAACAACGAAAAACATTCAGAAACCAGTCGAAAACTCGACACACAAACGCAGGAACAGGAAGTTTCGCATAAGATCCCGTACTTTTGTAATGTTAAAAAAAGGCTTTAATTTATGTTCGTACATGATAGCACAGTTTTGTTTGATTGGTAATAATTTGATGAACGTTCACCACCGTACGTTGAGCGTATACGCACAAAGTACTTGTCCGGCCCATAACGTTTTATTAAAATTGCTCATTCAAGTAAAAATCAAATAAAAAGTTATGGACCGGACAAGTACTCTGTGCGTATACGCTCAACGTACGGTGGTGAACGTTCATCAAATTATTACCAATCAAACAAAACTGTGCTATCATGTACGAACATAAATTAAAGCCTTTTTTTAACATTACAAAAGTACGGGATCTTATGCGAAACTTCCTGTTCCTGCGTTTGTGTGTCGAGTTTTCGACTGGTTTCTGAATGTTTTTCGTTGTTTTAGCCACGGCGCAGGCAATGTTGTTTCATTAGGTCATATAAGTAAATACTATTTGGCAACATTGGTCGCGCCATAGCCAAAACAAAAGTAGCTACTCGACTTAGGAGATCCTAGAAGCAATGCACCAACTGCATGCCCTACGTTGCCGGTACGTCCATATTGATATCTTCTCAGTCACCAAAGAAATACTTGTCCTAGTACCGATATCAAAAATTTTACTGCTGCACGTAACTTAGATGTCGATCTTTTTTTCATTTTTTTTTAGACTTTTGATACTTTTTACACACCAATTATAAGTGGCATTTTTCTCATCTTGATAATGCTGATTTTTTAATGTTTTGATTCTTGTTTTGTTCTGTGGAAATAAATTCAAAGTAACATTTATTGTGAAGTCTGGTTTTTTGGCCGGATATTTCGTGATCTATATGGTTGGTTTCCCTCCGGGATATGAATAAAATTAGTAAACATTAAAAAAAAAAAAATTAAGTGGGGTTTTGGACTTTTTGTGATATCATAGGGAAACGAAGGACCACCAATGTACTTGTCCAGGTTTTTTTCCCCGGGAGGGGATTTTTGCTATTTTTATAATCGTATTACAAGAAAAATAATTGATAATCGCTTTCCCTGTGAAATGCTTATCATATATCATTGAATTAGATTATGTGTAAGGTATAGAATATCTCAAAATTATTTACTAAGATTTATTTCGATGTGATATAAAATTTTTGAATGCAGAGGAGTTTAAAATTGACAACGAATAATTTTTTTTTTCGAAAAAAAAAATATTAAAAAAATTCGGCCCACTAAGCAACTAGCGGGGTTACCTCCGGAATAAATCAAAGATTTTTTTGGGAAAATAAAAAAAAAATTAAAAGTGTCGGAATTTGAAAAATTCATGTTTTTTTCCAAAAAACTGAAATTTTCCATAGAACTTGATTTCCAAAATTATTTTTATATTTTTTTCAGAAAAGTACATTCGAAAACAAAACTTAAAAAAAAAAAAACGTCCCGATAGGTCAATTTTTTAAAAAGTTATAGCTATTTGAAAAAGAAAAAGCCATTTTTTTTAACATTAATAACTTTTTGCCTCCGGTAAAAAAAATTTAAAAAAATCACAAAAATTTCTTTAGTGGCGTAAAAGAAAATTGCGAAGTTGCAGCCAAATCAAAGGGGGTCGGGTTCAAAAGTGGTCGAATTTATGTGAAATGACCCCTATACATTCCTGCTAGAATGCGAAATCTTGACATATTAACTTTTTATTGTATACAGAATAATTGTAGACTCTATACAACTTCTATAAAACATATATAATCTATTTAAGGATTGTATAGAATTTATATAGAAATTCTATATTGTTTCTGTAGAATCGCGCGTTTCTGTAGACGGGCGCGCTGCTGCATTGAAATGCAGGGTGGACATTTTGAACACTTACTGGCCTAAGTGAGCAGTACGATACGTAAAAAATAAAAAAAATTCCGTGCCCCACTGCCGCCGGTGGTTCAGTTTGCAGCTAATCGAAACGAAAACGATCTCATTCGAAAACGGATAAAATTTACTGCAATTTGCAATTTGCTTTTTCGGAATAAGCAAATTCGCGCTCGGAATTTACAACAAATTATGAGATGAGTTTCAAGTGAGCATGACTGTTTATGCGAAATAAATATAAGTTAAATAGAAATAACAAATATTTTTTTCATTAAAAATAATCGGGAAACCAAAGGAAAAATATACATTTACATAAACAATATGATATTTTAAATAAAATTCAACTTATGTTTTGCATATGTTGGAAATATATTTGAAATACTATAACAATATATTTTTCATATATTTATAATATATTTTGAATGTAAAAAAGTTATACATTATTTATATTTAGCATATACCAAAAATGCAGTTTTCGTGTAGTTTGGCTATATCTTTTCTCATTGAGCATTATTATTTATTTCGTTTTTTTTTTTGGTTACTGGAATTTGTACATTCGTCGTGATATGTTAGGTTTCAGCTGACGAACACACTTTCTCTTGGGGCTTACCGTCATTACTAAATAAAATATCATAATTTTTATGTACAAAATCCCACCTAAAATATTTTTTCAATACTTTTCGACAGCTTTTTATGCAATCGTCAAAATCTTTTTCTTTCAGATCTGTCGAACGGTATTCTCAACATTTTGGTCAGTTTTTCTCCTTTGAAAACAATGAAATAGTCGACTTTTTTATATTACGGATATCTCCATTCAAGACAGCACCCATAATTTCTTAAATTCAAAATTCAACTCGACCAAGTGTAATGGTACCATTTATTAGGAAAATCCTTTCCATTTTCAATATCCATTCATTCTCAAATGGATCTTCTTAATCACAATAATAATCCTTACTACATTTTCTATTCAACTTAAATAATCAAGTGATCATGTATTACAGATATTTTGTTGTATTTTTTTCAATGGACCATGCAAAAAATGTTCGTCAAAACAACACATTTTTTTCGGCATTGGACATATGTTACCCATTAAATAATTAGATAAATAAATTTGTAATAATTTTCAACATCTCATAACATTTAAATAAACAGTCTAAATCGTTGTTTCAATATTTATTATTCATATTACTTTTTAACATTTTCGTTCTTGAAAGTCAATATTGTTATACCACATTGACGATTTCGTGGACAATCTGTATGATAGTCACAGCTGTAATTGAACAATCATATCAGCTGCGAATCGATGTGCTAACCTCCTAGAATCTGTCAAAAAACGTACGAGAAACATTCGGAATTATTTATGTCATCGCGCCCGTCGCGACACGGTGCTAACGTCACACGAAAGAAAAAAGATTCTCGCTCGGAAGTTGCATCGCGTGACATTGACTTTAAAACAAAAGACAAAAATCTTTGATCTCAATGCGAGCGTGAGCCCCGCTTAGCCCCCACATTAGACTACGATGAGGCGTCGCTCATCATGGCGGAGAGCGACCTTCTCATTGGCCCAAAAAACTTAAATTCTATTGCTTGCCATTTGAAAACTATTGTGAATTTAAAAAAACGGCTAAGTAGGATTGCTTCAAATATCGTCCCGAACCCGAGGTTTCCCGGACGGAAGGTCTTCCTGAATCACCCTGTATATATGTTAATTTGCGTTTTCTTATTTCAATTAAGCGTTTATTCCCCTTTTCATATATATAGGTATTTATTCCCCAATAAAATATAATTCGCATGAATTACATTGTTATAAAATGTATAAATTCGTTTATTGTTATAAATTATTGGTGTTACAATATTGGTTTCCAATAGCTGTGAATATGTCTCTTATTCCCTTATTAACTAATTCCTGATAAAAATACATTAGTTTTATGTGTTTTGGACCCATTTTAAGATAATCCGCGGTTTTCCGCGGTTTTTCGCGGTTTTCCGCGATTTGATTACCTATTGTTAAACTGTTGTGATGTGGTCGTGTTGGTATTCAAATTGAAGGGTTTTTAACATAGAACCCATTTCAATTATGTAAAACGTTATAAATTAATAATTACTTGTTAATATAGTTATTGTTATAATTATATCAATAAACAATAGTAAATAGTTTATTATTTTACTTTTTCCATTTCTTAGAGGCAAGTATGTTAATTCTAGTGTGATTTGGAATAGTTTTTGCAATTATCTGTGATTTAATTGTTATTATCAATTTATTAATTATTGTTGGAATATGGTCAAATGGGTATTCAAATTAATGCATTTTTGACGGAGAATTTGTTTCTCGTGTTTAAAATTAAGAATAATAATAATTGTAAGTTAATGAAATTTGCCTCGTTCGAGAATAATGGTTATGATTATAATGGGCGCCCTAATGGCTTTAGTGGAGCTCAGGTAGCGCGCGTAGGCCGTACCCGACTCCGTTCATGGTGGCTCTATAGGCCGATTCATTAGTTTTATGACTACAGCTCTATTCAAAAATTACTGTTAATTGAATAATCCAATTATAATTATTATAATTATTATTTATGATTCCCTTTTTGCCTTTTGCGGGTATAATAAAGTGTACCGAGTTATGGTAAGTTACACAGGTAATTGTCGTATACAAGAAGTGTTTATTTATATCCAAGCATGTCTCTTTTTATTTTTAGAAAATGACAACTAGTCAACACGTGGGGTAGACCCTAGGACGTAACACCTCCCCCGAAAAGTTCGAAGCTTAAGGCTTGACGAGCTGAGAACCGGATGTAAGACGCTCAAGAAGGACAGGGTCTACGCCTGAAAGTTTCCTTTTCGATGGCATTGGTTGAGGCTGTTGAGTAATGATCTCTGTTGGATCTTGCCCTTGATTTTCCTCGTGAATATTTTCTTGTTGACTGTTCTTTTTGTAATGACGTGTGATTAATAAATGAGTTATTGAGTTCCAAATTGCACCAATAAGCATTACGCTCCATCCATAAAGAGAGTGTAAAGTGTATCCTTGGATGATGATGTCGACTACTGCTTTTATAATTGTAAAAATAAATGCGATTGCAAAAAATCCCGCGCTCACAATCCCGAAATTTTCTAATCCGCGCCACATTTTGTTAAGTGTACTTTCCGTTATTTGTTCTATTGTTTCAGAATTTAATAAATTGTGAAGAGCGATTGATTCACTAGCTATTGAGTATCCTGCTGAGCCACGAGCGATTGTGTTGAGGAGAGCGGATTTCTCGGCAGGAAACATGATCCTGTCGCGGAGTTGATTGATCTCTTCCATCGTGTAGATTCCGGATGCTGCAAGATCACCGATCGGGTTGTATTTCCAGGTAGGTTGAGAAGTTGGAAGGAGCTCTTGCGGCGCTGGTACAGGTGTTCCTTGCGGACTGAAGCGATACCACTGATTGTCGATATAGTAGAGAGCAGGAAGTAGTGGATCGCACTCTATTTGCGTCCCAGTTTTAAGTAGAATTTTGGAATTCGGTGACAAGAATAGCGATTTATTTTGATGGGTCACCGGGAGTTCGTTGTAACATTCCTCAGTTCGACGCACGCTGCAATCAACAGGAGTGCATTTAATGATGTGGGCGACTTCTCCAAGTACGACGGCCATGTATCCATGATTTTTCATGATAGTTTTTGCGAATTTTTCCGGAAGCACCGAGGCAGTGTTTAAGGCGTTTTGGATGACTTGTCTTTCCAAGTTGCACCGCTGTATTACCACGTCTCTATATAAATTTTGTAACTGTGTTCGGACGTGTTTCTCGACGTAAATAAATTTTGAATTCATATAAGAAAATATGTCCAGGTTGCTGACAGATATTTGTTTTTTGGAGGCGAAAGTTTTTCCTTTCTGCGTTTCCAGTATATATAATTTTGGATGTTCTATACGAATCAAAGTATAGCCGCATAGGTGTTTCTCAAATTTGGCTGCCAAGGCGAATGTTGTCTCGTGAGTTGTTAGCGAGTAGACGTCAGGATTGCTGACCCCAGAATTAGGATCTTGATATTTCGTGGCTAATCCCTCGAATAGAACGTCATACCGATTAAATTGACACGAATCCGTTGGTTCGGTAGTCCAGAAAGCTGAATTTCCTTCGACGTCCATGCATGTTCCATCGGAAAGGGCACATTGAGTACCAGATTGAAGAAGAATTTTGTTGTTTATTAAGTTGACGTCAGCTAGGTAGTTGGTGATGACGACCTTCACAGTCGCTTGAATGACGACTCCGTCCCAGCTTCCAAAAGCGTCGCTATATTGAGTACCTTTGCATTCGCCATTGTTTGTGAGTGTTCCTCCAAGAGTGATAGCACGACTTGTCGTACTATTTTTACGAATCCCAACTATGACACTGGATGGACTGAGTTGGAGGATACCTGTTTCCTGAAGCTTACGACATCCTTGTTCGTCGAGTTCGCGTAAGTAATTTTGGCGACCATTATGGACAATTGAGACATGGGAACTCATCCCACAATAGTAGATAGTTCGGTCAATTTCGACACGACATTGAATTACTTCCGAATGAGAGAAGTCTGAGAGTTGTAGTAGTTGAATATATGTTTCCTGAGATGTTGGAATGTCCAGAGGGGCGTTACATTCCCCCACGTTGTTCAATGAGATGGTTGTGATATTTAGATTTGGCCCGGCGCAATCGTAACCCAATAAACTTGTGCTTCCTCGAAGGAATAGGACGAAGACGAGAAGTTGGTACACTTCCTGTAACGAGAGGATTTCCCGATTATTAATCTATCGGCAAACGGGTTCCTCTTAATTTATTCGCGTGAACTATACGCGGTTTTCCTTTATATAATATTTTTAAATTTCCATCGGAAAGAACTTCGATTATCTCACACGGTTCTGTATATTGATCGCTAAATTTTCCTTTTGACGGTTCTTTGAGCATAAGTACGGTATCGCCGACGTTAAATTGTTGTGGATTGATCTTTCGATCGTAATATTGTTTTGATTTTTCTTTCGCCGCAATTAAATTCTCGCGGGCAAGAGTTTGAAGATTGTCGATACGATCGTATAGTTGTTCGAGATATTCGGCGTATGTCGGGTCCTGTTGTTCTTCGATGTGACGATGTCCTGACGGAAGTCTTGCCAAATGGCCGTAAACTAATTCAAAGGGGGTGAACCTGGTCCCTTCGTGTTGGCTAGTGTTATATGAGAACATGCACATTTCGATCAATTTATCCCATTCATTATTTTTATCTATAAATTGTTTGAGATATTCAGCAAGAACGTGATGGGATCTCTCGATTGACCCGTTACTTTGCGGATGAAAAGCTGTTGTTTGGTACAATTTTATTCTATATTTCTTTGCGATAGATTTCATTAAACTAGAGAGGAAATTTCGTCCTTGATCAGTTAAAATTGCCTTTGGGGCACCGTGAGAACAAACAAATCGATTTATAAAAGCGTCAGCGACATCGACTGACGTAGTCCTCGCTAATGGGACTGCGACTGAATATTTTGTTAACAAATCTTGTATCGTCAAGATGTACGAATTTCCGCTGCTAGTAGTTGGGAGTGGACCTACAATGTCCATTGAAATTTTATCGAATGAACTCCCTGGCGTATCGGTTAATACCATGGGCTGTTTTGTTTTTACCCTGACTAATTTTTTTAATTGACAATTACGACATTTTGCGATGAATTCCTGTATTTGGGTTTTCATATTTTCCCAATAAAAGTTTTCTCGGATTCGCTTGTATGTTTTATTCACACCTTTATGACCTCCTATTGCGGATGCGTGTTTTTCGATTATAATTTCGAGTCTCTCTTGTTCAGACGGGAAACGGATCAATTGTTTGCAAATGGTTAGCGCTATCATATGATCTCTAATTGTTTGAACTAGTACATTTTTTATATCGGGCCAATTTAACCCACCGATTGTATCGGTTTTAGCGATGCTAAGTGAAGTTATTCTTTCTTCTGCGATTACATTGCGTAACGATTCAAATGTCTCCCCGAGATCGTCTAATGACACATTTTCTTTTAAATGAAACAATACGGGTAATGCGATGATGACGCAACCCTTTTCTTTTACTACTTTTGCCCTGAAAATTGTAATGTCTTGAAATTTGGGCAGTTTATTGATTGATTCTAACTCTTTAGCTCCACTATCGATTGGATGACCTTGTCTTGTTATGAACACGATTTTATTCCCTTTTTGCATCGATAAATTGTCGCGAATTTCGCGAATTGATAACGCACCCTCTATTGAATAACTTGAGTCTTCTTCAGTTCTTTGATAACGAGCCCCCGGATCAAACAAAAGGTCCGTTTCGTCCTCTGATTCGTCCGATAAAGATATTTCTTCTAATTCTAATTCATCATTTTCACAGAAATCTTGAAACTCGAGGGGCGAGTCGTCATTTAAGACAGCTGATGGCAAATCCGGCTCAACGACCATGTCTTCGGGTCTTTCACCAATTATGTTGACATCGTCGCGATTACCGGGAGCTACTTCATCGCCTCGTGATCCCTCTTGAGATAAGGAATTGTTTGACGATTTTCTCTCATGAACTTGAACATTAAAATCGGCTGGGGCCCGGTTGTCGGAGGGCGAGCTTTCTAACATCAACTCATTAGGGTCGATAAGATCGTCTCGTGATCCTCTTATACTCGGGGACAAATCAGCCTTTCTTTTTCTTTTACGTGATTGAGAGATTTCGATTTCTTTATTTGAGCTCACAGGCTCTTCAATTGATTTTTTAGGACGTACAGGTGGGCTGAAGATAAATTCACTGGAACTGGACTCGGATTGAGGATCGTTTCTAGTCGGAGGATGGATTGAGGGACTAGGAACAGGAGTAACTACTCTCCTCCTTCTCGGCGGGCTGAAAATGTGCTCGCTCGAGGTTGTTTCGGACAAGGAATCATCGTTGGATTCAGGTGGATTTTCACTAGGTAAATTTCATTTTTTCCTTTTTTTTCAGGTCTATGCGTCATTACGTGAATCGTTTTTGTTACAGGTGGATTACGCGAGAGAGCGTCAGCATTGCTGTTCACGCTTCCCGGTTTATAGAAGATTTTGTATTCGTAATTGGCAAGGCTCAGACGCCAATGGACAAGTCTGTTTGCAGGATCTTTAACAGAATTCAACCAAACCAAGGGTTGGTGGTCGGTAAGCAAATTGAATTTTCGCCCATAGATATAGGGCCTAAAATGATTTACACAATAAATTATAGCAAGGCATTCTTTTTCGATAACGGAGTAGTTAATTTCGTGTTTATTTAAAGTGCGAGAGGCATAAGCTATAGGCTTGTCTTTGCCAATTTCGCCTTGTGAAAGAACTCCGCCAATGGCGTAATTTGAAGCGTCTGTAGTGACGTTAAATGGTTTTGTAAAATCTGGGTATACTAGAATTGGTTCTTTACAAAGGGCTTCTCTAAGCGTGTCAAAAGATTTTTGTTGAGCCTCCGTCCATTTAAACGGAACTCCCTTTTTTAGCAAATTTGTAAGGGGCTTAGATAGTCCCGAAAAGTTTTCAATAAAGCGCCGATAATATCCGGCTAAACCGAGAAACTGTTTTATTTTTTTCTGAGTTGTGGGAGCAGGGTAGTGTTGCAGGGCTTCGATCTTTTTTGGGTCGGGTTTCACACCCTTATCGCTGATAACATGCCCCAAATATCCAACCTCACGGCGAAGGAATTCGCACTTATCGGGTTGAAGATGTAAATTTGCGTTGCGTAAACGCATTGCTAATTTTTCAAATTTTGTTTTATGCTCCGATAATGATTTTGCGTAGATTACAATGTCGTCTAGATAAACGAAGAGCTCGATGCCTTGAAGCCCGACCAGGACACGGTCCATGAGCCTTTGAAATGTGGCAGGAGCATTTTTTAAGCCGAAAGGCATTCTGTTAAATTCATAATGTCCAAAAGGAGTGGAAAAAGCGGTTTTATGCTTGTCCTTTGGATCGACCCTTATCTGGTGGAATCCACTAGCAAGGTCAAAAACAGAGAAATATTTAGCACTGCCTAATTGGTCCAGAATTTCATTGATTTGCGGAAGGGGGTAAGCATCGCCGATTGTCTTTTCGTTTAAGTTTCTATAATCGATTACCATTCTCCACCTTTTATTTCCATGAGAATCCTCCTTTTTAGGGACAATCCACAATGGAGAGCTATATGGCGAAAGAGATGGCGAGATTACGTTATTTTTTACTAATTCACCGACTTGTTTTGTGATCTCATCTTTGTGTATTGGTGGAAATCTATATTGTCGAGTGAAAACCGGTTGATCATCGGTTGTTGTGATTTTATGGTAAAAATCGGGAACAAAATTTAGTGGTTCGTTAGGTAGTTGAAAAAGATCAGCGTTATCTCGAATTATGGAATCTATATTTTCCTTTTCTTCTGGATTAAGGTGTTCAAGACACAACAATTTCTTTACTTCTTTAACTCGATTCGATTTTTGAATTTGAAGGACCTGTTTATGAGAGTAGCCAGATTTTTCGTTACCGTTACAAAGATTTTTGCATGTATATTCTACTATTGTTTTTTGTTCAACACCGTCTGGAAATTCGTCACAGAGATCTTCGACATTAACGAGAGAGGTTTCCTCTAAAGCGTCAAATTTTTCGATGTTAATAGTTGGTATTTTGATAAAAATATCTTCCAGGGTTGAATTATGAACCACCAGTTTTGTTATGCCGTTTTGAGTTGTCGCGACCATTTGTCCGCAATAAATTCCAGCCCCGAGGTCGAGGCGGGGGATATAACCCACTTTTACTTCAGGATTTTTTACTCGCGCAAACGCGATAGTTTTTGTTCTTTTCCCGACAAAAATATTTTGGCAATCGATAAAGGGGTGAGTCTGGTTTCCCCATTTAATGAATCGTTTAGACCAATCGAGTGATGCTTTATTTTCGGCGAGAAATTCTGCACCTATTAGTGCATGTTGAGGGGTAGGAAAATCGTCCCCAACGATATGAAAAGTTGCAGGTGTTCCGCACACACTGACATTTATAGAGCCGAAAGTAGGCACAGGTTGACTGTTTGCTATGCCATTTAATTGTAATTTATCGTCTTTGTTAACGGCTGACATATTAGAGACGATAGATACCTTTGCGATATTGACCTCTGCCCCAGAATCGATTAAAAATTCGGTGAGTCCGCTCAATTCGGGACAATCGAGGGCAACAGAGGGAGATCGTTTTTGATCGCTTAGGCAGATGTTGACGGAACGGACGGGGTCGCTTCCGCCAGATTGACAGGGCGTATTTTCTGTTGTTCGCCCAACGAGCCCTGTTCCGTCGGACGAGGATTCTCGTTTTTTGCTTGGTCGTTTTGTTTTTTAAAGCATTTAGCTTCGTAGTGACCTGCTTTATCGCAATAAGTGCATTGGGGTCTATTCGGATTATGTCCGTGATTCGCGTTGTTAGAATTTCCGCGATTGAAATTGTTATTTTGGTTGTAACCATTATTACTATAGTTACTACGATTGTTATTATAATTGCCGTGATTGTTATTGTAATTGCCGCGATTGTTGTTGTAATTACTACGATTGTTATCGCGTTTTGGCCGTTTTTCAGGGAAGGCAGACCAACAATTTTCTGATTCGTGTCCCGCTTTGTTGCAGTGACTACACGAGGGTTTGGATACAAGCGCTGCCCTGACGTTACGCGGAGGCAATGGAGGACCGGTAACTTTTGAGAAACGCTGATCGACCGCGATTTCTTTCTCCACGGCGATCGTTTTCGCGAATAATTCCTCCATGTTTCTATATGGCTCTTGACGGACCCGGATTCTAAAATCGGGGGGTAACCCCTTGATAAAACTGTCTATTGTGTCGCTTTCGCATTGAGCACGGTGTTCTGGATTTAGCGGACCCCAAATTTCTGTGTCCATTTCGAGGATCATAAAATGAAGATCCTTTACGCGACTTATATATTGAATCGCGTTCTCGGTTGGAAATTTAATAATCGACCCTAATTCTCCGCGGTATTCGTTGACGGATTTTGATGACCCGAACAATAATTTTAATTGATCAATAAATTCCTTGATCGTGTATGAATTGTCGTCCTCTAGGGCTGTCTGTGCGTGTCCCCTTAATTTATTTTTGAGAAGCAGGAGGAGGTTCGGTTCGTGTTGCGGACCGAAAAGATTTCTTACCTTTTGGCAAGCTCGGATGAAACGGAGGACTGGGATGTTATATCCCGTAAAAATTGGTACCGATTCTAACGCGTCTTTGTATTTGATATTTAGAATATTGACCGGATGTTGATTTTGAAAATTAGGTAACTGGGTCGGCCCAGATGATGGACTCAGTCCGTGCGGTGTGCTAGTTTTTGCGTTTTGACCATTTGGGGGGTTTATTCCGCTCGGCTCGCCCCAAACGTCTGCCGTGAACATTGCGGCACGCGAACTTGGCCTATCGTTTTTCAAATTACGTACTTCGTTCATTACTTTAACGAGATTATCCTGCATTGATCTATTTACCATTTGTTGTTCGTTTATTATATCAAATAAATCTTTTAATCTATCGTTTTGTGTATTTGTTTCTAAATGTTTTGCTACATCTTCCCGTTCCTCATCGAGTGTCACCTCTTTACGCTGTAATCTAATCTCTCTTTCACTTAATTCCCGTTCTTTTAGCAATAACTGTCCACGGAGGACCTGCAATTCCTCGGACGATAAAGGATCGGTATCAGTCATTTTAAACTAATTTGATAGATTCGACCAACAAACGAAAATTTTTTATATTGGGTTTACCAACAAACGAAGTTTTTATTCTGAACTCGCTAACAAGTGAAAATTTTTATTTTGACTTTATTAACAAACGAAAAAATATTATTTTGGTTATACCAACAAATGAGATTTCTTAACTTGGTTTTACCAACAAATGAAAAATTTTGTTTCGGTTTTACTAACAAACGAAAATGTTTCGAAATTTAAGTTCCGGGTTTTGCCAACAAAAGTTACTAGGATATAAACTTTGGCTTAAACAACAAGTAAAAATCGGTTTTTTGCAATTAAAGGAGATTCCTAAATAATTTAATAAGTTAAATTTGTTTGGTAATGTGATTAGAATTTATTCGGAAAATAAGTTCGAAGTTTTAATTAAATGCGAGTTAATCTAGTAACTTGACAAATGAGAACGGATTTCAAATTTCTTGTCCAATGCAAAATTTATGAGTAAGTTGGTTTTTTCCGATGCAATCTTGACAAAATTAGACTTGAATTTTAATAAATGATTAAATATTTAATTTTTGTAACATTTGGTGAACGAGAGTGCGATAAAAGATGAATCTTCGATGAAGTTGGTAGTTGACAAATGGGAACTTAGCCCGAATTTTAGTAGTGACGGTAAATTTTCTAATTAAACGGTATAAAATTGCGATTTTTATTGATTTCTGGTCGGAGGCCTCAATTAGGACCTCAGAGTGATTAAAAATATGAAAAATGTTGGTTCAAACTCGATTTTAAAGGAACTTTCCCTTTTGTCACTTTTTCTGTTGACATATAGGAATTTTTGTCCAGTTTTTTCTTCGGTTGTAATTATTCGATTTTTACCGATTTAAAATTGATTTTTGTTCGATTATCCTGTATTTTGCCGTTATTAACAGGCTGATGGATTTTATTTAACTAAAAGTTGATTTTATTTGACTGAAAATAGAATTTTTTAATTTCCACAAAATTTGATGATTTCGACTAGATTGCCGATTGAAATAATGGATTTTAGCTTTGTACCCGAATAGAGATTCTTGATCTTGATTTGACTACAGGGTTTTATGTATGTTTTTGTTAAAAGTTAACGAGATTAGATATTTCGATAATAAAATATCACCAGCAGCTAAATTCACGACGGCATCCCACCGCTGCCACCATAAATTATCTATAAACCTGTTACGTCGCGTGTTGAAATACCCGGATCGAGAGAATTACTAATCTAAACAATTCCCGAAACTGTAATGTCGCTACGTTTTGAGATTCGCGTTAGACAAACAGGAAACTCCCTTGACCGATAGATGGTCTTTGGGTTTAGAATTGACTCTTGATAACTCGAGAATCTACCTTACCCGAGCGTGCTAACGCTCCACGGGGACGATGGTCTGTAAGGTAGGTATCTACTCGATCGATGGTTGGCCGAAGGTGATCGGTTGTAGATTAGAGAGTCTTTTTTTTACCGTGAGTCGATCGCTCAATGGTCGGTAATCGAGAGATTTGATTAGACGTGTGAAGGTTACACGGGGAAACGACGCGTAAGTCTATTTTAGATCCCGCATTTAGGGAAGTGAGATTTTCTCCCCTAGGACCGGAACCTTTGTACGCGAAATAGCTACCGGGTGACTCTAATAATAATAATAAAAATTACTTACCATCCTTGTGGATCGAGCGGTGAAGCGTAAAGGGTGGTTTTAATCCAAAATTATGATCTCGATCTCAGCTGGTGTCGATGACCTTGAGATGGTTGATGCCTCCGAGATATCTTCGCAATCGGGTTGATAAACCTCGTGGAGAGAACGAAGGGATGATCCGACCAGACGACCCAACGGATAAGGCGAATTTGGATCGACGATGAAAATGTTCTTTCGAATGATAACGTCGGACACAATGCGAAGATTTTTATGAGATGAGGGTTGCCCACAATCGAGGTTGAAACTCGAAGATTTATCAGCACCAACACTTGTTTCGAATAATTTACGAGAAATGTATTTCGTTCGAGATTTATTATTCCCTCGCTTTTGAGGTGGTTTTTTATGCAGAACAGCGAGAGCTCTACGAATTTTGTATTTAGCGCCAGCCCTTCTTCTAGGCATAACAATGACTCTGCATATTTGGGAATATTTTATGATAATTAATTAAGATTTCTCTTTTCAGGTTAAGGAATAAAGAGTCTACGTTATCGTGCCAAATATTCCAGCACGAGACAACGAAGAGTGGTGCGCAGCACGTGCCGATCTCTTAGGCACAGAGACTGCAAGGAGAAAGGTAAAGGTATGTACCGACGTGCCAAATTACTAGGCACGGAGAGCACAAGTGGAAGTAGTGAGAGTACGGTCGGACGTGCCTGAATAACGTCACTAGTCTGATCGGAATTTGAGAAACCTGAATTAATTATTTAATTGGATTGGGAAAATTAACTACGGCTTAAAGATTCGTAGAACAATCACTGTAATTGAATTGAATCCCGAAAAATAATTAAAGTTAATGACGTGGAGTGAAATTGCAATTATTCACGAAAATAATGATGTAAATATTAGTTTTGAATGGCGATTAAAAGAACCTCGCGATGTTGATTAGAATATTCCACGTAAATGAATTGAAGAAATTCGCAAGAAATGATTAGAAAAGATTGCGATGAATGATTAGAATAATTCGCGATAAATGATTAAAAGAATTCGCGATAAATAGTTAAAATGATTCGCAAAAGATGATTAATTGAATTCCCAAAATTGTTTAAATGATTCGCGAACGAAAGATTGAGGTTGCGAAGTAGGAATTAAATGGTGAAGATTATTTAAATAAATGATTTAAAACACTGTTTCGATTTTTGTTTTAAATGTATTGTTACAAACCTTTTTAGGAAACTTATAAAAATATTACACGAACTTTGTCGAAGAATATAAACTTGTACAAATATTTAAATTGAGAGGACTTGTGACAAAATAAAATGATTCAATTTTCAGCTGCACGGCGGATGTATCCAAACACTCGAACGGTCGGAGGGCGACTGGCAGTCTGTGGAGAGATTGAGAACTGGTGAGCGCCTCGCGCGTGCGCTCTTATATAGGAGCCTTACGATGATGTCCCGAGCGTCTATGTGGTTCACAGATAGGCCCGCGTGACTTGGTGTTGGTAGACCACACTTTCATGGCCCTGATTTCCTGTACCTCGTCCGTGTGACTCGTGGATGTGAATGGACTCCTTTCTTCTTTGGTATGTATGTGTATGCCAATATAGGAATGCATGTATAAGTTCAGCATATATTTCTTATGTAATATACTCTATGTATTACATTTTCAATTCAGAATTATTGATTAATTAATAGATATTAACTAATCATTAATTTTACATTTCTTTTTCAGGTTCTATTTAAGGTAAGTATAAATTTGCATGTTTTTAGTTATTAACATATCAACAATTAATTAATTTAGTTAATTAATTGTTTATAAGAATTTGTACATTTTGTGTTTACAGGTTTTTCCAGGAGTTACATCAAATTTGGATTGATTGTGTGACGCAGTACATCGATTTTTATTTGGTAAGTACATATTTGTTATTTAGTGAATTATTTATAATAATTAGCATATTTGTGTTTGTTTTTCAGGATTTCTTTTGTTACAGATTGGTTTTACGTGGTTTCTCGTGTAAACTAGAAGTTTTTCCGTTTCGATCGGAGCATTCTAGTGGTATTATTAATCTATTGTTTATTTATGTTAACAATTGTAATTTTGGCTCGAATGTACACATATGGGTGTTTAAATAAAAGGATTTTTAATATTGAGCTCGGCTGTAATATTGAGAAAGATGTAAAACGATAAATAAACAATTTGTGAATAAATAATGACTTTGGTTATTTTATTCGATTGAACATAATGTAAACCTTTTGTAGCGGATTGTACCGTACGCACGTAATCAAGCTAACGCCGGATGAAGGTATTGGATAACGTCTGGGAACTTTTGCTGATAAGTGCAATTGGTGAAAACACTTTTGTGGGAAATAAATTGTGATGATTTATTATGTGATAATTTTATGTAGTGAACCTTGCACCGGATGTGCGTATGTATTTTTGAACGTAGGTAAATAGGTAAGTATGTATCTCTTTATTTCAGTAAATGCGTAGGTAAGTATATTCCGTTTTCCTCTTATTTAATACATATAACTGGGATATATGTGTAAGTATATATGTATTATATAAATATATATATATATATATATATATATATATATATATATATATGTTAATTTGCGTTTTCTTATTTCAATTAAGCGTTTATTCCCCTTTTCGTATATATAGGTATTTATTCCCCAATAAAATATAATTCGCATGAATTACATTGTTCTAAAATGTATAAATTCGTTTATTGTTATAAATTATTGGTGTTACAATATTGGTTTCCAATAGCTGTGAATATGTCTCTTATTCCCTTATTAACTAATTCCTGATAAAAATACATTAGTTTTATGTGTTTTGGACCCATTTTAAGATAATCCGCGGTTTTCCGCGGTTTTTCGCGGTTTTCCGCGATTTGATTACCTATTGTTAAACTGTTGTGATGTGGTCGTGTTGGTATTCAAATTGAAGGGTTTTTAACATAGAACCCATTTCAATTATGTAAAACGTTATAAATTAATAATTACTTGTTAATATAGTTATTGTTATAATTATATCAATAAACAATAGTAAATAGTTTATTATTTTACTTTTTCCATTTCTTAGAGGCAAGTATGTTAATTCTAGTGTGATTTGGAATAGTTTTTGCAATTATCTGTGATTTAATTATTATTATCAATTTATTAATTATTGTTGGAATATGGTCAAATGGGTATTCAAATTAATGCATTTTTGACGGAGAATTTGTTTCTCGTGTTTAAAATTAAGAATAATAATAATTGTAAGTTAATGAAATTTGCCTCGTTCGAGAATAATGGTTATGATTATAATGGGCGCCCTAATGGCTTTAGTGGAGCTCAGGTAGCGCGCGTAGGCCGTACCCGACTCCGTTCATGGTGGCTCTATAGGCCGATTCATTAGTTTTATGACTACAGCTCTATTCAAAAATTACTGTTAATTGAATAATCCAATTATAATTATTATAATTATTATTTATGATTCCCTTTTTGCCTTTTGCGGGTATAATAAAGTGTACCGAGTAATGGTAAGTTACACAGGTAATTGTCGTATACAAGAAGTGTTTATTTATATCCAAGCATGTCTCTTTTTATTTTTAGAAAATGACAACTAGTCAACACGTGGGGTAGACCCTAGGACGTAACATCGTCAATAGACAATGATTTATTCACGTTTTTTTGCTGGTTGGTGGTGAAAACTGAAATTACACATAAAAATCACCGTTTCACTCGAATTTACCAAAGAAAATGCAATTTCGTATCAGTTTTCGATGCAAAACGTAAATTTTCGGTGAAAATCGTTTCCATGGACGCCAAATCTTATTTCGTCAGTAAAAAATGATTTATTCACGTTTTTATGCTGTTTGGCAGTGAATACTAAAATTACGAAGAAAAATCACCGTTTCAGTTAAATTTACCACGGAAAACGCAATTTCGCATCAGTTTTCGATGCAAGACGTGAATTTTCGGTGAAAATCATTTCCATGAACGCCAAATCTTATTTCGTCAATATAAAAGGATTTTTTCACGTTTTTATACTGTTTTGTGGTGAAAACTGAAATTATGAAGAAAAATCACCCATTCACTCAAATTTACCAGAGAAAACGCAATTTCATATCAATTTTCGATGAAAAACGTGAATTTTCGGTGAAAGACGTTAACGGTAAACGCCAAATCTTACTCCGTCAATCGACAATGATTTCTTCACGTTTTTATGCTGTTTGGGAGTGAAAAATAAAATAACGATCAAAAATCACCGTTTCACTCAAATTTAACAGAGAAAACGCAATTTCGTATCAGTTTTCGATGAAAACAGGGAATTTTCGGAGAAAATCGTTTCTATGTACGCAAAATCTTATTTGGTCAATAAAAGATGATATCTTCACGTTTTCATGCTGTTTGGAAGTGGAAACTAAAATAACGAAGAAAAATCACCGTTTCACTCACATTTACCACAGAAAACGCAATTTCGTATCAGTTTTCGATGCAAAAAGTGAATTTTCGGTGAAAATCGTTACTATGAACGCCAAATCTTATTTCGTCAATAGACAATGATTTATTCACGTTTTTTTGCTGGTTGGTGGTGAAAACTGAAATTACACATAAAAATCACCGCTTCACTCGAATTTACCAAAGAAAATGCAATTTCGTATCAGTTTTCGATGCAAAACGTAAATTTTCGGTGAAAATCGTTTCCATGGACGCCAAATCTTATTTCGACAATAAAAAATGATTTATTCACGTTTTTATGCTGTTTGGCAATGAATACTAAAATTACGAAGAAAAATCACCGTTTCACTTAAATTTACCACAGAAAACGCATTTCGCATCAGTTTTCGATGCAAGACGTGAATTTTCGGTGAAAATCATTTCCATGAACGCCAAATCTTATTTCGTCAATATAAAAGGATTTCTTCACGTTTTTATACTGTTTTGTGGTGAAAACTGAAATTATGAAGAAAAATCACCCATTCACTCAAATTTACCAGAGAAAACGCAATTTCGTATCAGTTTTTGATGAAAAACGTGAATTTTCGGTGAAAATCGTTTCCATGAACGCTAAATCTTATTTCGTTAATAAAAAATTATTTCTTCACGTTTTTATGCTGTTTGGAAGTGAATACTAAAATTACGAAGAAAAATCACCGTGTCACTCAAATTTGGCTGGGGAAACGCAATTTCTTATTAGTTTTCGGTGAAAATCGTTTCCGTGAACGCCAAATCCTATTTCGTCAATAGACAATGATTTCTTCCCGTTTTTATGCTGGTTGGTGGTGAAAACTGAAATTACACAGAAAATCACCGTTTCCCTCGAATTTACCAAAGAAAACGCAATTTCGTATCAGGTTTCGATGCAAAACGTAAATTTTAGGTGAAAATCGTTTCCATGGACGCCAAATCTTATTTCGTCAATAAAAAATGATTTATTCACGTTTTTATGCTGTTTGGCAGTGAATCCTAAAATTACGAAGAAAAATCACCGTTTCACTTAAATTTACCACAGAAAACGCAATTTCGCATAAGTTTTCGATACAAGACGTGAATTTTCGGTGAAAATCATTTCCATGAACGCCAAATGTTATTTCTTCAATATAAAAGGATTTTTTCACGTTTTTATACTGTTTTGTGGTGAAAACTGAAATTATGAAGAAAAATCACCCATTCACTCAAATTTACCAGAGAAAACACAATTTCGTATCAGTTTTCGATGAAAAACGTGAATTTTCGGTGAAAGACGTTAACGGTAAACGCCAAATCTTACTCCGTCAATCGACAATGATTTCTTCACGTTTTTATGCTTTTTGGGAGTGAAAAATAAAATAACGATCAAAAATCACCGTTTCACTCAAATTTAACAGAGAAAACGCAATTTCGTATCAGTTTTCGATGAAAAACGGGAATTTTCGGTGAAAATCGTTTCTATGAACTCAAAATCTTATTTGGGGTCAATAAAAGATGATATCTTCACGTTTTCATGCTGTTTGGAAGTGGAAACTAAAATTACGAAGAAAAATCACCGTTTCACTCAAATTTACCACAGAAAACGCAATTTCGTATCAGTTCTCGATGCAAAAAGTGAATTTTCGGTGAAAATCGTTACTATGAACGCCAAATCTTATTTCGTCAATAGACAATGATTTCTTTACGTTTTTATGCTGCTTGGTGGTAAAAACTGAAATTACACAGAAAAATCACCGTTTCACTCGAATTTACCAAAGAAAACGCAGTTTCGTATCAGTTTTCGATGCAAAACGTGAATTTTCGGTGAAAATCGTTTCCATGAACGCCAAATCTTATTTCGTCAATAAAAAATGATTTATTCACGTTTTTATGCTTTTTGGCAGTGAATACTAAAATTACGAAGAAAAATCACCGTTTCAGTTAAATTTACCACAGAAAACGCAATTTCACATCAGTTTTCGATGCAAGTCGTGAATTTTCGGTGAAAATCATTTCCATGAACGCCAAATCTTATTTCGTCAATATAAAAGGATTTCTTCACGTTTTTATACTGTTTTGTGGCGAAAACTGAAATTACGAAGAAAAATCACCCATTCACTCAAATTTACCAGAGAAAACGCAATTTCGTATCAGTTTTCGATGAAAAACTTGAATTTTCGGTGAAAATCGTTTCCATGAATGCCAAATCTTATTTCGTCAATATAAAAGGATTTCTTCACGTTTTTATACTGTTTTGTGGTGAAAACTGAAATTACGAAGAAAAATCACCCATTCACTCAAATTTACCAGAGAAAACGCAATTTCATATCCAGTTTTCGATGAAAAACGTGAATTTTCGATGAAAATCGTTTCCATGAACGCTAAATCTTATTTCATCAATAAAAAATGATTTCTTCACGTTTTTATGCTGTTTGGAAGTGAATACTAAAATTACGAAGAAAAATCACCGTTTCACTCAAATTTGGCTGGGGAAACGCAATTTCTTATTAGTTTTCGGTGAAAATCGTTTCCGTGAACGCCAAATCCTATTTCGTCAATAGACAATGATTTCTTCCCGTTTTTATGCTGGTTGGTGGTGAAAACTGAAATTACACAGAAAAACCACCGTTTCACTCGAATATACCAAAGAAAAGGCAATTTCGTATCAGTTTTCGATGCAAAACTTTCGGTGAAAATCGTTTCCATGGACGCCAAATCTTATTTCGTCAATAAAAAATGATTTATTCACGTTTTTATGCTGTTTGGCAGTGAATACTACAATTACGAAGAAAAATCACCGTTTCACTTAAATTTACCACAGAAAACGCAATTTCGCATCAGTTTTCGATGCAAGACGTGAATTTTCGGTGAAAAACATTTCCATGAACGCCAAATGTTATTTCTTCAATATAAAAGGATTTTTTCACGTTTTTATACTGTTTTGTGGTGAAAACTGAAATTATGAAGAAAAATCGCCATTCACTCAAATTTACCAGAGAAAACACAATTTCGTATCAGTTTTCGATGAAAAACGTGAATTTTCGGTGAAAGACGTTAACGGTAAACGCCAAATCTTACTCCGTCAATCGACAATGATTTCTTCACGTTTTTATGCTTTTTGGGAGTGAAAAATAAAATAACGATCAAAAATGACCGTTTCACTCAAATTTAACAGAGAAAACGCAATTTCGTATCAGTTTTCGATGAAAAACGGGAATTTTCGGAGAAAATCGTTTCTATGAACGCAAAATCTTATTTGGTCAATAATAGATGATATCTTCACGTTTTCATGCTGTTTGGAAGCGGAAACTAAAATAACGAAGAAAAATCACCGTTTCACTCACATTTACCACAGAAAACGCAATTTCGTATCAGTTTTCGATGCAAAAAGTGAATTTTCGGTGAAAATCGTTGCTGTGAACGCCAAATCTTATTTCGTCAATGTCTATGCCAACCAGCAAAAAAACGTGAATAAATCATTGTCTAATGATTTATTCACGTTTTTTTGCTGGTTGGTGGTGAAAACTGAAATTACACATAAAAATCACCGTTTCACTCGAATTTACCAAAGAAAATGCAATTTCGTATCAGTTTTCGATGCAAAACGTGAATTTTCGGTGAGAAAATCGTTTCCATGAACGCCAAATCTTATTTCGTCAATAAAAAATGATTTATTCACGTTTTTATGCTGTTTGGCAGTGAATACTAAAATTACGAAGAAAAATCACCTTTTCACTTAAATTTACCACAGAAAACGCAATTTCGCATCAGTTCTCGATGCAAGACGTGAATTTTCGTTGAAAATCATTTCCATGAACGCCAAATCTTATTTCGTCAATATAAAAGGATTTTTTCACGTTTTTATACTGTTTTGTGGTGAAAACTGAAATTATTAAGAAAAATCACCGATTCACTCAAATTTGGCTGGGGAAACGCAATTTCTTATTAGTTTTCGGTGAAAATCGTTTCCGTGAACGCCAAATCCTATTTCGTCAATAGACAATGATTTCTTCCCGTTTTTATGCTGGTTAGTGGTGAAAACTGAAATTACACAGAAAAATCACCGTTTCACTCGAATTTACCAAAGAAAACGCAATTTCGTATCAGTTTTCGATGCAAAACGTAAATTTTCGGTGAAAATCGTTTCCATGTACGCCAAATCTTATTTCCTTAATAAAAAATGATTTATTCACGTTTTTATGCTGTTTGGCAGTGAATACTAAAATTACGAAGAAAAATCACCGTTTCACTTAAATTTACCACAGAAAACGCAATTTCGCATCAGTTTTCGATGCAAGACGTGAATTTTCGGTGAAAAACATTTCCATGAACGCCAAATCTTATTTCGTCAATGTAAAAGGATTTCTTCACGTTTTTATACTGTTATGTGGTGAAAACAGAAATTATAAAGAAAAATCACCCATTCACTCAAATTTACAAGAGAAAACGCAATTTCGTATCAGTTTTTGATGAAAAACGTGAATTTTGGGTGAAAATCGTTTCCATGAACGCTAAATCTTATTTCGTCAATAAAAAATGATTTCTTCACGTTTCTAAGCTGTTTGGAAGTGAATACTAAAATTACGAAGAAAAACCACCGTTTCACTCAAATTTGGGTGGGGAAACGCAATTTCTTATTAGTTTTCGGTGGAAATCGTTTCCGTGAACGCCCAATCCTATTTCGTCAATAGACAATGATTTCTTCCCGTTTTTATGCTGGTTGGTGGTGAAAATTGAAATTACACAGAAAAATCAACGTTTCACTCGAATTTACCAAAGAAAACGCAATTTCGTGTCAGTTTTCGATGCAAAACGTGAATTTTCGGTGAGAAAATCGTTTCCATGAACGCCAAATCTTATTTCGTCAGTAAAAAATGATTTATTCACGTTTTTATGCTGTTTGGCAGTGAATACTAAAATTACGAAGAAAAATCACCGTTTCAGTTAAATTTACCACGGAAAACGCAATTTCGCATCAGTTTTCGATGCAAGACGTGAATTTTCGGTGAAAATCATTTCCATGAACGCCAAATTTTATTTCGTCAATATAAAAGGATTCCTTCACGTTTTTATACTGTTTTGTGGCGAAAACTGAAATTACGAAGAAAAATCACCCATTCACTCAAATTTACCAGAGAAAACGCAATTTCGTATCAGTTTTCGATGAAAAACGTGAATTTTCGGTGAAAGACGTTAACGGTAAACGCCAAATCTTACTCCGTCAATCGACAATGATTTCCTCACGTTTTAATGCTGTTTGGGAGTGAAAAATAAAATAACGATCAAAAATCACCGTTTCACTCAAATTTAACAGAGAAAACGCAATTTCGTATCAGTTTTCGATGAAAAACGGGAATTTTCGGAGAAAATCGTTTCTATGAACGCAAAATCTTATTTGGTCAATAAAAGATGATATCTTCACGTTTTCATGCTGTTTGGAAGTGGAAACTAAAATAACGAAGAAAAATCACCGTTTCACTCACATTTACCACAGAAAACGCAATTTCGTATCAGTTTTCGATGCAAAAAGTGAATTTTCGGTGAAAATCGTTACTATGAACGCCAAATCTTATTTCGTCAATAGACAATGATTTAATCACGTTTTTTTGCTGGTTGGTGGTTAAAACTGAAATTACACATAAAAATCACCGTTTCACTCGAATTTACCAAAGAAAATGCAATTTCGTATCAGTTTTCGATGCAAAACGTAAATTTTCGGTGAAAATCGTTTCCATGGACGCCAAATCTTATTTCGTCAATAAAAAATGATTTATTCACGTTTTTATGCTGTTTGGCAGTGAATACTAAAATTACGAAGAAAAATCACCGTTTCACTTAAATTTACCACAGAAAACGCAATTTCGCATCAGTTTTCGATGCAAGACGTGAATTTTCGGTGAAAATCATTTCCATGAACGCCAAATCTTATTTCGTCAATATAAAAGGATTTCTTCACGTTTTTATACTGTTTTGTGGTGAAAACTGAAATTACGAAGAAAAATCACCCATTCACTCAAATTTACCAGAGAAAACGCAATTTCGTATCCAGTTTTCGATGAAAAACGTGAATTTTCGGTGAAAATCGTTTCCATGAACGCTAAATCTTATTTCGTCAATAAAAAATGATTTCTTCACGTTTTTATGCTGTTTGGAAGTGAATACTAAAATTACGAAGAAAAATCACCGTTTCACTCAAATTTGGCTGGGGAAACGCAATTTCTTATTAGTTTTCGGTGAAAATCGTTTCCGTGAACGCCAAATCCTATTTCGTCAATAGACAATGATTTCTTCCCGTTTTTATGCTGGTTGGTGGTGAAAACTCAAATTACACAGAAAAATCATCGTTTCACTCGAATTTACCAAAGAAAACGCAATTTCGTGTCAGTTTTCGATGCAAAACGTGAATTTTCGGTGAGAAAATCGTTTCCATGAACGCCAAATCTTATTTCGTCAGTAAAAAATGATTTATTCACGTTTTTATGCTGTTTGGCAGTGAATACTAAAATTACGAAGAAAAATCACCGTTTCAGTTAAATTTACCACGGAAAACGCAATTTCGCATCAGTTTTCGATGCAAGACGTGAATTTTCGGTGAAAATCATTTCCATGAACGCCAAATCTTATGTCGTCAATGTAAAAGGATTTCTTCACGTTTTTATACTGTTTTGTGGTGAAAACTGAAATTATGAAGAAAAATCACCCATTCACTCAAATTTACCAGAGAAAACGCAATTTCTTATCAGTTTTCGATGAAGAACGTGAATTTTCGGTGAAAGACGTTAACGGTAAACGCCAAATCTTACTCCGTCAATCGACAATGATTTCTTCACGTTTTTATGCTGTTTGGGAGTGAAAAATAAAATAACGATCAAAAATCACCGTTTCACTCAAATTTAACAGAGAAAACGCAATTTCGTATCAGTTTTCGATGAAAAACGGGAATTTTCGGAGAAAATCGTTTCTATGAACGCAAAATTTTATTTGGTCAATAAAAGATGATATCTTCACGTTTTCATGCTGTTTGGAATAGGAAACTAAAATAACGAAGAAAAATCACCGTTTCACTCACATTTACCACAGAAAACGCAATTTCGTATCAGTTTTCGATGCAAAAAGTGAATTTTCGGTGAAAATCGTTACTATGAACGCCAAATCTTATTTCGTCAATAGACAATGATTTAATCACGTTTTTTTGCTGGTTGGTGGTGAAAACTGAAATTACACATAAAAATCACCGTTTCACTCGAATTTACCAAAGAAAATGCAATTTCGTATCAGTTTTCGATGCAAAACGTAAATTTTCGGTGAAAATCGTTTCCATGGACGCCAAATCTTATTTCGTCAATAAAAAATGATTTATTCACGTTTTTATGCTGTTTGGCAGTGAATACTAAAATTACGAAGAAAAATCACCGTTTCACTTAAATTTACCACAGAAAACGCAATTTCGCATCAGTTTTCGATGCAAGACGTGAATTTTCGGTGAAAATCATTTCCATGAACGCCAAATCTTATTTCGTCAATATAAAAGGATTTCTTCACGTTTTTATACTGTTTTGTGGTGAAAACTGAAATTATGAAGAAAAATCACCCATTCACTCAAATTTTCCAGAGAAAACGCAATTTCGTATCAGTTTTTGGTGAAAAACGTGAATTTTCGGTGAAAATCGTTTCCATGAATGCTAAATCTTATTTCGTCAATAAAAAATTATTTCTTCACGTTTTTACGCTGTTTGGAAGTGAATACTAAAATTACGAAGAAAAATCACCGTTTCACTCAAATTTGGCTGGGGAAACGCAATTTCTTATTAGTTTTCGGTGAAAATCGTTTCCGTGAACTCCAAATCCTATTTCGTCAATAGACAATGATTTCTTCCCGTTTTTATGCTGGTTGGTGGTGAAAACTGAAAATACACAGAAAAATCACCGTTTCACTCGAATTTACCAAAGAAAACGCAATTTCGTATCAGTTTTCGATGCAAAACGTAAATTTTCGGTGAAAATCGTTTCCATGGACGCCAAATCTTATTTCGTCAATAAAAAATGATTTATTCACGTTTTTATGCTGTTTGGCAGTGAATACTAAAATTACGAAGAAAAATCACCGTTTCACTTAAATTTACCACAGAAAACGCAATTTCGCATCAGTTTTCGATGCAAGACGTGAATTTTCGGTGAAAATCATTTCCATGAACGCCAAATCTTATTTCATCAATATAAAAGGATTTCTTCACGTTTTTATACTGTTTTGTGGTGAAAAGTGAAATTACGAAGAAAAATCACCCATTCACTCAAATTTACCAGAGAAAACGCAATTTCGTATCAGTTTTCGATGAAAAACGTGAATTTTCGGTGAAAATCGTTTCCATGAACGCTAAATCTTATTTCGTCAATAAAAAATGATTTCTTCACGTTTTTATGCTGTTTGGAAGTGAATACTAGAATTACGAAGAAAAATCACCGTTTCACTCAAATTTGGCTGGGGAAACGCAATTTCTTATTAGTTTTCGGTGAAAATCGTTTCCGTGAACGCCAAATTCTATTTCGTCAATAGACAATGATTTCTTCCCGTTTTTATGCTGGTTGGTGGTGAAGACTGAAATTACACAGAAAAATCAACGTTTCACTCGAATTTACCAAAGAATACGCAATTTCGTATCAGTTTTCGATGCAAAACGTGAATTTTCGGTGAGAAAATCGTTTCCATGAACGCCAAACCTTATTTCGTCAATAAAAATGATTTATTCACGTTTTTATGCTGTTTGGCAGTGAATACTAAAATGACGAAGAAAAATCACAGTTTCACTTAAATTTACCACAGAAAACGCAATTTCGCATCAGTTTTCGATGCAAGACGTGAATTTTCGGTGAAAATCATTTCCATGAACGCCAAATCTTATTTCGTCAATATAAAAGGATTTCTTCACGTTTTTATACTGTTTTGTGGTGAAAACTGAAATTATTAAGAAAAATCACCTATTCACTCAAATTTACCAGAGAAAACGCAATTTCGTATCAGTTTTCGATGAAAAACGTGAATTTTCGGTGAAAGACGTTAACGGTAAACGCCATATCTTACTCCCTCTATCGACAATGATTTCTTCACGTTTTTATGCTGTTTCGGAGTGAAAAATAAAATAACGATCAAAAATCACCGTTTCACTCAAATTTAACAGAGAAAACGCAATTTCGTATCAGTTTTCGATGAAAAACGGGAATTTTCGGAGAAAATCGTTTCTATGAACGCAAAATCTTATTTGGTCAATAAAAGATGATATCTTGACGTTTTCATGCTGTTTGGAAGTGGAAACTAAAATAACGAAGAAAAATACCCGTTTCACTCACATTTACCACAGAAAACGCAATTTCGTATCAGTTTTCGATGCAAAAAGTGAATTTTCGGTGAAAATCGTTACTATGAACGACAAATCTTATTTCGTCAATAGACAATGATTTTGTCACAACCGACGTAAAATTTTATTTATTTTAAATACCCTTTCAACCAGGAAACTCGACCGCTTTAGAATTTTCATAAAATCAAATAACTTCTTACATTTAGGTCATTCATCCTGACACGCGCCGTACACACAGATATCCCGAATACTCGAGTTCTCGCAAACACAACTAAAATATGCAAGCGAGTGTGTCTTCCGATCCAATCGCCTCGGCAATAGATCTGGGCCCTAGCAACAGCGTACATACCAACAATAGATGACGACCACATCGGTTTCCCCTACGCTAGCTTCTAAGAAACAAAGGCTCAAAAACACAAATCCCTACCATTTGCCCTAAATCTGGCCCTATAAAAAGGCGAGGTTTTCCACGGGGCATCGCATTCCGTTCCGTACCTAGGTCGCGTTTATACTGTTAGCAGTAGTTCGGTTGTCATTCGGTTAGCCGTCTTATATATTTTATCTCTGGTCGAACTCCGGGTCTTCTGTAGAAGAGAGCGAGTCGTGTCCAGAAGTCAAAGTTTTAAAGTATAGAATTCAAGATTCGGACTTAGAATATTTTCCGATTTATTTCATTTAATTCAGATTTGGACTCAGAATATTTTCAATCATTTCGCGTAACTCAACAAAGAACAAGTAAGCTACGACCGATCAAAGATTTCCAAAGACACCTCTCCGGTAAAGTACTTAATATTTCATTATACCAAGTTTGTATTCACCAATTGTATTTTACTAACATTATATCTTACACTACGAATATATAGAGAATCCTAGATCTCTCTACCTATTCTTATTGTATTTTTACTAACATTTTATTTTCATTAAAGAATATATAGAGAATCCTAGATCTCTTTATTCACAACCTTTAACACCCTTTCCTCAGTCGCAACCAGACAAAGCAAGACTTCTCGAGGTCTATCAGTGTGCGCCCACCATACTCCTAGGAGTATATCTATATAAACGCTCTGCGTATAATACTGCATGGAAAAGTCTATGGGACATAGCGTTTGCCGCTCGACGCTCAAATACCCAAACCTTTCCTTCACGCCCCTCCGGTCGTGACAATTTATTCACGACTTTTTGCTGGTTGGTGGTGAAAACTGAAATTACACATAAAAGTCACCGTTTCACTCGAATTTACCAAAGAAAATGCAATTTCGTATCAGTTTTCGATGCAAAACGTAAATTTTCGGTGAAAATCGTTTCCATGGACGCCAAATCTTATTTCATCAATAAAAAATGATTTATTCACGTTTTTATGCTGTTTGGCAGTGAATACTAAAATTACGAAGAAAAATCACCGTTTCACTTAAATTTACCACAGAAAACGCAATTTCGCATCAGTTTTCGATGCAAGACGTGAATTTTCGGCGAAAATCATTTCCATGAACGCCAAATCTTATTTCGTCAATATAAAAGGATTTCTTCACGTTTTTATACTGTTTTGTGGTGAAAACTGAAATTACGAAGAAAAATCACCCATTCACTCAAATTTACCAGAGAAAACGCAATTTCGTATCAGTTTTCGATGAAAAACGTGAATTTTCGGTGAAAATCGTTTCCATGAACGCTAAATCTTATTTCGTCCATAAAAAATGATTTCTTCACGTTTTTATGCTGTTTGGAAGTGAATACTAAAATTACGAAGAAAAACCACCGTTTCACTCAAATTTGGCTGGGGAAACGCAATTTCTTATTAGTTTTCGGTAAAAATCGTTTCCGTGAACGCCAAATCCTATTTCGTCAATAGACAATGATTTCTTCCCGTTTTTATGCTGGTTTGTGGTGAAAACTGAAATTACACATAAAAATCACCGTTTCACTCGAATTTACCAAAGAAAATGCAATTTCGTATCAGTTTTCGATGCAAAACGTGAATTTTCGGTGAGAAAATCGTTTCCATGAACACCAAATCTTATTTCGTCAATAAAAAATGATTTATTCACGTTTTTATGCTGTTTGGCAGTGAATACTAAAATTACGAAGAAAAATCACCGTTTCACTTAAATTTACCACAGAAAACGCAATTTCGCATCAGTTTTCGATGCAAGACGTGAATTTTCGGTGAAAATCATTTCCATGAACGCCAAATCTTATTTCGTCAATATAAAAGGATTTCTTCACGTTTTTATACTGTTTTGTGGTGAAAACTGAAATTATTAAGAAAAATCACCTATTCACTCAAATTTACCAGAGAAAACGCAATTTCGTATCAGTTTTCGATGAAAAACGTGAATTTTCGGTGAAAGACGTTAACGGTAAACGCCATATCTTACTCCCTCTATCGACAATGATTTCTTCACGTTTTTATGCTGTTTCGGAGTGAAAAATAAAATAACGATCAAAAATCACCGTTTCACTCAAATTTAAAAGAGAAAACGCAATTTCGTATCAGTTTTCGATGAAAAACGGGAATTTTCGGAGAAAATCGTTTCTATGAACGCAAAATCTTATTTGGTCAATAAAAGATGATATCTTGACGTTTTCATGCTGTTTGGAAGTGGAAACTAAAATAACGAAGAAAAATACCCGTTTCACTCACATTTACCACAGAAAACGCAATTTCGTATCAGTTTTCGATGCAAAAAGTGAATTTTCGGTGAAAATCGTTACTATGAACGACAAATCTTATTTCGTCAATAGACAATGATTTTGTCACAACCGACGTAAAATTTTATTTATTTTAAATACCCTTTCAACCAGGAAACTCGACCGCTTTAGAATTTTCATAAAATCAAATAACTTCTTACATTTAGGTCATTCATCCTGACACGCGCCGTACACACAGATATCCCGAATACTCGAGTTCTCGCAAACACAACTAAAATATGCAAGCGAGTGTGTCTTCCGATCCAATCGCCTCGGCAATAGATCTGGGCCCTAGCAACAGCGTACATACCAACAATAGATGACGACCACATCGGTTTCCCCTACGCTAGCTTCTAAGAAACAAAGGCTCAAAAACACAAATCCCTACCATTTGCCCTAAATCTGGCCCTATAAAAAGGCGAGGTTTTCCACGGGGCATCGCATTCCGTTCCGTACCTAGGTCGCGTTTATACTGTTAGCAGTAGTTCGGTTGTCATTCGGTTAGCCGTCTTATATATTTTATCTCTGGTCGAACTCCGGGTCTTCTGTAGAAGAGAGCGAGTCGTGTCCAGAAGTCAAAGTTTTAAAGTATAGAATTCAAGATTCGGACTTAGAATATTTTCCGATTTATTTCATTTAATTCAGATTTGGACTCAGAATATTTTCAATCATTTCGCGTAACTCAACAAAGAACAAGTAAGCTACGACCGATCAAAGATTTCCAAAGACACCTCTCCGGTAAAGTACTTAATATTTCATTATACCAAGTTTGTATTCACCAATTGTATTTTACTAACATTATATCTTACACTACGAATATATAGAGAATCCTAGATCTCTCTACCTATTCTTATTGTATTTTTACTAACATTTTATTTTCATTAAAGAATATATAGAGAATCCTAGATCTCTTTATTCACAACCTTTAACACCCTTTCCTCAGTCGCAACCAGACAAAGCAAGACTTCTCGAGGTCTATCAGTGTGCGCCCACCATACTCCTAGGAGTATATCTATATAAACGCTCTGCGTATAATACTGCATGGAAAAGTCTATGGGACATAGCGTTTGCCGCTCGACGCTCAAATACCCAAACCTTTCCTTCACGCCCCTCCGGTCGTGACAATTTATTCACGACTTTTTGCTGGTTGGTGGTGAAAACTGAAATTACACATAAAAGTCACCGTTTCACTCGAATTTACCAAAGAAAATGCAATTTCGTATCAGTTTTCGATGCAAAACGTAAATTTTCGGTGAAAATCGTTTCCATGGACGCCAAATCTTATTTCATCAATAAAAAATGATTTATTCACGTTTTTATGCTGTTTGGCAGTGAATACTAAAATTACGAAGAAAAATCACCGTTTCACTTAAATTTACCACAGAAAACGCAATTTCGCATCAGTTTTCGATGCAAGACGTGAATTTTCGGCGAAAATCATTTCCATGAACGCCAAATCTTATTTCGTCAATATAAAAGGATTTCTTCACGTTTTTATACTGTTTTGTGGTGAAAACTGAAATTACGAAGAAAAATCACCCATTCACTCAAATTTACCAGAGAAAACGCAATTTCGTATCAGTTTTCGATGAAAAACGTGAATTTTCGGTGAAAATCGTTTCCATGAACGCTAAATCTTATTTCGTCCATAAAAAATGATTTCTTCACGTTTTTATGCTGTTTGGAAGTGAATACTAAAATTACGAAGAAAAACCACCGTTTCACTCAAATTTGGCTGGGGAAACGCAATTTCTTATTAGTTTTCGGTAAAAATCGTTTCCGTGAACGCCAAATCCTATTTCGTCAATAGACAATGATTTCTTCCCGTTTTTATGCTGGTTGGTGGTGAAAACTGAAATTACACATAAAAATCACCGTTTCACTCGAATTTACCAAAGAAAATGCAATTTCGTATCAGTTTTCGATGCAAAACGTAAATTTTCGGTGAAAATCGTTTCCATGGACGCCAAATCTTATTTCGTCAATAAAAAATGATTTATTCACGTTTTTATGCTGTTTGGCAGTGAATACTAAAATTACGAAGAAAAATCACCGTTTCACTTAAATTTACCACAGAAAACGCAATTTCGCATCAGTTTTCGATGCAAGACGTGAATTTTCGGTGAAAAACATTTCCATGAACGCCAAATGTTATTTCTTCAATATAAAAGGATTTTTTCACGTTTTTATACTGTTTTGTGGTGAAAACTGAAATTATGAAGAAAAATCGCCATTCACTCAAATTTACCAGAGAAAACACAATTTCGTATCAGTTTTCGATGAAAAACGTGAATTTTCGGTGAAAGACGTTAACGGTAAACGCCAAATCTTACTCCGTCAATCGACAATGATTTCTTCACGTTTTTATGCTTTTTGGGAGTGAAAAATAAAATAACGATCAAAAATGACCGTTTCACTCAAATTTAACAGAGAAAACGCAATTTCGTATCAGTTTTCGATGAAAAACGGGAATTTTCGGAGAAAATCGTTTCTATGAACGCAAAATCTTATTTGGTTAATAATAGATGATATCTTCACGTTTTCATGCTGTTTGGAAGTGGAAACTAAAATAACGAAGAAAAATCACCGTTTCACTCACATTTACCACAGAAAACGCAATTTCGTATCAGTTTTCGATGCAAAAAGTGAATTTTCGGTGAAAATCGTTACTATGAACGCCAAATCTTATTTCGTCAATGTCTATGCCAACCAGCAAAAAAACGTGAATACATCATTGTCTAATGATTTATTCACGTTTTTTTGCTGGTTGGTGGTGAAAACTGAAATTGCACATAAAAATCACCGTTTCACTCGAATTTACCAAAGAAAATGCAATTTCGTATCAGTTTTCGATGCAAAACGTGAATTTTCGGTGAGAAAATCGTTTCCATGAACGCCAAATCTTATTTCGTCAATAAACAATGATTTATTCACGTTTTTAAGCTGTTTGGCAGTGAATACTAAAATTAAGAAGAAAAATCACCGTTTCACTTAAATTTACCACAGAAAACGCAATTTCGCATCAGTTTTCGATGCAAGACGTGAATTTTCGGTGAAAATCATTTCCATGAACGCCAAATCTTATTTCGTCAATGTAAAAGGATTTCTTCACGTTTTTATACTGTTTTGTGGTGAAAACTGAAATTATGAAGAAAAATCACCCATTCACTCAAATTTACAAGAGAAAACGCAATTTCGTATCAGTTTTTGATGAAAAACGTGAATTTTGAGTGAAAATCGTTTCCATAAACGCTAAATCTTATTTCGTCAATAAAAAATGATTTCTTCACGTTTTTATGCTGTTTGGAAGTGAATACTAAAATTACGAAGAAAAACCACCGTTTCACTCAAATTTGGGTGGGGAAACACAATTTCTTATTAGTTTTCGGTGGAAATCGTTTCCGTAAACGCCCAATCCTATTTCGTCAATAGACAATGATTTCTTCCCGTTTTTATGCTGGTTGGTGGTGAAAACTGAAATTACACAGAAAAATCAACGTTTCACTCGAATTTACCAAAGAAAACGCAATTTCGTATCAGTTTTCGATGCAAAACGTGAATTTTCGGTGAGAAAATCGTTTCCATGAACGCCAAATCTTATTTCGTCAATAAAAAATGATTTATTCACGTTTTTATGCTGTTTGGCAGTGAACACTAAAATTACGACAAAAAATCACCGTTTCACTTAAATTTACCACAGAAAACGCAATTTCGCATCAGTTTTCGATGCAAGACGTGAATTTTCGGTGAAAATCATTTCCATGAACGCCAAATGTTATTTCTTCAATATAAAAGAATTTTTTCACGTTTTTATACAGTTTTGTGGTGAAAACTGAAATTATGAAGAAAAATCACCCATTCACTGAAATTTATCAGAGAAAACACAATTTCGTATCAGTTTTCGATGAAAAACGTGAATTTTCGGTGAAAGACGTTAACGGTAAACGCCAAATCTTACTCCGTCAATCGACAATGATTTCTTCACGTTTTTATGCTGTTTGGGAGTGAAAAATAAAATAACGATCAAAAATCACCGTTTCAATCAAATTTAACGGAGAAAACGCAATTTCGTATCAGTTTTCGATGAAATACGGGAATTTTCGGAGAAAATCGTTTCTATGAACGCAAAATCTTATTTGATCAATAAAAGATGATATCTTCACGTTTTCATGCTGTTTGGAATTGGAAACTAAAATAAAGAAGAAAAATCACCGTTTCACTCAAATTTACCACAGAAAACGCAATTTCGTATCAGTTCTCGATGCAAAAAGTGAATTTTCGGTGAAAATCGTTACTATGAACGCCAAATCTTATTTCGTCAATAGACAATGATTTCTTTACGTTTTTATGCTGGTTGGTGGTAAAAACTGTAATTACACAGAAAAATCACCGTTTCGCTCGAATTTACCAAAGAAAACGCAATTTCGTATCAGTTTTCGATGCAAATCGTGAATTTTCGGTGAAAATCGTTTCCATGAAGGCCAAATCTTATTTCGTCAATAAAAAATGATTTATTCACGTTTTTATGCTGTTTGGCAGTGAATACTAAAATTACGAAGAAAAATTACCGTTTCACTGAAATTTACCACAGAAAACGCAATTTCGCATCAGTTTTCGATGCTAGACGTGAATTTTCGGTGAAAATCATTTCCATGAACGCCAAATCTTATTTCGTCAATATAAAAGGATTTCTTCACGTTTTTATACTGTTCTGTGGCGAAAACTGAAATTACGAAGAAAAATCACCCATTCACTCAATTTTACCAGAGAAAACGCAATTTCGTATCAGTTTTCGATGAAAAACGTGAATTTTCGGTGAAAATCGTTTCCATGAACGCTAAATCTTATTTCGTCAATAAAAAATGATTTCTTCACGTTTTTATGCTGTTTGGAAGTGAATACTAAAATTACGAAGAAAAATCACCGTTTCACTCAAATTTGGCTGGGGAAACGCAATTTCTTATTAGTTTTCGGTGAAAATCGTTTCCGTGAACGCCAAATCCTATTTCGTCAATAGACAATGATTTCTCCCCGTTTTTATGCTGGTTGGTGGCGAAAACTGAAATTACATAGAAAAATCACCGTTTCACTCGAATTTACCAAAGAAAACGCAATTTCGTATCAGTTTTCGATGCAAAACGTGAATTTTCGGTGAAAATCGTTTCCATGAACGCCAAATCTTATTTCGTCAATAAAAAATGATTTATTCACGTTTTTATGCTGTTTGGCAGCGAATACTAAAATTACGAAGAAAAATCACCGTTTCACTTAAATTTACCACAGAAAACGCAATTTCGCATCAGTTTTCGATGCAAGACGTGAATTTTCGGTGAAAATCATTTCCATGAACGCCAAACCATATTTCGTCAATATAAAAGGATTTCTTCACGTTTTTATACTGTTTTGTGGTGAAAACTGAAATTACGAAGAAAAATCACCCATTCACTCAAATCTATCTTATTTGGTCAATAAAAGATGATATCTTCACGTTTATTTATATTTATTTGGTAAATAAAATTTACCAAATATATATATTTATTTGGTAAATAAATATATATATTTTGATATTTATTTGGTAAATAAAAACTATCTTATTTGGTCAATAAAATATGATATCTTCACGTTTTCATGCTGTTTGGAAGTGGAAACTAAAATTACGAAGAAAATCACCGTTTCATTCAAATTTACTACAGAAAACGCAATTTCGTATCAGTTTTCGATGCAAAAAGTGAATTTTCGGTGATAATCGTTACTATGAACGCCCAATCTTATTTCGTCAATAGACAATGATTTATTCACGTTTTTTTGCTGGTTGGTGGTGAAAACTGAAATTACACAGAAAAATCACCGTTTCACTCGAATTTACCAAAGAAAACGCAATTTCGTATCAGTTTTCGATGCAAAACGTGAATTTTCGGTGAAAATCGCTTCCATGAACGCCAAATCTTATTTCGTGAATAAAAAATGATTTATTCACGTTTTTATGCTGTTTGACAGTGAATACTAAAATTAAGAAGAAAAATCACCGTTTCACTTAAATTTACCACAGAAAACGCAATTTCGCATCAGTTTTCGATGCAAGACGTGAATTTTCGGTGAAAATCATTTCCATGAACGCCAAATCTTATTTCGTCAATATAAAAGGATTTCTTCACGTTTTTATACTGTTTTGTGGTGAAAACTGAAATTATGAAGAAAAATCACCCATTCACTCAAATTTACAAGAGATAACGCAATTTCGTATCAGTTTTCGATGAAAAACGTGAATTTTCGGTGAAAATCGTTTCCATGAACGCTAAATCTTATTTCGTCAATAAAAAATGATTTCTTCATGTTTTTATGCTGTTTGGAAGTGAATACTAAAATTACGAAGAAAAATCACCGTTTCACTCAAATTTGGCTGGCGAAACGCAATTTCTTATTAGTTTTCGGTGAAAATCGTTTCCGTGAACGCCAAATCCTATTTCGTCAATAGACAATGATTTCTTCCCGTTTTTATGCTGGTTGGTGGTGAAAACTGAAATTACACAGAAAAATCACCGTTTCACTCGAATTTACCAAAGAAAACGCAATTTCGTATCAGTTTTCGATACAAAACGTGAATTTTCGGTGAAAACCGTTTCCATGAACGCCAAATCTTATTTCGTCAATAAAAAATTGTTTATTCACGTTTTTATGCTGTTTGGCAGTGAATACTAAAATTACGAAGAAAAATCACCGTTTCACTTAAATTGACCACAGAAAACGCAATTTCGCATCAGTTATCGATGCAAGACGTGAATTTTCGGCGAAAATGATTTCCATGAACGCCAAATCTTATTTCGTCAATATAAAAGGATTTCTTCACGTTTTTATACTGTTTTGTGGTGAAAACTGAAATTACGAAAAAAAATCACCCATTCACTCAAATTTACCAGAGAAAACGCAATTTCGTATCAGTTTTCGATGAAAAACGTGAATTTTTGGTGAAAGACGTTACGGTAAACGCCTAATCTTACTCCGTCAATCGACAATGATTTCTTCACGTTTTTATGCTGTTTGGGAGTGAAAAATAAAATAACGATCAAAAATCACCGTTTCACTCAAATTTAACAGAGAAAACGCAATTTCGTATCAGTTTTCGATGAAAAACGGGAATTTTCGGTGAAAATCGTTTCTATGAACTCAAAATCTTATTTGGTCGATAAAAGATGATATCTTCACGTTTTCATGCTGTTTGGAAGTGGAAACTAAAATTACGAAGAAAAATCACCGTTTCACTCAAATTTACAACAGAAAACGCAATTTCGTATCAGTTCTCGATGCAAAAAGTGAATTTTAGGTGAAAATCGTTACTATGAACGCCAAATCTTATTTCGTCAATAGACAATGATTTCTTTACGTTTTTATGCTGCTTGGTGGTAAAAACTGAAATTACACAGAAAAATCACCGTTTCACTCGAATTTACCAAAGAAAACACAATTTCGTATCAGTTTTCGATGCAAAACGTGAATTTTCGGGGAAAATCGTTTCCATGAACGCCAAATCTTATTTCGTCAATAAAAAATGATTTATTCACGTTTTTATGCTGTTTGGCAGTGAATACTAAAATTACGAAGAAAAATCACCGTTTCAGTTAAATTTACCCCAGAAAACGCAATTTCACATCAGTTTTCGATGCAAGGCGTGAATTTTCGGTGAAAATCATTTCCATGAACGCCAAATCTTATTTCGTCAATATAAAAGGATTTCTTCACGTTTTTATACTGTTTTGTGGTGAAAACTGAAATTACGAAGAAAAATCACCCATTCACTCAAATTTACCAGAGAAAACGCAATTTCGTATCAGTTTTCGATGAAAAACGTGAATTTTCGGTGAAAATCGTTTCCATGAACGCTAAATCTTATTTCGTCAATAAAAAATGATTTATTCACGTTTTTATGCTGTTTGGCAGTGAATACTAAAATTACGAAGAAAAATCACCGTTTCACTTAAATTTACCACAGAAAACGCAATTTCGCATCAGTTTTCGATGCAAGACGTGAATTTTCGGCGAAAATCATTTCCATGAACGCCAAATCTTATTTCGTCAATATAAAAGGATTTCTTCACGTTTTTATACTGTTTTGTGGTGAAAACTGAAATTACGAAGAAAAATCACCCATTCACTCAAATTTACCAGAGAAAACGCAATTTCGTATCAGTTTTCGATGAAAAACGTGAATTTTCGGTGAAAATCGTTTCCATGAACGCTAAATCTTATTTCGTCCATAAAAAATGATTTCTTCACGTTTTTATGCTGTTTGGAAGTGAATACTAAAATTACGAAGAAAAACCACCGTTTCACTCAAATTTGGCTGGGGAAACGCAATTTCTTATTAGTTTTCGGTAAAAATCGTTTCCGTGAACGCCAAATCCTATTTCGTCAATAGACAATGATTTCTTCCCGTTTTTATGCTGGTTGGTGGTGAAAACTGAAATTACACATAAAAATCACCGTTTCACTCGAATTTACCAAAGAAAATGCAATTTCGTATCAGTTTTCGATGCAAAACGTGAATTTTCGGTGAGAAAATCGTTTCCATGAACACCAAATCTTATTTCGTCAATAAAAAATGATTTATTCACGTTTTTATGCTGTTTGGCAGTGAATACTAAAATTACGAAGAAAAATCACCGTTTCACTTAAATTTACCACAGAAAACGCAATTTCGCATCAGTTTTCGATGCAAGACGTGAATTTTCGGTGAAAATCATTTCCATGAACGCCAAATCTTATTTCGTCAATATAAAAGGATTTTTTCACGTTTTTATACTGTTTCGTGGTGAAAACTGAAATTATGAAGAAAAATCACCCATTCACTCAAATTTACCAGAGAAAACGCAATTTCGTATCAGTTTTCGATGAAAAACGTGAATTTTCGGTGAAAGACGTTAACGGTAAACGCCAAATCTTACTCCGTCAATCGACAATGATTTCCTCACGTTTTTATGCTGTTTGGGAGTGAAAAATAAAATAACGATCAAAAATCACCGTTTCACTCAAATTTAACAGAGAAAACGCAATTTCGTATCAGTTTTCGATGAAAAACGGGAATTTTCGGAGAAAATCGTTTCTATGAACGCAAAATCTTATTTGGTCAATAAAAGATGATATCTTCACGTTTTCATGCTGTTTGGAAATCGAAACTAAAATTGCGAAGAAAAATCAACGTTTCACTCAAATTTACCACAGAAAACGCAATTTCGTATCAGTCTTCGATGCATAAAGTGAATTTTCGGTGAAAATCGTTGCCATGAACGCCAAATCTTATTTCGTCAATAGACAATGATTTCTTCACGTTTTTTTGCTGGTTGGTGGTGAAAACTGAAATTACACAGAAAAATCACCGTTTCACTCGAATTTACCAAAGAAAACGCAATTTCGTACCAGTTTTCGATGCAAAACGTGAATTTTCGGTGAAAATCGCTTCCATGAACGCCAAATCTTATTTCGTGAATAAAAAATGATTTATTCACGTTTTTATGCTGTTTGACAGTGAATACTAAAATTAAGAAGAAAAATCACCGTTTCACTTAAATTTACCACAGAAAACGCAATTTCGCATCAGTTTTCGATGCAAGACGTGAATTTTCGGTGAAAATCATTTCCATGAACGCCAAATCTTATTTCGTCAATATAAAAGGATTTCTTCACGTTTTTATACTGTTTTGTGGTGAAAACTGAAATTATGAAGAAAAATCACCCATTCACTCAAATTTACAAGAGATAACGCAATTTCGTATCAGTTTTCGATGAAAAACGTGAATTTTCGGTGAAAATCGTTCCCATGAACGCTAAATCTTATTTCGTCAATAAAAAATGATTTCTTCATGTTTTTATGCTGTTTGGAAGTGAATACTAAAATTACGAAGAAAAATCACCGTTTCACTCAAATTTGGCTGGCGAAACGCAATTTCTTATTAGTTTTCGGTGAAAATCGTTTCCGTGAACGCCAAATCCTATTTCGTCAATAGACAATGATTTCTTCCCGTTTTTATGCTGGTTGGTGGTGAAAACTGAAATTACACAGAAAAATCACCGTTTCACTCGAATTTACCAAAGAAAACGCAATTTCGTATCAGTTTTCGATACAAAACGTGAATTTTCGGTGAAAACCGTTTCCATGAACGCCAAATCTTATTTCGTCAATAAAAAATTGTTTATTCACGTTTTTATGCTGTTTGGCAGTGAATACTAAAATTACGAAGAAAAATCACCGTTTCACTTAAATTGACCACAGAAAACGCAATTTCGCAACAGTTATCGATGCAAGACGTGAATTTTCGGCGAAAATCATTTCCATGAACGCCAAATCTTATTTCGTCAATATAAAAGGATTTCTTCACGTTTTTATACTGTTTTGTGGTGAAAACTGAAATTACGAAAAAAAATCACCCATTCACTCAAATTTACCAGAGAAAACGCAATTTCGTATCAGTTTTCGATGAAAAACGTGAATTTTTGGTGAAAGACGTTACGGTAAACGCCTAATCTTACTCCGTCAATCGACAATGATTTCTTCACGTTTTTATGCTGTTTGGGAGTGAAAAATAAAATAACCATCAAAAATCACCGTTTCACTCAAATTTAACAGAGAAAACGCAATTTCGTATCAGTTTTCGATGAAAAACGGGAATTTTCGGTGAAAATCGTTTCTATGAACTCAAAATCTTATTTGGTCGATAAAAGATGATATCTTCACGTTTTCATGCTGTTTGGAAGTGGAAACTAAAATTACGAAGAAAAATCACCGTTTCACTCAAATTTACAACAGAAAACGCAATTTCGTATCAGTTCTCGATGCAAAAAGTGAATTTTAGGTGAAAATCGTTACTATGAACGCCAAATCTTATTTCGTCAATAGACAATGATTTCTTTACGTTTTTATGCTGCTTGGTGGTAAAAACTGAAATTACACAGAAAAATCACCGTTTCACTCGAATTTACCAAAGAAAACGCAATTTCGTATCAGTTTTCGATGCAAAACGTGAATTTTCGGTGAAAATCGTTTCCATGAACGCCAAATCTTATTTCGTCAATAAAAAATGATTTATTCACGTTTTTATGCTGTTTGGCAGTGAATACTAAAATTACGAAGAAAAATCACCGTTTCAGTTAAATTTACCACAGAAAACGCAATTTCACATCAGTTTTCGATGCAAGGCGTGAATTTTCGGTGAAAATCATTTCCATGAACGCCAAATCTTATTTCGTCAATATAAAAGGATTTCTTCACGTTTTTATACTGTTTCGTGGTGAAAACTGAAATTACGAAGAAAAATCACCCATTCACTCAAATTTACCAGAGAAAACGCAATTTCGTATCAGTTTTCGATGAAAAACGTGAATTTTCGGTGAAAGACGTTAACGGTAAACGCCAAATCTTATTTCGTCAATAGACAATGATTTCTTCACGTTTTTTTGCTGGTTGGTGGTGAAAACTGAAATTACACAGAAAAATCACCGTTTCACTCGAATTTACCAAAGAAAACGCAATTTCGTATCAGTTTTCGATGCAAAACGTGAATTTTCGGTGAAAGTCGTTTCCATGAACGCCAAATCTTATTTCGTCAATAAAAAATGATTTATTCACGTTTTTATGCTGTTTGGCAGTGAATACTAAAATTACGAAGAAAAATCACCGTTTCACTTAAATTTACCACAGAAAACGCAATTTCGCATCAGTTTTCGATGCAAGACGTGAATTTTCGGTGAAAATCATTTCCATGAACGCCAAATCTTATTTCGTCAATATAAAAGGATTTCTTCACGTTTTTATACTGTTTTGTGGTGAAAACTGAAATTATGAAGAAAAATCACCCATTCACTCAAATTTACCAGAGAAAACGCAATTTCGTATCAGTTTTCGATGAAAAATGTGAATTTTCGGTGAAAATCGTTTCCATGAATGCCAAATCTTATTTCGTCAATATAAAAGGATTTCTTCACGTTTTTATACTGCTTTATGGTGAAAACTGAAATTACGAAGAAAAATCACCCATTCACTCAAATTTACCAGAGAAAACGCAATTTCGTATCCAGTTTTCGATGAAAAACGTGAATTTTCGGTGAAAATCGTTTCCATGAACGCTAAATCTTATTTCGTCAATAAAAAATGATTTCTTCACGTTTTTATGCTGTTTGGAAGTGAATACTAAAATTACGAAGAAAAATCACCGTTTCACTCAAATTTGGCTGGGGAAACGCAATTTCTTATTAGTTTGCGGTGAAAATCGTTTCCGTGAACGCCAAATCCAATTTCGTCAATAGACAATGATTTCTTCCCGTTTTTATGCTGGTTGGTGGTGAAAACTGAAATTACACAGAAAAACCACCGTTTCACTCGAATTTACCAAAGAAAAGGCAATTTCGTATCAGTTTTCGATGCAAAACTTTCGGTGAAAATCGTTTCCATGGACGCCAAATCTTATTTCGTCAATAAAAAATGATTTATACACGTTTTTATGCTGTTTGGCAGTGAATACTAAAATTACGAAGAAAAATCACCGTTTCACTTAAATTTACCACAGAAAACGCAATTTCGCATCAGTTTTCGATGCAAGACGTGAATTTTCGGTGAAAAACATTTCCATGAACGCCAAATATTATTTCTTCAATATAAAAGGATTTTTTCACGTTTTTATACTGTTTTGTGGTGAAAACTGAAATTATGAAGAAAAATTGCCATTCACTCAAATTTACCAGAGAAAACACAATTTCGTATCAGTTTTCGATGAAAAACGTGAATTTTCGGTGAAAGACGTTAACGGTAAACGCCAAATCTTACTCCGTCAATCGACAATGATTTCTTCACGTTTTTATGCTTTTTGGGAGTGAAAAATAAAATAACGATCAAAAATGACCGTTTCACTCAAATTTAACAGAGAAAACGCAATTTCGTATCAGTTTTCGATGAAAAACGGGAATTTTCGGAGAAAATCGTTTCTATGAACGCAAAATCTTATTTGGTTAATAATAGATGATATCTTCACGTTTTCATGCTGTTTGGAAGTGGAAACTAAAATAACGAAGAAAAATCACCGTTTCACTCACATTTACCACAGAAAACGCAATTTCGTATCAGTTTTCGATGCAAAAAGTGAATTTTCGGTGAAAATCGTTACTATGAACGCCAAATCTTATTTCGTCAATCTCTATGCCAACCAGCAAAAAAACGTGAATAAATCATTGTCTAATGATTTATTCACGTTTTTTTGCTGGTTGGTGGTGAAAACTGAAATTGCACATAAAAATCACCGTTTCACTCGAATTTACCAAAGAAAATGCAGTTTCGTATCAGTTTTCGATGCAAAACGTGAATTTTCGGTGAGAAAATCGTTTCCATGAACGCCAAATCTTATTTCGGCAATAAACAATGATTTATTCACGTTTTTATGCTGTTTGGCAGTGAATACTAAAATTAAGAAGAAAAATCACCGTTTCACTTAAATTTACCACAGAAAACGCAATTTCGCATCAGTTTTCGATGCAAGACGTGAATTTTCGGTGAAAATCATTTCCATGAACGCCAAATCTTATTTCGTCAATGTAAAAGGATTTCTTCACGTTTTTATACTGTTTTGTGGTGAAAACTGAAATTATGAAGAAAAATCACCCATTTACTCAAATTTACAAGAGAAAACGCAATTTCGTATCAGTTTTTGATGAAAAACGTGAATTTTGAGTGAAAATCGTTTCCATGAACGCTAAATCTTATTTCGTCAATAAAAAATGATTTCTTCACGTTTTTATGCTGTTTGGAAGTGAATACTAAAATTACGAAGAAAAACCACCGTTTCACTCAAATTTGGGTGGGGAAACACAATTTCTTATTAGTTTTCGGTGGAAATCGTTTCCGTAAACGCCCAATCCTATTTCGTCAATAGACAATGATTTCTTCCCGTTTTTATGCTGGTTGGTGGTGAAAACTGAAATTACACAGAAAAATCAACGTTTCACTCGAATTTACCAAAGAAAACGCAATTTCGTATCAGTTTTCGATGCAAAACGTGAATTTTCGGTGAGAAAATCGTTTCCATGAACGCCAAGTCTTATTTCGTCAATAAAAAATGATTTATTCACGTTTTTATGCTGTTTGGCAGTGAACACTAAAATTACGACAAAAAATCACCGTTTCACTTAAATTTACTACAGAAAACGCAATTTCGCATCAGTTTTCGATGCAAGACGTGAATTTTCGGTGAAAATCATTTCCATGAACGCCAAATGTTATTTCTTCAATATAAAAGAATTTTTTCACGTTTTTATAATGTTTTGTGGTGAAAACTGAAATTATGAAGAAAAATCACCCATTCACTGAAATTTATCAGAGAAAACACAATTTCGTATCAGTTTTCGATGAAAAACGTGAATTTTCGGTGAAAGACGTTAACGGTAAACGCCAAATCTTACTCCGTCAATCGACAATGATTTCTTCACGTTTTTATGCTGTTTGGGAGTGAAAAATAAAATAACGATCAAAAATCACCGTTTCAATAAAATTTAACGGAGAAAACGCAATTTCGTATCAGTTTTCGATGAAATACGGGAATTTTCGGAGAAAATCGTTTCTATGAACGCAAAATCTTATTTGGTCAACAAAAGATGATATCTTCACGTTTTCATGCTGTTTGGAATTGGAAACTAAAATAAAGAAGAAAAATCACCGTTTCACTCAAATTTACCACAGAAAACGCAATTTCGTATCAGTTCTCGATGCAAAAAGTGAATTTTCGGTGAAAATCGTTACTATGAACGCCAAATCTTATTTCGTCAATAGACAATGATTTCTTTACGTTTTTATGCTGGTTGGTGGTAAAAACTGTAATTACACAGAAAAATCACCGTTTCGCTCGAATTTACCAAAGAAAACGCAATTTCGTATCAGTTTACGATGCAAAACGTGAATTTTCGGTGAAAATCGTTTCCATGAAGGCCAAATCTTATTTCGTCAATAAAAAATGATTTATTCACGTTTTTATGCTGTTTGGCAGTGAATACTAAAATTACGAAGAAAAATTACCGTTTCACTGAAATTTACCACAGAAAACGCAATTTCGCATCAGTTTTCGATGCAAGACGTGAATTTTCGGTGAAAATCATTTCCATGAACGCCAAATCTTATTTCATCAATATAAAAGGATTTCTTCACGTTTTTATACTGTTCTGTGGCGAAAACTGAAATTACGAAGAAAAATCACCCATTCACTCAATTTTACCAGAGAAAACGCAATTTCGTATCAGTTTTCGATGAAAAACGTGAATTTTCGGTGAAAATCGTTTCCATGAACGCTAAATCTTATTTCGTCAATAAAAAATGATTTCTTCACGTTTTTATGCTGTTTGGAAGTGAATACTAAAATTACGAAGAAAAATCACCGTTTCACTCAAATTTGGCTGGGGAAACGCAATTTCTTATTAGTTTTCGGTGAAAATCGTTTCCGTGAACGCCAAATCCTATTTCGTCAATAGACAATGATTTCTCCCCGTTTTTATGCTGGTTGGTGGTGAAAACTGAAATTACATAGAAAAATCACCGTTTCACTCGAATTTACCAAAGAAAACGCAATTTCGTATCAGTTTTCGATGCAAAACGTGAATTTTCGGTGAAAATCGTTTCCATGAACGCCAAATCTTATTTCGTCAATAAAAAATGATTTATTCACGTTTTTATGCTGTTTGGCAGCGAATACTAAAATTACGAAGAAAAATCACCGTTTCACTTAAATTTACCACAGAAAACGCAATTTCGCATCAGTTTTCGATGCAAGACGTGAATTTTCGGTGAAAATCATTTCCTTGAACGCCAAACCATATTTCGTCAATATAAAAGGATTTCTTCACGTTTTTATACTGTTTTGTGGTGAAAACTGAAATTACGAAGAAAAATCACCCATTCACTCAAATCTATCTTATTTGGTCAATAAAAGATGATATCTTCACGTTTATTTATATTTATTTGGTAAATAAAATTTACCAAATATATATATTTATTTGGTAAATAAATATATATATTTTGATATTTATTTGGTAAATAAAAACTATCTTATTTGGTCAATAAAATATGATATCTTCACGTTTTCATGCTGTTTGGAAGTGGAAACTAAAATTACGAAGAAAATCACCGTTTCATTCAAATTTACTACAGAAAACGCAATTTCGTATCAGTTTTCGATGCAAAAAGTGAATTTTCGGTGATAATCGTTACTATGAACGCCCAATCTTATTTCGTCAATAGACAATGATTCATTCACGTTTTTTTGCTGGTTGGTGGTGAAAACTGAAATTACACAGAAAAATCACCGTTTCACTCGAATTTACCAAAGAAAACGCAATTTCGTATCAGTTTTCGATGCAAAACGTGAATTTTCGGTGAAAATCGCTTCCATGAACGCCAAATCTTATTTCGTGAATAAAAAATGATTTATTCACGTTTTTATGCTGTTTGACAGTGAATACTAAAATTAAGAAGAAAAATCACCGTTTCACTTAAATTTGCCACAGAAAACGCAATTTCGCATCAGTTTTTGATGCAAGACGTGAATTTTCGGTGAAAATCATTTCCATGAACGCCAAATCTTATTTCGTCAATATAAAAGGATTTCTTCACGTTTTTATACTGTTTTGTGGTGAAAACTGAAATTATGAAGAAAAATCACCCATTCACTCAAATTTACAAGAGATAACGCAATTTCGTATCAGTTTTCGATGAAAAACGTGAATTTTCGGTGAAAATCGTTTCCATGAACGCTAAATCTTATTTCGTCAATAAAAAATGATTTCTTCATGTTTTTATGCTGTTTGGAAGTGAATACTAAAATTACGAAGAAAAATCACCGTTTCACTCAAATTTGGCTGGCGAAACGCAATTTCTTATTAGTTTTCGGTGAAAATCGTTTCCGTGAACGCCAAATCCTATTTCGTCAATAGACAATGATTTCTTCCCGTTTTTATGCTGGTTGGTGGTGAAAACTGAAATTACACAGAAAAATCACCGTTTCACTCGAATTTACCAAAGAAAACGCAATTTCGTATCAGTTTTCGATACAAAACGTGAATTTTCGGTGAAAACCGTTTCCATGAACGCCAAATCTTATTTCGTCAATAAAAAATTGTTTATTCACGTTTTTATGCTGTTTGGCAGTGAATACTAAAATTACGAAGAAAAATCACCGTTTCACTTAAATTGACCACAGAAAACGCAATTTCGCATCAGTTATCGATGCAAGACGTGAATTTTCGGCGAAAATCATTTCCATGAACGCCAAATCTTATTTCGTCAATATAAAAGGATTTCTTCACGTTTTTATACTGTTTTGTGGTGAAAACTGAAATTACGAAAAAAAATCACCCATTCACTCAAATTTACCAGAGAAAACGCAATTTCGTATCAGTTTTCGATGAAAAACGTGAATTTTTGGTGAAAGACGTTACGGTAAACGCCTAATCTTACTCCGTCAATCGACAATGATTTCTTCACGTTTTTATGCTGTTTGGGAGTGAAAAATAAAATAACGATCAAAAATCACCGTTTCACTCAAATTTAACAGAGAAAACGCAATTTCGTATCAGTTTTCGATGAAAAACGGGAATTTTCGGTGAAAATCGTTTCTATGAACTCAAAATCTTATTTGGTCGATAAAAGATGATATCTTCACGTTTTCATGCTGTTTGGAAGTGGAAACTAAAATTACGAAGAAAAATCACCGTTTCACTCAAATTTACAACAGAAAACGCAATTTCGTATCAGTTCTCGATGCAAAAAGTGAATTTTAGGTGAAAATCGTTACTATGAACGCCAAATCTTATTTCGTCAATAGACAATGATTTCTTTACGTTTTTATGCTGCTTGGTGGTAAAAACTGAAATTACACAGAAAAATCACCGTTTCACTCGAATTTACCAAAGAAAACGCAATTTCGTATCAGTTTTCGATGCAAAACGTGAATTTTCGGTGAAAATCGTTTCCATGAACGCCAAATCTTATTTCGTCAATAAAAAATGATTTATTCACGTTTTTATGCTGTTTGGCAGTGAATACTAAAATTACGAAGAAAAATCACCGTTTCAGTTAAATTTACCACAGAAAACGCAATTTCACATCAGTTTTCGATGCAAGGCGTGAATTTTCGGTGAAAATCATTTCCATGAACGCCAAATCTTATTTCGTCAATATAAAAGGATTTCTTCACGTTTTTATACTGTTTTGTGGCGAAAACTGAAATTACGAAGAAAAATCACCCATTCACTCAAATTTACCAGAGAAAACGCAATTTCGTATCAGTTTTCGATGAAAAACGTGAATTTTCGGTGAAAATCGTTTCCATGAATGCCAAATCTTATTTCGTCAATATAAAAGATTTCTTCACGTTTTTATACTGTTTTGTGGTGAAAACTGAAATTACGAAGAAAAATCACCCATTCACTCAAATTTACCAGAGAAAACGCAATTTCGTATCCAGTTTTCGATGAAAAACGTGAATTTTCGGTGAAAATCGTTTCCATGAACGCTAAATCTTATTTCGTCAATAAAAAATGATTTCTTCACGTTTTTATGCTGTTTGGAAGTGAATACTAAAATTACGAAGAAAAATCACCGTTTCACTCAAATTTGGCTGGGGAAACGCAATTTCTTATTAGTTTGCGGTGAAAATCGTTTCCGTGAACGCCAAATCCTATTTCGTCAATAGACAATGATTTCTTCCCGTTTTTATGCTGGTTGGTGGTGAAAACTGAAATTACACAGAAAAACCACCGTTTCACTCGAATTTACCAAAGAAAAGGCAATTTCGTATCAGTTTTCGATGCAAAACTTTCGGTGAAAATCGTTTCCATGGACGCCAAATCTTATTTCGTCAATAAAAAATGATTTATTCACGTTTTTATGCTGTTTGGCAGTGAATACTAAAATTACGAAGAAAAATCACCGTTTCACTTAAATTTACCACAGAAAACGCAATTTCGCATCAGTTTTCGATGCAAGACGTGAATTTTCGGTGAAAAACATTTCCATGAACGCCAAATGTTATTTCTTCAATATAAAAGTATTTCTTCACGTTTTTATACTGTTTTGTGATGAAAACTGAAATTATTACGAAAAATCACCGATTCACTCAAATTTACCAGATAAAACGCAATATCGTATCAGTTTTCGATGAAAAACGTGAATTTTCGGTGAAAGACGTTACGGTAAACGCCAAATCTTACTCCGTCAATCGACAATGATTTCTTCACGTTTTTATGCAGTTTGGGAGTGAAAAATAAAATAACGATCAAAAATCACCGTTTCACTCAAATTTAACAGAGAAAACGCAATTTCGTATCAGTTTCCGATGAAAAACGGGAATTTTCGGTGAAAATCGTTTCTATGGACGCAAAATCTTATTTGGTCAATAAAAGATGATATCTTCACGTTTTCATGCTGTTTGGAAGTGGAAACTAAAATTGCGAAGAAAAATCAACGTTTCACTCAAATTTACGACAGAAAACGCAATTTCGTATCAGTCTTCGATGCAAAAAGTGAATTTTCGGTGAAAATCGTTACCATGAACGCCAAATCTTATTTCGTGAATAGACAATGATTTCTTCACGTTTTTTTAGCTGGTTGGTGGTGAAAACTGAAATTACACAGAAAAATCACCGTTTCACTCGAATTTACCAAAGAAAACGCAATTTCGTATCAGTTTTCGATGCAAAACGTAAATTTTCGGTGAAAATCGTTTCCATGGACGCCAAATCTCATTTCGTCAATAAAAAATGATTTATTCACGTTTTTATGCTGTTTGGCAGTGAATACTAAAATTACGAAGAAAAATCACCGTTTCACTTAAATTTACCACAGAAAACGCAATTTCACACCAGTTTTCGATGCAAGATGTGAATTTTCGGTGAAAATCATTTCCATGAACGCCAAATCTTATTTCGTCAATATAAAAGGATTTATTCACGTTTTTATACTGTTTTGTGGTGAAAATTGAAATTATTAAGAAAAATCACCGCTTCACTCAAATTTAACAGAGAAAACGCAATTTCGTATCAGTTTTCGATGAAAAACGGGAATTTTCGGAGAAAATCGTTTTTATGAACGCAAAGTCTTATTTGGTCAATAAAAGATGATATCTTCACGTTTTCGTGCTGTTTGGAAGTGGAAACTAAAATAACGAAGAAAAATCACCGTTTCACTCACATTTACCACAGAAAACGCAATTTCGTGTCAGTTTTCGATGCAAAAAGTGAATTTTCGGTGAAAATCGTTACTATGAACGCCCAATCTTATTTCGTCAATAGACAATGATTTATTCACGTTTTTTTGCTGGTTGGTGGTGAAAACTGAAATTACACATAAAAATCACCGTTTCACTCGAATTTACCAAAGAAAATATAATTTCGTATCAGTTTTCGATGCAAAACGTAAATTTTCGGTCAAAATCGTTTCCATGGACGCCAAATCTTATTTCGTCAATAAAAAATGATTTATTCACGTTTTTATGCCGTTTGGCAGTGAATGCTAAAATTACGAAGAAAATTCACCGTTTCACTTAAATTTACCACAGAAAACGCAATTTCGCATCAGTTTTCGATGCAAGACGTGAATTTTCGGTGAAAATCATTTCCATGAACGCCAAACCTTATTTCGTCAATATAAAAGGATTTCTTCACGTTTTTATACTGTTTTGTGGTGAAAACTGAAATTACGAAGAAAAATCACCCATTCACTCAAATTTACCAGAGAAAACGCAATTTCGTATCAGTTTTCGATGAAAAACGTGAATTTTCGGTGAAAATCGTTTCCATGAACGCTCAATCTTATTTCATCAATAAAAAATGATTTCTTCACGTTTTTATGCTGTTTGGAAGTGAATACTAAAATTACGAAGAAAAATCACCGTTTCACTCAAATTTGGCTGGGGAAACGCAATTTCTTATTAGTTTTCGGTGAAAATTGTTTCCGTGAACGCCAAATCCTATTTCGTCAATAGACAATGATTTCTTCCCGTTTTTATGCTGGTTGGTGGTGAAAACTGAAATTACACAGAAAAATCACCGTTTCACTCGAATTTACCAAAGAAAACGCAATTTCGTATCAGTTTTCTATTCAAAACGTGAATTTTCGGTGAAAATCGTTTCCATGAACGCCAAATCTTATTTCGTCAATAAAAAATGATTTATTCACGTTTTTATGCTGTTTGACAGTGAATACTAAAATTACGAAGAAAATTCACCGTTTCACTCTTACATTTACCACAGAAAACGCAATTTCGCATCAGTTTTCGATGCAAGACGTGAATTTTCGGTGAAAATCATTTCCATGAACGCCAAATCTTATTTCGTCAATGTAAAAGGATTTCTTCACGTTTTTATACTGTTTTGTGGTGAAAACTGAAATTATCAAGAAAAATCACCCATTCACTCAAATTTACCAGAGAAAACGCAATTTCGTATCAGTTTTCGATGAAAAACGTGAATTTTCGGTGAAAGACGTTAACGGTAAACGCCAAATCTTACTCCGTTGATCGACAATGATTTCTTCACATTTTTATGCTGTTTGGGAGTGAAAAATAAAACAACGATCAAAAATCACCGTTTCACTCAAATTTAACAGACAAAACGCAATTTCGTATCAGTTTTCGATGAAAAACGGGAATTTTCGGAGAAAATCGTTTCTATGAACGCAAAATCTTATTTGGTCAATAAAAAATGATATCTTCACGTTTTCATGCTGTTTGGAAGTGGAAACTAAAATAACGAAGAAAAATCACCTTTTCACTCACATTTACCACAGAAAACGCAATTTCGTATCAGTTTTCGATGCAAAAAGTGAATTTTCGGTGAAAATCGTTACTATGAACGCCAAATCTTATTTCGTCAATAGACGAAATAAGATTTGGCGACGAATTTATTCACGTTTTTTTGCTGGTTGGTGGTGAAAACTGAAATTACACATAAAAATCACCGTTTCACTCGAATTTACCAAAGAAAATGCAATTTCGTATCAGTTTTCGATGCAAAACGTAAATTTTCGGTGAGAAGCGTTTCCATGGACGCCAAATCTTATTTCGTCAATAAAAAATGATTTATTCACGTTTTTATGCTGTTTGGCAGTGAATACTAAAATTACGAAGAAAAATCACCGTTTCACTTAAATTTACCACAGAAAACGCAATTTCGCATCAGTTTTCGATGCAAGACGTGAATTTTCGATGAAAATCATTTCCATGAACGCCAAATCTTATTTCGTCAATATAAAAGGATTTCTTCACGTTTTTATACTGTTTCGTGGTGAAAACTGAAATTACGAAGAAAAATCACCCATTCACTCAAATTTACCAGAGAAAACGCAATTTCGTATCAGTTTTCGATGAAAAACGTGAATTTTCGGTGAAAGACGTTACGGTAAACGCCAAATCTTACGCCGTCAATCGACAATGATTTCTTCACGTTTTTATGCTGTTTGGGAGTGAAAAATAAAATAACGATCAAAAATCACCGTTTCAATCAAATTTAACGGAGAAAACACAATTTCGTATCAGTTTTCGATGAAATACGGGAATTTTCGGAGAAAATCGTTTCTATGAACGCAAAATCTTATTTGGTCAATAAAAGATGATATCTTCACGTTTTCATGCTGTTTGGAAGTGGAAACTAAAATTACGAAGAAAAATCACCGTTTCATTCAAATTTACTACAGAAAACGCAATTTCGTATCAGTTTTCGATGCAAAAAGTGAATTTTCGGTGATAATCGTTACTATGAACGCCCAATCTTATTTCGTCAATAGACAATGATTTATTCACGTTTTTTTGCTGGTTGGTGGTGAAAATTGAAATTACACAGAAAAATCACCGTTTCACTCGAATTTACCAAAGAAAACGCAATTTCGTATCAGTTTTCGATGCAAAACGTGAATTTTCGGTGAAAATCGCTTCCATGAACGCCAAATCTTATTTCGTGAATAAAAAATGATTTATTCACGTTTTTATGCTGTTTGACAGTGAATACTAAAATTAAGAAGAAAAATCACCGTTTCACTTAAATTTACCACAGAAAACGCAATTTCGCATCAGTTTTCGATGCAAGACGTGAATTTTCGGTGAAAATCATTTCCATGAACGCCAAGTCTTATTTCGTCAATATAAAAGGATTTCTTCACGTTTTTATACTGTTTTGTGGTGAAAACTGAAATTATGAAGAAAAATCACCCATTCACTCAATTCTACAAGAGATAACGCAATTTCGTATCAGTTTTCGATGAAAAACGTGAATTTTCGGTGAAAATCGTTTCCATGAACGCTAAATCTTATTTCGTCAATAAAAAATGATTTCTTCACGTTTTTATGCAGTTTGGAAGTGAATACTTTAGTATTCACTTCCAATTACGATTTTGCTGTTCGGGAGTGAAAAATAAAATAACGATAAAAAATCACCGTTTCACTCAAATTTAACAGAGAAAACGCAATTTCGTATCAGTTTTCGATGAAAAACGGGAATTTTCGGTGAAAATCGTTTCTATGAACGCAAAATCTTATTTGGTCAATAAAAGATGATATCTTTACGTTTTCATGCTGTTTGGAAGTGGAAACTATAATTACGAAGAAAAATCACCGTTTCACTCAAATTTACCACAGAAAACGCAATTTCGTATCAGTTTTCGATGCAAAAAGTGAATTTTCGGTGAAAATCGTTACTATGAACGCCAAATCTTATTTCGTCAATAGACAATGATTTCTTCACGTTTTTATGCTGGTTGGTGGTGAAAACTGAAATTACACAGAAAACTCACCGTTTCACTCGAATTTACCAAAGAAAACGCAATTTCGTATCAGTTTTCGATGCAAAACGTAAATTTTTGGTGAAAATCGTTTCCATGGACGCCAAATCTTATTTCGTAAATAAAAAATGATTTATTCACGTTTTTATGCTTTTTGGCAGTGAATACTAAAATTACGAAGAAAAATCACCTTTTCACTTAAATTTACCACAGAAAACGCAATTTCGCATCAGTTTGCGATGCAAGACGTGAATTTTCGGTGAAAATCATTTCCATGAACGCCAAATCTTATTTCGTCAATATAAAATGATTTCTTCACGTTTTTATACTGTTTTGTGGTGAAAACTGAAATTATTAAGAAAAATCACCGATTCACTCAAATTTACCAGATAAAACGCAATATCGTATCAGTTTTCGATGAAAAACGTGAATTTTCGGTGAAAGACGTTACGGTAAACGCCAAATCTTACTCCGTCAATCGATAATGATTTCTTCACGTTTTTATGCAGTTTGGGAGTGAAAAATAAAATAACGATCAAAAATCACCGTTTCACTCGAATTTAACAGGGAAAACGCAATTTCGTATCAGTTTCCGATGAAAAACGGGAATTTTCGGTGAAAATCGTTTCTATGGACGCAAAATCTTATTTGGTCAATAAAAGATGATATCTTCACGTTTTCATGCTGTTTGGAAGTGGAAACTAAAATTGCGAAGAAAAATCAACGTTTCACTCAAATTTACCACAGAAAACGCAATTTCGTATCAGTCTTCGATGCAAAAAGTGAATTTTCGGTGAAAATCGTTACCATGAACGCCAAATCTTATTTCGTCAATAGACAATGATTTCTTCACGTTTTTTAGCTGGTTGGTGGTGAAAACTGAAATTACACAGAAAAATCACCGTTTCACTCGAATTTACCAAAGAAAACGCAATTTCGTATCAGTTTTCGATGCAAAACGTAAATTTTCGGTGAAAATCGTTTCCATGGACGCCAAATCTTATTTCGTCAATAAAAAATGATTTATTCACGTTTTTATGCTGTTTGGCAGTGAATACTAAAATTACGAAGAAAAATCACCGTTTCACTTAAATTTAACACAGAAAACGCAATTTCACATCAGTTTTCGATGCAAGACGTGAATTTTCGGTGAAAATCATTTCCATGAACTCCAAATCTTATTTCGTCAATATAAAAGGATTTTTTCACGTTTTTATACTGTTTTGTGGTGAAAACTGAAATTATGAAGAAAAATCACCCATTCACTCAAATTTACCAGAGAAAACGCAATTTCGTATCAGTTTTCGATGAAAAACTTGAATTTTCGGTGAAAGACGTTAACGGTAAACGCCAAATCTTACTCCCTCTATCGACAATGATTTCTTCACGTTTTTATGCTGTTTCGGAGTGAAAAATAAAATAACGATCAAAAATCACCGTTTCACTCAAATTTAACAGAGAAAACGCAATTTCGTATCAGTCTTCGATGAAAAACGGGAATTTTCGGAGAAAATCGTTTCTATGAACGCAAAATCTTATTTGGTCAATAAAAGATGACATCTTAACATTTTCATGCTGTTTGGAAGTGGAAACTAAAATAACGAAGAAAAATCACCGTTTCACTCACATTTACCACTGAAAACGCAATTTCGTATCAGTTTTCGATGCAAAAGTGAATTTTCGGTGAAAATCGTTACTATGATCGCCAAATCTTATTTCGTCAATAGACAATGATTTATTCACGTCATTTTGCTGGTTGGTGGTGAAAACCGAAATTACACATAAAAATCACCGTTTCACTCGAATTTACCAAAGAAAATGCAATTTCGTATCAGTTTTCAATGCAAAACGTAAATTTTCGGTGAAAATCGTTTCCATGGACGCCAAATCTTATTTCGTCAATATAAAAGGATTTTTTCACGTTTTTATACTGTTTTGTGGTGAAAACTGAAATTATGAAGAAAAATCACCCATTCACTCAAATTTACCAGAGAAAACGCAATTTCGTATCAGTTTTCGATGAAAAACGTGAATTTTCGGTGAAAGACGTTAACGGTAAACGCCAAATCTTACTCCCTCTATCGACAATGATTTCTTCACGTTTTTATGCTGTTTCGGAGTGAAAAATAAAATAACGATCAAAAATCACCGTTTCACTCAAATTTAACAGAGAAAACGCAATTTCGTATCAGTCTTCGATGAAAAACGGGAATTTTCGGAGAAAATCGTTTCTATGAACGCAAAATCTTATTTGGTCAATAAAAGATGATATCTTAACATTTTCATGCTGTTTGGAAGTGGAAACTAAAATAACGAAGAAAAATCACCGTTTCACTCACATTTACCACAGAAAACGCAATTTCGTATCAGTTTTCGATGCAAAAAGTGAATTTTCGGTGAAAATCGTTACTATGAACGCCAAATCTTATTTCGTCAATAGACAATGATTTATTCACGTCATTTTGCTGGTTGGTGGTGAAAACCGAAATTACACATAAAAATCACCGTTTCACTCGAATTTACCAAAGAAAATGCAATTTCGTATCAGTTTTCGATGCAAAACGTAAATTTTCGGTGAAAATCGTTTCCATGGACGCCAAATCTTATTTCGTCAATAAAAAATGATTTATTCACGTTTTTATGCTGTTTGGCAGTGAATACTAAAATTACGAAGAAAAATCACCGTTTCACTTAAATTTACCACAGAAAACGCAATTTCGCATCAGTTTTCGATGCAAGACGTGAATTTTCGGCGAAAATCATTTCCATGAACGCCAAATCTTATTTCGTCAATATAAAAGGATTTCTTCACGTTTTTATACTGTTTTGTGGTGAAAACTGAAATTACGAAGAAAAATCACCCATTCAGTCAAATTTACCAGAAAAAACGCAATTTCGTATCAGTTTTCGATGAAAAACGTGAATTTTCGGTGAAAGACGTTACGGTAAACGCCAAATCTTACTCCGTCAATCGACAATGATTTCTTCACGTTTATATGCTGTTTGGGAGTGAAAAATAAAAAAATAGCAAAAATCCCCTCCCGGGGGAAAAAAAACCCGGACAAGTACGTTGGTGGTCCCTCGTTTCCCTATATCACAAAAAATCAAAACCCCACTTAATTTTTTTTTTTTTGATGTTTACTAATTTTATTCATATCCCGGACGGAAACCAACTATATAGGTCACGAAATATCCGGCCAAAAAACCAGACTTCATAATAAATGTTACTTTGAATTTATTTCCACAGAACAAAACAAGAATCAAAACATTAAAAAATCAGCGTTATCAAGATGAGAAAAATACCTCTTATAATTGGTGTGTGAGAAGTATCAATAGTCTAGAAAAAAACGAAAAAAGGTCGACATCTAAGTTACGTGCAGCAGTAAAATTTATGATATCAGTACTAGGACAAGTATTTCTTTGGTGACTGAGAAGATATCAATATGGACGTACCGGCAAAGTATGGCATGCAGTTGATGCATTGCTTCTGGGATCTCCTAAGTCAAGTAGCTACTTTTGTTTTGGCTATGGCGCGACCAATGTTGCCAAATAGCATTTACTTATATGACCTAATGAAACAACATTGCCTTTGCCGTGGCTAAAATAACGAATAACAAGCAGGAACAGGAAGTTTCACATAAGATCCCGTGCTTTTGTATGAAAATTCTTCGATTGCTCATTTGTCGTTGGGTTAAGAATTGCTGGCTTCAGAATGCCATGCATACATGTAAAATTTCAGAATTTTGTTGGACCTAATGTGCACTACATTTTTTCAATTACCTAATTTAGTTGTAGCATAATGAATTTTGAAAAATTGTTTCAGGAAATCTTCTTATGTTTTTTTACTAATATCAAAATTTGTATCATTGGATTGCAACGGATACCTACAGACTTTGGAAATTCTGTAAAGCAATAAATGTCCCAAGTATTTCCACTTTTTGGCTCCGATTGTGTTATTATGAATTAAAAATTTTGTTATGAAAATTCTGCGGTTGCTCATTCGTCAACGGGATCAAAATTATTGTCTTCGGAACACCATGAATATATGCAAAATTTTAGAATATCATTCGGCTCTTTTGAGCTATATTTTTTCACTTCCCCACTTTAGTTGTAGCATAATAAATTTTGAAAAATTGTTTCAGAAAGTCTTCTGATGTGTTTTTACTGATATAATCAACATTTGTATCATTGAATTGCAACAGATACGTACAGACTTTGAAATATCTGTGAAGTGACAAGTGTGCCCAATATTTCCACTTTTTGGTTCGAATAGTGGCATTATTAGGACTTGAAAATTTTATTATGAAAATTCTTCAGTTGCTCATTTTTGGATGGGATTTAAATTTGGCTTCGAAAAGTAATGGCTACATGCAAAATTCATAAACTTTATTGAGCCCAATGTTTGAGTTGTAGCATGATTAATCCAAAAAATTGTCAGAAAGTCTTTGGTTCCTTTTTTTCTGGAAGTATAAAAATTTGTTTCATTGGAACGCAACGTATACTTACAAACTTTGGAAATTTCCTGGAGCAACATGTGTGCTCAGTATTTCTACTTTTTGGCTTCTATTGTGGCATAACGAATTGAAAAATATTTTCAAAAAGATTTGCTCTACGGATGCAACAGGTACAACTCAACTCGATCCATTTTCTTGGGCATAGTACTGATATAAGATTGCCCGCTTTGTTGAATTTATTGTTTTAAAATATCCATAACATACTTTCTGAACTTTTCAAAATTCAAAGATAATATTAAAATATCTGTAAGTTCTAGTTTTGAAGCTTTCACGGCCATTATTGTTAGAAATATCAAAATTTGTATCATGGGAATGTAGCCGATACCTACAAACTTTTAACATTTTGTGAAGCGACATGTGCACCAAGTATTTCCACTTTCTGTCTCTGATTGTGCATTATGAATTGAAAAATTTATTACAAAAAGTCTTCGGCTGTTCATTTTTGGATGGGATTAAAATTTCTGTCCTCGGAACGCAATAGATACATCCAAATTTTCTGAACTTTATTGGGCTTAAAGTGCACTATGTTTTTTCACATTTCCACTTTAGTTGTGGCATAATAAATTTAAAAAGTTGTTTTAGAAAGTCTTCGGGTGCTCTTCTTCTTTTGATAGTATCAAAATTTGTATCATTGGAATGTAGCCGATATCAACAAACTTTGAACATTTTGTGAAGAGGAGACATGTATGCTAAGTATTTCCACTTCCTAGCTCCGATTATGGCATAATAAATTGAAAAAATTTTATTCCAAAGGCTCTTTTTTTCCTCTACAGTCGCTCTGGTTTTGATGGTATCAAAATTTGCTCAAAGCTTCATTTCATTCTTTTGGGTACGATCCTGATCTGAGTTTGTCCGCTTTGTTCAATATATTGTTTTGGAGTTCCCATAACATACTATTTGAACTTTTCTATATTCAATGAGAATATTGATTCCACCTTGTTAATAAAAATAAGAATGAAAATATGCGTGAATTTTTTTCACAATAGATTCAATATGTTTTCTCTAAACATACATCAAACTGGTTTTTTATTTTATCATTAATCAAAAATGAAAAATTTCGAAAAAAGTCGCTCCATTTTTATCAACAAGCTGAAATAAGCGTAATATTTTTTACCACAAATCTACAAATATAACAAGGAGATACTACTGTTTAATATGTTTCTTTGATAAACACAAATTCAAATAGCTACAAATTCTATGGAAAAGTTCTGACTGCACTAATCTTGCCCTCAAAAGCTTTGTAAATTTTTGTATCAGACTCCAAGTTCCCGACTTATTTTAGCCTGATTCCAGAAAGGTAAAGCGAAATGTCAAAAAAAATTGACTGGCTCGAGAATAAAAAAAATGCCAAATTGAAAATTCCAAAACACGTGTCCCTTTATTTCATGGGGAAAAAACCTGACTCAAAGTAGAAGGAGTCAGGGTTTGGAAATGAAAAAGCGATAATTTCCCGATATAACCTTTTTCTAATCTATACAAAGCGAGATGTTTGAAAAGAAAGAGAAAAAACGAATCATATCATGCATAAAAATCCCCCTCGCGGGAAAAACCTGGACAAGTACATTTGTTGACCGCCGTTCCCATATTTTTCCATGAATATACATACACTGCAAACACATTTCTCGCAAAAATCCCTGAGAAAATCAAATCCTATCAAAAAGTAAGAAAAGTGACCACTCTCAAAAAATGTATCAAATAAATTCAAATCACACAAAACAAAATGAGTTAATCCTCGCGAAAAGCTAAGGTTGGGTTTCGCAAAAAGTAATAAAATAAATTGAGCTATACTAAAATATATGTGGCCAAGTACGGGAGGCGTTATTGTGTGACATAAAATCTTCAAATAATGTTGAATGTTGATAGAGAAAAGAATCAAGTTCGAAAATGCAGTTGTTTAACCAACCAGAATGAAAATAAAAACTCTGTATCAATAAGAGTCCGAAGCAAAAAAAGATTGCAAATGAAAAAAAATTAGATGAAAAAGAATTTCGGCCGAAGTACTTGGCGAGGTTGTCACCATGACTGATACATTATATAAATTAAGTGAAAAAAACATTCGTCAAGTACTTCCGCCGAATTTTTTTTTAATCTAATTTTTTTCTATGTTTTATAAAACAATTTGTAAGTCAAGGATGATACATCATATTCTTCCGTCATTTCATCTTTGAAAGAATAATAATTCTGAGGCTCCTGACAGTATAGTTCTATAATTATCTATTTATAGCTTAGACCGAAATTGCTAATATCCTCGCTGCCATTTCGCCCCTGAATGCGTTATTCTAATACACAACTTGAAAGCTAATGATAAAGTATTTAATTTTCTGAATTTTTTCCTTGCGGAAAAACTGGTACGTTGAGGTCTCTTCTATAACACCTTCCTGCCAAGCTATAATCGAATAATAACCTATCAACGAATTACTAACATCTCGAAAATACTTCGAGTGTGTAGTTAACTCTTTTGAAAACATTATAACTTTTTTTCTTATCAGAGAAACGAAACGCTCCTATATTTAAACAACCTCAGTAACAATTAATTTATGGTACAAAATCTGTCTCATTCTCTTTTTCGTCGAATTAGTAGTGTGAGCAGTACTGATTCCTGACATTGAAATAAATCGATGATGTAATGATGCAAACACGTTGTAACTTTTTTTGTTATATACAGACTCTATTAGAGTCTATATAAAGCGAAATATATGAAAATACTATAGAAAAAAGAAGTGATATCAAATAGCAAAAATCCCCTCCCGGGGAAAAAAAAACCTGGACAAGTACATTGGTGGTCCCTCGTTTCCCTATGATATCACAAAAAATCAAAACCCCACTTAATTTTTTTTTTTTTGATGTTTACTAATTTTATTCATATCCCGGACGGAAACCAACAATATAGATCACGAAATATCCGGCCAAAAAACCAGACTTCATAATAAATGTTACTTTGAATTTATTTCCACAGAACAAAACAAGAATCAAAACATTAAAAAATCAGCGTTATCAAGATGAGAAAAATACCTCTTATAATTGGTGTGTGAGAAGTATCAATAGTCTAGAAAAAAATGAAAAAAGGTCGACATCTAAGTTACGTGCAGCAGTAAAATTTATGATATCAGTACTAGGACAAGTATTTCTTTGGTGACTGAGAAGATATCAATATGGACGTACCGGCAAAGTATGGCATGCAGTTGATGCATTGCTTCTGGGATCTCCTAAGTCAAGTAGCTACTTTTGTTTTGGCTATGGCGCGACCAATGTTGCCAAATAGCATTTACTTATATGACCTAATGAAACAACATTGTCTGTGCCGTGGCTAAAATAACGAAAAACAAGCAGGAACAGGAAGTTTCACATAAGATCCCGTGCTTTTGTAATGTAAAAAAAAAACTTTAATTTATGTCTGTACATGATAGCACAGTTTTGTTTGATTGGTAATAATTTGATGAACGTTTACCACCGTACGTTGAGCGTATACGCACAGAGTACTTGTCCGGTCCATAATTTTTTATAAAAATTGCTCATTCAAGTGAAAATCAAATTGGAGGTGCTTTTCGTTGCATGCGTTGCTTTTCGCCGTCAGAAATTTATAATAATATAATAAAATATGTATAATATATAATAAAAAGTTATGGGCCGGACAAGTACTCTGTGCGTATACGCTCAACGTACGGTGGTAAACGTTCATCAAATTATTACCAATCAAACAAAACTGTGCTATCATGTACAGACATAAATTAAAGTTTTTTTTTTACATTACAAAAGCACGGGATCTTATGTGAAACTTCCTGTTCCTGCTTGTTTTTCGTTATTTTAGCCACGGCACAGGCAATGTTGTTTCATTAGGTCATATAAGTAAATGCTATTTGGCAACATTGGTCGCGCCATAGCCAAAACAAAAGTAGCTACTTGACTTAGGAGATCCCAGAAGCAATGCATCAACTGCATGCCATACTTTGCCGGTACGTCCATATTGATATCTTCTCAGTCACCAAAGAAATACTTGTCCTAGTACTGATATCATAAATTTTACTGCTGCACGTAACTTAGATGTCGACCTTTTTTCATTTTTTTCTAGACTATTGATACTTCTCACACACCAATTATAAGAGGTATTTTTCTCATCTTGATAACGCTGATTTTTTAATGTTTTGATTCTTGTTTTGTTCTGTGGAAATAAATTCAAAGTAACATTTATTATGAAGTCTGGTTTTTTGGCCGGATATTTCGTGATCTATATTGTTGGTTTCCGTCCGGGATATGAATAAAATTAGTAAACATCAAAAAAAAAAAAAATTAAGTGGGGTTTTGATTTTTTGTGATATCATAGGGAAACGAGGGACCACCAATGTACTTGTCCAGGTTTTTTTTCCCCCGGGAGGGGATTTTTGCTATTTTTGATGGAATTCCTGATACAAATCTTCGCGATTTAGCAAGAGTTCAAGGATTTTCAGCAAAAGCAGAAATCTTACAGGCGTTTGGAGACATTTCGTTACGTGACAGAAATTATCAAGCATCAAGTACCAATGGGAGAGCTGATATTAAAAATAATAATAATCGCTACAAGATCAATACAGGCATAAAAGAAAGCTCGACTAGTAAGCCCGACAAAAAAGATTGGACTGAAAAAAAAGAACGTATTCCAATGAAAAGATGTTACAATTGTGGCTCGAAAGATCACGTGAGTCCAGACTGTCCAAGTAAAGATAAAGGAGCGAAATGTTTCAAATGTAACAATTATGGTCATATAGCCAATAATTGTCCAGCAAATACTGAAAGAACAAAAAATAGTTTTGTTTTAAAAGAAGACATTCAACAAAAACGTGTGAAAGATACAAAAAATGTATTAATCAATGATGTTGAAGTCCATGCAGTCATCGATACAGGCAGCGACATCTCGATAATGCGCGAAGATGAATTTGTAAGAATCGGTTCACCCGAATTCAAAGACATAATCACAACTTTCCGAGGTGTAGGTAAAGAAAAAAATCTGACACTCGGTAAATTCTATGCGGATATGACAGTCGACGGTAATTCGTTCAAGATACCGATCAGTATTGTAGCAAACGACCTTTCAAGATGCAACTTACTCATTGGAAGAGATTTTCTTGATACAATTGAACTAAATGTCAAACGTGGAAAAGCTACCATCACACCGTTGAAAGATGAAGATACTTCGTTTGCAGAAATGTGTCAAATCGAAATACTGTCCGATCAAGAAATCGCTGACGTAGATTTGCTAAATATTCAAAATAATATAAATCACGAAATGGTTAAAAATCTCGTGAATAATTACAAACCGGAGCAAACATGTGACGTTGATATAAAAATGAAAATTGTATTAAAAGACGAAGAACCAATTTATCAAAATCCAAGGAGATTATCGGCCATCGAAAGAAAAGAAGTAAACGCCCAAATAGACGAGTGGTTGAAGAACAACGTCGTACAAGTATCAAATTCAGAGTATGCAAGTCCGATCGTATTAGTAAAGAAAAAAGACGGTACAAATCGATTATGTATTGACTATCGACTTCTTAATAAAAAAATCTTTAAGGATCGGTACCCTCTCCCACTCATAGAAGATCAGTTGGATGCTCTACAAGACGCTAGAGTTTTTAGCACGCTGGATTTAAAAAATGGATTTTTTCATGTGAAAATAGACGAGTCTAGCCAAAAATATACTGCGTTTGTGGTTCCAGATGGACAGTATGAGTTCCTTCGAGTACCGTTTGGTCTCTGTAACTCTCCAGCCGTATTTCAAAAATATATAAATACTATATTCAGAGACCTCGTTCGTGAAGGCGTGGTATTAATCTACATGGATGATCTCATTGTGCCTTCGAGCAATTTAAAAACAGGACTAATTAACCTCGAACGTGTACTAAAAGTGGCCAGTCAAAGCGGATTACAAATTAATTGGAAAAAATGTAATTTATTACAAACCAAAGTCGAATATCTTGGCTACATAATTGAAAATGGATTGATTAAACCCTCAGAACGAAAAACTGAAGCTGTAAAGAATTTCCCAGTCCCTACAAAAATACGACAGGTTCAATCATTTCTGGGATTGACGGGGTATTTTAGGAAATTTGTACCTGGATACTCCATTATTGCACGACCATTAACGAATTTGTTAAGAGCTGAGTCAAAATTCCAATTCAACACAAAAGAAACGATTGCTTTCACGCAATTAAAACAATTATTGGTAAATCAACCAGTATTAAATTTATATAGAACTGGTGTTGAAACGGAATTACACACGGATGCATCGAAGCAAGGGTATGGAGCAGTATTATTACAAAGAAATAACGATGATAATTCTATGCATCCAGTATATTACGCAAGTGGAAAAACGACTCCAGCGGAGGAAAAATATACAAGTTACGAATTGGAAGTGCTTGCAATAATAAAGTCTTTGAAGAAATTCAGGGTATATCTTCTTGGAATCAAATTCAAAATCATAACTGATTGTCGTGCATTTACATTGACCATGACGAAAAAAGATTTATGTGTACGAGTTGCAAGATGGGCACTTTTATTAGAAGAATTTCAATACGAGATCGAACATCGTCCTGGAAAGAATATGGCACATGTCGACGCATTAAGTCGAAATCCCCTGCCAGTATGTTTGCTTATAAATGAAACTGATGATGGTTTAACAATCAGACTCAAAAAAGCTCAGGATGACGATGACAATATTAAAAAATTAATAAATCAAGTCGAAAACGGAAGGATTACTGGATACAATATACGAGGAGGATTATTATTCAAAGAAATCAACGGTGACAATCGGTTGGTCGTCCCAAATGCAATGCATACACAAGTAATTCGAAGAGCACATGAACAAGGACATTTCTCAGTTGCTAAAACAGAAGCAATTATAAAAAAAGATTATTATATAAAAAACGCAGGACCAAAGATCGATAAAATTATACGCAACTGTATTAATTGCATATTAGCTGAACGAAAGCAAGGAAAACAAGAAGGATTCTTGTCTACAATAAATAAAGGAGAAAATCCGATTGATACGTATCATATAGACCATTTAGGTCCTATGGCTTCGACAAAAAAGAACTACAAACACATTTTTGTAGTAGTGGATGGTTTCAGTAAATTTACATGGTAATATACCACAAAGTCGACAGGAACAACAGAGGTTCTTAATCACCTCAAAAAACAAGCAGTTACGTTTTGTAATCCACGAAGAATTATTTCCGATCGAGGAACGGGTTTCACATCAGAAGAGTTTGAAGAATATTGTCGAAATGAAAATATTCAACATATCTTGACAACCACAGGTGTTCCGAGAGCAAATGGACAAGTGGAACGAATCAACCGAATACTCATATCACTCTTAACAAAATTGGCAGCACCCAAACCGGACGAATGGTTTAAATATTTAAATATTGCACAACAATATTTAAACACGACTGTACATCGAAGTATCGGTACATCACCGTTTAATTTATTGTTCGGAATTCATGCACGTTTACGAAACAATGATGATATTCGTGAATTACTCGAAAACGAATGGATAAATCATTTCAAAGAGCAACGTGATGAATTACGAATTTGTGCAAAAGAAAACATCGCAAAGATCCAAGAAGAAAATCGTAAAGGATTCAATAAAAAACGAAAGAAAGCAAAACAATATGTAGAAGGCGACTTAGTTGCAGTAAAAAGAACGCAACAAGCACCTGGATCAAAATTTGCAGCCAAATTTTTGGGACCATATAAAATAATTAAGGTGCTGCGTAACAATCGATATTTGGTTCATAAAGTCGGTGAGCATGAAGGACCTCAGAAAACATCAACAGCAGCTGATTTCATGAAATTATGGTTGTGTGAAGACAGCGATGTAGAAAATGAAGACTAAAAGAACATACGAGGTCGTATGTAGTTGCAGGACGGCCGAATGTAGGATGTAAAAATTCAAAGAAGAAAGAAAAAGAAGGAGACGATAGTTTTAGTTGCTTAGTTACGAGTTGTTGAAAAGAAAAGAAAAGAGATAGTGGAGATCGGATACCGAAACCGAAAAAGACGTGAAAAGATTGTAACAAGAAATTATATCGAATAGATAATTCTTTTAATAAACGAAAAAGTGTCGTGTGTTTTATTTCTTAACATATAAAACTCTTATTCTCATTAAACATTATCCCACATTATTATAAATTTCTGACGGCGAAAAGCAACGCATACAACGAAAAGCACCTCCAATTTGATTTTCACTTGAATGAGCAATTTTTATAAAAAGTTATGGACCGGACAAGTACTCTGTGCGTATACGCTCAACGTACGGTGGTAAACGTTCATCAAATTATTACCAATCAAACAAAACTGTGCTATCATGTACAGACATAAATTAAAGTTTTTTTTTTTACATTACAAAAGCACGGGATCTTATATGAAACTTCCTGTTCCTGCTTGTTTTTCGTTATTTTAGCCACGGCACAGGCAATGTTGTTTCATTAGGTCATATAAGTAAATGCTATTTGGCAACATTGGTCGCGCCATAGCCAAAACAAAAGTAGCTACTTGACTTAGGAGATCCCAGAAGCAATGCATCAACTGCATGCCATACTTTGCCGGTACGTCCATATTGATATCTTCTCAGTCACCAAAGAAATACTTGTCCTAGTACTGATATCATAAATTTTACTGCTGCACGTAACTTAGATGTCGACCTTTTTTCATTTTTTTCTAGACTATTGATACTTCTCACACACCAATTATAAGAGGTATTTTTCTCATCTTGATAACGCTGATTTTTTAATGTTTTGATTCTTGTTTTGTTCTGTGGAAATAAATGCAAAGTAGCATTTATTATGAAGTCTGGTTTTATGGCCGGATATTTCGTGATCTATATAGTTGGTTTCCGTCCGGGATATGAATAAAATTAGTAAACATAAAAAAAAAAAAAATTAAGTGGGGTTTTGATTTTTTGTGATATCATAGGGAAACGAGGGACCACCAATGTACTTGTCCAGGTTTTTTTTCCCCGGGAGGGGATTTTTGCTATTTGATATCACTTCTTTTTTCTATAGTATTTTCATATATTTCGCTTTATATAGACTCTAATAGAGTCTGTATATAACAAAAAAAGTTACAACGTGTTTGCATCATTACATCATCCATTTATTTCAATGTCAGGAATCAGTACTGCTCACACTACTAATTCGACATAAAAGAGAATGAGACAGATTTTCTACCATAAATTAATTGTTACTGAGGTTGTTTAAATATAGGAGCGTTTCGTTTCTCTGATAAGAAAAAAAGTTATAATGTTTTCAAAAGAGTTAACTACACACTCGAAGTATTTTCGAGATGTTAGTAATTCGTTGATAGGTTATTATTCGATTATAGCTTGGCAGGAAGGTGTTATAGAAGAGACCTCAAAGTACCAGTTTTTCCCTAAGGAAAAAATTCAGAAAATTAAATACTTTATCATTAGCTTTCAAGTTGTGTATTAGAATAACGCATTCAGGGGCGAAATGGCAGCGAGGATATTAGCAATTTCGGTCTAAGCTATAAATAGATAATTATAGAACTATACTGTCAGGAGCCTCAGAATTATTATTCTTTCAAAGATGAAATGACGGAAGAATATGATGCATCATCCTTAACTTACAAATTGTTTTATAAAACATAGAAAAAAATTAGATTAAAAAAAAATTCGGCCGAAGTACTTGACGAATGTTTTTTCACTTAATTTATATAATGTATCAGTCATGGTGACAACCTCGCCAAGTACTTCGGCCGAAATTCTTTTTCATCTAATTTTTTTTCATTTGCAATCTTTTTTTGCTTCGGACTCTTATTGATACAGAGTTTTTATTTTCATTCTGGTTGGTTAAACAACTGCATTTTCGAACTTGATTCTTTTCTCTATCAACATTCAACATTATTTGAAGATTTTATGTCACACAATAACGCCTCCCGTACTTGGCCACATATATTTTAGTATAGCTCAATTTATTTTATTACTTTTTGCGAAACCCAACCTTAGCTTTTCGCGAGGATTAACTCATTTTTTTTTGTGTGATTTGAATTTATTTGATACATTTTTTGAGAGTGGTCACTTTTCTTACTTTTTGATAGGATTTGATTTTCTCAGGGATTTTTGCGAGAAATGTGTTTGCAGTGTATGTATATTCGTGGAAAAATATGGGAACGGCGGTCAACAAATGTACTTGTCCAGGTTTTTCCCGCGTGGGGGATTTTTATGCAGGATATGATTCGTTTTTTCTCTTTCTTTTCAAACATCTCGCTTTGTATAGATTAGAAAAAGGTTATATCGCGAAATTATCGCTTTTTCATTTCCAAACCCTGACCCCTTCTACTTTGAGTCAGGTTTTTCCCCATGAAATAAAGGGACACGTGTTTTGGAATTTTCAATTTGGCATTTTTTTTATTCTCGAGCCAGTCAAATTTTTTTGACATTTCGCTTTACCTTTCTGGAATCAGGCTAAAATAAGTCGGGAACTTGGAGTCTGATACAAAAATTTACAAAGCTTTTGAGGGCAAGATTAGAGCAGTCAGAACTTTTCCATAGAATTTGTAGCTATTTGAATTTGTGTTTATCAAAGAAACATATTAAACAGCAGTATCTCCTTGTTATATTTGTAGATTTGTGGTAAAAAATATTACGCTTATTTCAGCTTGTTGATAAAAATGGAGCGACTTTTTTCGAAATTTTTCATTTTTGATTAATGATAAAATAAAAAAACCAGTTTGATGTATGTTTAGAGAAAACATATTGAATCTATTGTGAAAAAAATTCACGCATTTTTTCATTCTTATTTTTATTAACAAGGTGGAATCAATATTCTCATTGAATATAGAAAAGTTCAAATAGTATGTTATGGGAACTCCAAAACAATATATTGAACAAAGCGGACAAACTCAGATCAGGATCGTACCCAAAAGAATGAAATGAAGCTTTGAGCAAATTTTGATACCATCAAAACCAGAGCGACTGTAGAGGAAAGCCTTTGGAATAAAATTTTTTCAATTTATTATGCCATAATCGGAGCTAGGAAGTGGAAATACTTAGCATACATGTCTCCTCTTCACAAAATGTTCAAAGTTTGTAGATATCGGCTACATTCCAATGATACAAATTTTGATACTATCAAAAGAAGAAGAGCACCCGAAGACTTTCTAAAACAACTTTTTAAATTTATTATGCCACAACTAAAGTGGAAATGTGAAAAAACATAGTGCACTTTAAGCCCAATAAAGTTCAGAAAATTTGGACGTATCTATTGCGTTCCGAGGACAGAAATTTTAATCCCATCCAAAAATGAACAGCCGAAGACTTTTTGTAATAAATTTTTCAATTCATAATGCACAATCAGAGACAGAAAGTGGAAATACTTGGTGCACATGTCGCTTCACAAAATGTTAAAAGTTTGTAGGTATCGGCTACATTCCCATGATACAAATTTTGATATTTCTAACAATAATGGCCGTGAAAGCTTCAAAACTAGAACTTACAGATATTTTAATATTATCTTTGAATTTTGAAAAGTTCAGAAAGTATGTTATGGATATTTTAAAACAATAAATTCAACAAAGCGGGCAATCATATATCAGTACTATGCCCAAGAAAATGGATCGAGTTGAGTTGTACCTGTTGCATCCGTAGAGCAAATCTTTTTGAAAATATTTTTCAATTCGTTATGCCACAATAGAAGCCAAAAAGTAGAAATACTGAGCACACATGTTGCTCCAGGAAATTTCCAAAGTTTGTAAGTATACGTTGCGTTCCAATGAAACAAATTTTTATACTTCCAGAAAAAAAGGAACCAAAGACTTTCTGACAATTTTTTGGATTAATCATGCTACAACTCAAACATTGGGCTCAATAAAGTTTATGAATTTTGCATGTAGCCATTACTTTTCGAAGCCAAATTTAAATCCCATCCAAAAATGAGCAACTGAAGAATTTTCATAATAAAATTTTCAAGTCCTAATAATGCCACTATTCGAACCAAAAAGTGGAAATATTGGGCACACTTGTCACTTCACAGATATTTCAAAGTCTGTACGTATCTGTTGCAATTCAATGATACAAATGTTGATTATATCAGTAAAAACACATCAGAAGACTTTCTGAAACAATTTTTCAAAATTTATTATGCTACAACTAAAGTGGGGAAGTGAAAAAATATAGCTCAAAAGAGCCGAATGAAATTCTAAAATTTTGCATATATTCATGGTGTTCCGAAGACAATAATTTTGATCCCGTTGACGAATGAGCAACCGCAGAATTTTCATAACAAAATTTTTAATTCATAATACCACAATCGGAGCCAAAAAGTGGAAATACTTGGGACATTTGTTGCTTTACAGAATTTCCAAAGTCTGTAGGTATCCGTTGCAATCCAATGATACCAATTTTGATATTAGTAAAAAAACATAAGAAGATTTCCTGAAACAATTTTTCAAAATTCATTATGCTACAACTAAATTAGGTAATTGAAAAAATGTAGTGCACATTGGGTCCAACAAAATTCTGAAATTTTACATGTATGCATGGCATTCTGAAGCCAGCAATTCTTAACCCAACGACAAATGAGCAATCGAAGAATTTTCATAACAAAATTTTCAATTCCTAATGCCATAATCAAAACCAAAAAGAGAAAATACTTAGCACATCTGTCGCTTCACAGAATTTTCAAAGTCTATAGGTATCCATTGCAATTCAGTTATACAAACTTTGTTAATATCAGTAAAAACACATCGGAAGGCTTCCTGGAACAATTGTTTAAAATTCATTATGCTACAACTAAAGCGAGGATGTGAGAAAATATAGCGCATATTGAGCCAAACAAAATTCTGAAAGTTTGCATATATCCATTGTGTTCCGAAGACAATATTTTTGATCCCATTGACAAATAAGCAACCGAAGAATTTTCATAACAAAATTTTCAATTCATAATGCTAAAATCGGAGGCAAAGTAGAAATACTTGGTATATTTGTCGCTTCACACAATTTCCAAAGTCTGTAGGCATTCGTTGCAATCCAAAGATATAAATTTTGATAATGTCAGAAAAAACACATCGGAAGACTTTCTGAAATAATTTTTTAAAATACATTATGCTACAACTAAAGCGGGGATGTGAAAAAATATAGAGCATATTGAGCCAAACAAAATTCTGAAATTTTGCATGTATCCATGGTGTTCCGAAGACAATATTTTGGAGATCCCATTGACAAATGAGCAACCGAAGAATTTTCATAACAAAATGTTCAATTCATAATGCTACAATCAGAGCCAAAAAGTGGAAATACTTGGTACATTTGTCTCTTCACAGAATTTCCAGAGTCTATAGGTATTCGTTGCATTCCAAAGATACAAATTTTGATAATACCAGGATATGGAGTATATACCGCCATAGTCTTTTGACATAAAGATATATTATACGAGCCGTTTTGACATAAAGATATATCGTTACTTACTACGGTTATCATCCAGATGCATCCATATATATCCAGATGCAGGTTGACAGTGTATTTGTCTATTAATTCATCAAACGCGAGATGATTCTAGACCATATTTTGGATAGAAAAACGACGTCGAAAATCTTTTGAAATGGACCAACAATTATCATGCAAGGAACATTTTATGATGTACAAATCTTATTATGGCAAGCGAGGAACATTTTATAATAAAGAGGAAAGGGACCAATAAAATAAATTGTCAACGGTGTAGAGTTAAAAAAAATATTTATTAGACACTGCTCAAAACTCGGCATGATAATAACAAACTTTGCCATATACATTATTTTGACACTCATTATTAGTTTTATAGAGTTTCTTTTCCAAATTTACATCAATTCACACCAATCATGATTAACAGTTCAATGTACACCATTTCATAGTTATCAAAGAAACGAAAAGAATAATTTCTCAAGAAATCTTATACGAGGAACATTTAATCACGAAAGAGAAAAGAGATCGCTTTCGTTTCCGTCGTAGAGTTAAGTGTGGAAAATAAAAACTGCAGGGTTAACAATAATAAAAAATACATATTCATTTCGGCACTGTTCGAAAGTTGATTAAAAGCACTTCACTACTTTCACACCATCACTTTCCTATTATTACTGTAACCAAGAGTCGATCGAACCTAACCACGATATTTATAACCTCACAACTGTTCGTGAAAAAACATTAATATTTTCAATACTGTTTAAGCCACGAGATTCCAATTAGTCGCGATCGAAAGGGGGGAAAAAAAATATATCTTTCTTCAACCAAAGTTCCAAATTTATAATGGATATCACACATTTTTTCTGGCCTGACACAAACGAAGAATAATAGACAAGGGGCGATTAAACACGTAAAAACTTTGCAACGATTATAAGTATTATTTAACCAAACTCACACATCCCACACTGTTTTTACGAAACTTCGATCAAACTTTCAAACCTCAAAAAACAATTTAATAAATACTATATTGTCACTTATCACTTATCCCGATTGATTTTTCTAAATTTTGTCACTGATTCCCGATTTTACGACGAATGCGCGTTAAAACGGTTATTTATTACTGTTTATAACCAAACTGTTCCACACGTCCTGGACTGTTTTCATCATTTATTGTTTGAATTCCGTTTCACACAGATTCACACATTGCGCATGACTCGTTTCATTGCGCAGTTGCGTGTTGCGCATCATTATGCGCATGCGCACTTGTTCACATCAAAATGAGACCCAACGAACACGACCACAGATCACACACCTTTAATGGTATTATCACAGATACAGAGACCAACCAACCAGAAACTCGAGAGGCTTCAAGAGGTCTTTGATGGTGTTATCACAGATACAGACACCAACCAATCAGAAACTCGAGAGGCTTCAAGAGGCCTTTGATGGTGTTGTATACAGACACGTCAAAAATCCTTCACACAATGATAGAAAAATGGGTAATTTTGACATGTGCAAAGTTTTTTCTCAGCAATTACGCCACCAATCATGCTAATCTTAGGCTCAATCGATAGAGAATTTCAAAATTAGTCTCCAGTTCAATTTTCAAAGCATCAAATGGCTCCTGAGCTTCGTAATTAAACGAAAACGCATGTCAATTTTACCCCCACCACCGCGAATCGTTTTATTCAGAGAAAGTATAGACTCGGCGAGCTCGGGCCAGCAGACGACAGAGCTGTCAATGTACTTGGCCCGAGACTCTACCGAGTCTCTTGATAACGATCAAAAATCACCGTTTCACTCAAATTTAATGGAGAAAACGCAATTTCGTTTCAGTTTTCGATGAAAAACGGGAATTTTCGGTGAAAATCGTTTCTATGAACGCAAAATCTTATTTGGTCAATAAAAGATGATATCTTCACGTTTTCATGCTGTTTGGAAGTGGAAACTAAAATTACGAAGAAAAATCACCGTTTCACTCAAATTTACCACAGAAAACGCAATTTCGTATCAGTTCTCGATGCAAAAAGTGAATTTTCGGTGAAAATCGTTACTATGAACGCCAAATCTTATTTCGTCAATAGACAATGATTTCTTTACGTTTTTATGCTGGTTGGTGGTAAAAACCAAAATTACACAGAAAAATCACCGTTTCACTCGAATTTACCAAAGAAAACGCAATTTCGTATCAGTTTTCGATGCAAAACGTAAATTTTCGGTGAAAATCGTTTCCATGGACGCCAAATCTTATTTCGTCAATAAAAAATGATTTATTCACGTTTTTATGCTGTTTGGCAGTGAATACTAAAATTACGAAGAAAAATCACCGTTTCACTTAAATTTACCACAGAAAACGCAATTTCGCATCAGTTTTCGATGCAAGACGTGAATTTTCGGTGAAAATCATTTCCATGAACGCCAAATCTTATTTCGTCAATATAAGAGGATTTCTTCACGTTTTTATACTGTTTTGTGGTGAAAACTGAAATTACGAAGAAAAATCACCGTTTCACTCAAATTTGGCAGAGGAAACGAAATTTCGTATCAGTTTTCGATGATAAGCGAGACTTTTCGGTGAAAATCGTTTTTATAAACGGCTAATCGTATTTCTTCAATAAAAAATGATTTATTCACGTTTTTATACTGTTTTGTGGTGAAAACTGAAATTACACAGACAAATCACCGTTTTTCTTAAATTCCCCAGAGAAAACGCAATTTCGTATCAGTTTTCGATGCAAAACGTGAATTTTCGGTGAAAATCGTTTCCATGAACGCCAAATCTTATTTCGTCAATAAAAAATGATTTCTTCGCGTTTTTATGCTGTTTGGCAGTGAATACTAAAATTACGAAGAAAAATCACCGTTTCACTTAAATTTACCACAGAAAACGCAATTTCGTATCAGTGTTCGATGCAAGACGTGAATTTTCGGTGAAAATCATTTCCATGAACGCCAAATCTTATTTCGTCAATATAAAAGGATTTCTTCACGTTTTTACACTGTTTTGTGGTGAAAACTGAAATTACGAAGACAAATTACGAATTCACTCAAATTTACCAGAGAAAACGCAATTTCGTATCAGTTTTCGATGAAACACGTGAATTTTCGGTGAAAATCGTTTCCATGAACGCTAAATCTTATTTCGGCAATGAAAAATGATTTCTTCACGTTTTTATGCTGTTTGGAAGTGAATACTTAATTTACGAAGAATAATCACCGTTTCACTCAAATTTGGCTGGGGAAACGCAATTTCTTATTAGTTTTCGGTGAAAATCGTTTCCGTGAACGCCAAATCCTATTTCGTCAATGGACAATGATTTCTTCCCGTTTTTATGCTGGTTGGTGGTGAAAACTGAAATTACACAGAAAAATCACCGTTTCACTCGAATTTACCAAAGAAAACGCAATTTCGTATCAGTTTTCGATGCAAAACGTGAATTTTCGGTGAAAATCGTTTCCATGAACGCCAAATCGTATTTCGTCAATAAAGAATGATTTATTCCCGTTTTTATGCTGTTTGGCAGTGAATACTAAAATTACGAAGAAAAATCACCGTTTCACTTAAATTTACCACAGAAAACGCAATTTCGCATCAGTTTTCGATGCAAGACGTGAATTTTCGGTGAAAATCATTTCCATGAACGCCAAATCTTATTTCGTCAATATAAAAGGATTTCTTCACGTTTTTATACTGTTTTGTGGTGAAAAGTGAAATTACGAAGAAAAATCACCCATTCACTCAAATTTACCAGAGAAAACGCAATTTCGTATCAGTTTTCGATGAAAAACGTGAATTTTCGGTGAAAATCGTTTCCATGAACGCTAAATCTTATTTCGTCAATAAAAAATGATTTCTTCACGTTTTTATGCTGTTTAGAAGTGAATACTAAAATTACGAAGAAAAATCACCGTTTCACTCAAATTTGGCTGGGGAAACGCAATTTCTTATTAGTTTTCGGTGAAAATCGTTTCCGTGAACGCCAAATCCTATTTCGTCAATAGACAATGATTTCTTCCCGTTTTTATGCTGGTTGGTGGTGAAAACTGAAATTACACAGAAAAATCACCGTTTCACTCGAATTTACCAAAGAAAACGCAATTTCGTATCAGTTTTCGATGCAAAACGTGAATTTTCGGTGAAAATCGTTTCCATGAACGCCAAATCGTATTTCGTCAATAAAGAATGATTTATTCCCGTTTTTATGCTGTTTTGCAGTGAATACTAAAATTACGGAGAAAAATCACCGTTTCACTTAAATTTACCACAGAAAACGCAATTTTGCATCAGTTTTCGATGCAAGACGTGAATTTTCGGTGAAAATCATTTCCATGAACGCCAAATCTTATTTCGTCAATATAAAAGGATTTCTTCACGTTTTTATACTGTTTTGTGGTGAAAAGTGAAATTACGAAGAAAAATCACCCATTCACTCAAATTTACCAGAGAAAACGCAATTTCGTATCAGTTTTCGATGAAAAACGTGAATTTTCGGTGAAAATCGTTTCCATGAACGCTAAATCTTATTTCGTCAATAAAAAATGATTTCTTCACGTTTTTATGCTGTTTGGAAGTGAATACTAAAATTACGAAGAAAAATCACCGTTTCACTCAAATTTGGCTGGGGAAACGCAATTTCTTATTAGTTTTCGGTGAAAATCGTTTCCGTGAACGCCAAATTCTATTTCGTCAATAGACAATGATTTCTTCCCGTTTTTATGCTCGTTGGTGGTGAAGACTGAAATTACACAGAAAAATCAACGTTTCACTCGAATTTACCAAAGAATACGCAATTTCGTATCAGTTTTCGATGCAAAACGTGAATTTTCGGTGAGAAAATCGTTTCCATGAACGCCAAATCTTATTTCGTCAATAAAAATGATTTATTCACGTTTTTATGCTGTTTGGCAGTGAATACTAAAATGACGAAGAAAAATCACCGTTTCACTTAAATTTACCACAGAAAACGCAATTTCGCATCAGTTTTCGATGCAAGACGTGAATTTTCGGTGGAAATCATTTCCATGAACGCCAAATCTTATTTCGTCAATATAAAAGGATTTCTTCACGTTTTTATACTGTTTTGTGGTGAAAACTGAAATTATTAAGAAAAATCACCTATTCACTCAAATTTACCAGAGTAAACGCAATTTCGTATCAGTTTTCGATGAAAAACGTGAATTTTCGGTGAAAGACGTTAACGGTAAACGCCATATCTTACTCCCTCTATCGACAATGATTTCTTCACGTTTTTATGCTGTTTCGGAGTGAAAAATAAAATAACGATCAAAAATCACCGTTTCACTCAAATTTAACAGAGAAAACGCAATTTCGTATCAGTTTTCGATGAAAAACGGGAATTTTCGGAGAAAATCGTTTCTATGAACGCAAAATCTTATTTGGTCAATAAAAGATGATATCTTGACGTTTTCATGCTGTTTGGAAGTGGAAACTAAAATAACGAAGAAAAATACCCGTTTCACTCACATTTACCACAGAAAACGCAATTTCGTATCAGTTTTCGATGCAAAAAGTGAATTTTCGGTGAAAATCGTTACTATGAACGCCAAATCTTATTTCGTCAATAGACAATGATTTTGTCACAACCGACGTAAAATTTTATTTATTTTAAATACCCTTTCAACCAGGAAACTCGACCGCTTTAGAATTTTCATAAAATCAAATAACTTCTTACATCTAGGTCATTCATCCTGACACGCGCCGTACACACAGATATCCCGAATACTCGAGTTCTCGCAAACACAACTAAAATATGCAAGCGAGTGTGTCTTCCGATCCAATCGCCTCGGCAATAGATCTGGGCCCTAGCAACAGCGTACATACCAACAATAGATGACGACCACATCGGTTTCCCCTACGCTAGCTTCTAAGAAACAAAGGCTCAAAAACACAAATCCCTACCATTTGCCCTAAATCTGGCCCTATAAAAAGGCGAGGTTTTCCACGGGGCATCGCATTCCGTTCCGTACCTAGGTCGCGTTTATACTGTTAGCAGTAGTTCGGTTGTCATTCGGTTAGCCGTCTTATATATTTTATCTCTGGTCGAACTCCGGGTCTTCTGTAGAAGAGAGCGAGTCGTGTCCAGAAGTCAAAGTTTTAAAGTATAGAATTCAAGATTCGGACCTAGAATATTTTCCGATTTATTTCATTTAATTCAGATTTGGACTCAGAATATTTTCAATCATTTCGCGTAACTCAACAAAGAACAAGTAAGCTACGACCGATCAAAGATTTCCAAAGACACCTCTCCGGTAAAGTACTTAATATTGCATTATACCAAGTTTGTATTCACCAATTGTATTTTACTAACATTATATCTTACACTACGAATATATAGAGAATCCTAGATCTCTCTACCTATTCTTATTGTATTTTTACTAACATTTTATTTTCATTAAAGAATATATAGAGAATCCTAGATCTCTTTATTCACAACCTTTAACACCCTTTCCTCAGTCGCAACCAGACAAAGCAAGACTTCTCGAGGTCTATCAGTGTGCGCCCACCATACTCCTAGGAGTATATCTATATAAACGCTCTGCGTATAATACTGCATGGAAAAGTCTATGGGACATAGCGTTTGCCGCTCGACGCTCAAATACCCAAACCTTTCCTTCACGCCCCTCCGGTCGTGACAATTTATTCACGACTTTTTGCTGGTTGGTGGTGAAAACTGAAATTACACATAAAAGTCACCGTTTCACTCGAATTTACCAAAGAAAATGCAATTTCGTATCAGTTTTCGATGCAAAACGTAAATTTTCGGTGAAAATCGTTTCCATGGACGCCAAATCTTATTTCGTCAATAAAAAATGATTTATTCACGTTTTTATGCTGTTTGGCAGTGAATACTAAAATTACGAAGAAAAATCACCGTTTCACTTAAATTTACCACAGAAAACGCAATTTCGCATCAGTTTTCGATGCAAGACGTGAATTTTCGGCGAAAATCATTTCCATGAACGCCAAATCTTATTTCGTCAATATAAAAGGATTTCTTCACGTTTTTATACTGTTTTGTGGTGAAAACTGAAATTACGAAGAAAAATCACCCATTCACTCAAATTTACCAGAGAAAACGCAATTTCGTATCAGTTTTCGATGAAAAACGTGAATTTTCGGTGAAAATCGTTTCCATGAACGCTAAATCTTATTTCGTCCATAAAAAATGATTTCTTCACGTTTTTATGCTGTTTGGAAGTGAATACTAAAATTACGAAGAAAAACCACCGTTTCACTCAAATTTGGCTGGGGAAACGCAATTTCTTATTAGTTTTCGGTAAAAATCGTTTCCGTGAACGCCAAATCCTATTTCGTCAATAGACAATGATTTCTTCCCGTTTTTATGCTGGTTGGTGGTGAAAACTGAAATTACACATAAAAATCACCGTTCACTCGAATTTACCAAAGAAAATGCAATTTCGTATCAGTTTTCGATGCAAAACGTGAATTTTCGGTGAGAAAATCGTTTCCATGAACACCAAATCTTATTTCGTCAATAAAAAATGATTTATTCACGTTTTTATGCTGTTTGGCAGTGAATACTAAAATTACGAAGAAAAATCACCGTTTCACTTAAATGTACCACAGAAAACGCAATTTCGCATCAGTTTTCGATGCAAGACGTGAATTTTCGGTGAAAATCATTTCCATGAACGCCAAATCTTATTTCGTCAATATGAAAGGATTTTTTCACGTTTTTATACTGTTTTGTGGTGAAAACTGAAATTATGAAGAAAAATCACCCATTCACTCAAATTTACCAGAGAAAACGCAATTTCGTATCAGTTTTCGATGAAAAACGTGAATTTTCGGTGAAAGACGTTAACGGTAAACGCCAAATCTTACTCCGTCAATCGACAATGATTTCCTCACGTTTTTATGCTGTTTGGGAGTGAAAAATAAAATAACGATCAAAAATCACCGTTTCACTCAAATTTAACAGAGAAAACGCAATTTCGTATCAGTTTTCGATGAAAAACGGGAATTTTCGGAGAAAATCGTTTCTATGAACGCAAAATCTTATTTGGTCAATAAAAGATGATATCTTCACGTTTTCATGCTGTTTGGAAGTGGAAACTAAAATTGCGAAGAAAAATCAACGTTTCACTTAAATTTACCACAGAAAACGCAATTTCGTATCAGTCTTCGATGCATAAAGTGAATTTTCGGTGAAAATCGTTGCCATGAACGCCAAATCTTATTTCGTCAATAGACAATGATTTCTTCACGTTTTTTTGCTGGTTGGTGGTGAAAACTGAAATTACACAGAAAAATCACCGTTTCACTCGAATTTACCAAAGAAAACGCAATTTCGTATCAGTTTTCGATGCAAAACGTGAATTTTCGGTGAAAGTCGTTTCCATGAACGCCAAATCTTATTTCGTCAATAAAAAATGATTTATTCACGTTTTTATGCTGTTTGGCAGTGAATACTAAAATTACGAAGAAAAATCACCGTTTCACTTAAATTTACCACAGAAAACGCAATTTCGTATCAGTTTTCGATGCAAGACGTGAATTTTCGGTGAAAATCATTTCCATGAACGCCAAATCTTATTTCGTCAATATAAAAGGATTTTTTCACGTTTTTATACTGTTTTGTGGTGAAAACTGAAATTATGAAGAAAAATCACCCATTTACTCAAATTTACCAGAGAAAACGCAATTTCGTATCAGTTTTCGATGAAAAACGTGAATTTCCGGTGAAAGACGTTAACGGTAAACGCCAAATCTTACTCCGTCAATCGACAATGATTTCTTCACGTTTTTATGCTGTTTGGGAGTGAAAAATAAAATAACGATCAAAAATCACCGTTTCACTCAAATTTAACAGAGAAAACGCAATTTCGTATCAGTTTTCGATGAAAAACGGGAATTTTCGGAGAAAATCGTTTCTATGAACGCAAAATCTTATTTGGTCAATAAAAGATGATATCTTCACGTTTTCATGCTGTTTGGAAGTGGAAACTAAAATCAAATAGCAAAAATCCCCTCCCGGGGAAAAAAAACTTGGACAAGTACATTGGTGGTCCCTCGTTTCCCTATGATATCACAAAAAGTCCAAAACCCCACTTAAATTTTTTTTTAATGTTTACTAATTTTTTTCATATTCCGGAGGGAAACCAACCATATAGATCACGAAATAACCGGCCAAAAAACCAGACTTCACAATAATTGTTACTTTGAATTTATTTCCACAGAACAAAACAAGAATCAAAACATTAAAAAATCAGCATTATCAAGATGAGAAAAACACCACTTATAATTGGTGTGTAAGAAGTATCAATAGTCTAGAAAAAAATGAAGAAAGATCGACATCTAAGTTACGTGCAGCAGTAAAATTTATGATATCAGTACTAGGACAAGTATTTCTTTGATGACTGAGAAGATATCAATATGGACGTACCGGCAACGTAGGGCATGCAGTTGGTGCATTGCTTCTGGGATCTCCTAAGTCGAATAGCTACTTTTGTTTTGGCTATGGCGTGACCAATTTTGCCAAATAGTATTTACTTACATGACCTAATGAAACAGCATTGCCTGCGCCGTGGCTAAAATAACGAAAAACAAGCAGGAACAGGAAGTTTCATATAAGATCCCGTGCTTTTGTAATGTTAAAAAAAAAAAACATTAATTTATGTCTGTACATGATAGCACAGTTTTTTTTGATTGGTAATAATTTGATGAACGTTGAGCGTATACGCACGGAGTACTTGTCCGGCCTATAACTTTTTATTAAAATTGCTCATTCAAGTGAAAATCAAATTGGAGGTGCTTTTCGTTGCATGCGTTGCTTTTCGCCGTCAGAAATTTACAAGAAAATCAATTCTTCTGCGAATTTCAGAATGGCCTTGTATCATAAACAACATTCGACGTCTATTCAATCGGAATAAAATGGAGTTCGTAGTCATCATAAAATTACATTAAAATAAGGTGCAGTCAATTATGAAATTTCTGAAGATGCGACTCATTGTCAGTAAACTATTGCCAGCAATGTAGCGTATCATACTTTCGAAAACTATTATTGCCAGCAACGAAAGTTATTATATTGTTACGTCCTAGGGTCTACCCCAAGTGTTGACTAGTTGTCATTTTCTAAAAATAAAAAGAGACATGCTTGGATATAAATAAACACTTCTTGTATACGACAATTACCTGTGTAACTTTCCATAACTCGGTACACTTTATCATACCCGCAAAAGGCAAAAAGGGAATCATAAATAATAATTATAATAATTATAATTGGATTATTCAATTAACAGTAATTTTTGAATAGAGCTGTAGTCATAAAACTAATGAATCGGCCTATAGAGCCACCATGAACGGAGACGGGTACGGCCTACGCGCGCTACCTGAGCTCCACTAAAGCCATTAGGGCGCCCATTATAATCATAACCATTATTCTCGAACGAGGCAAATTTCATTAACTTACAATTATTATTATTCTTAATTTTAAACACGAGAAACAAATTCTCCGTCAAAAATGCATTAATTCGAATACCCATTTGACCATATTCCAACAATAATTAATAAATTGATAATAACAATTAAATCACAGATAATTGCAAAAACTATTCCAAATTACGCTAGAATTAACATACTTGCCTCTAAGAAATGGAAAAAGTAAAATAATAAACTATTTACTATTGTTTATCGATATAATTATAACAATAACTATATTAACAAGTAATTATTAATTTATAACGTTTTACATAATTGAAATGGGTTCTATGTTAAAAACCCTTCAATTTGAATACCAACACGACCACATCACAACAGTTTAACAATACGTAATCAAATCGCGGAAAACCGCGAAAAACCGCGGAAAACCGCGGATTATCTTAAAATGGGTCCAAAACACATAAAACTAATGTATTTTTATCAGGAATTAGTTAATAAGGAAATCAGAGATATATTCACAGTTATTGGAAACCAATATTGTAACAACAATAATTTATAACAATAAACAAATTTATACATTTTATAACAATGTAATTCATGCGAACTATATCTTATTGAGGAATAAATACCTATATGTATACGAAAAGGGGAATAAACGCTTAATTGAAATAAGAAAACGCAAATTAACATATATATATATATATATATATATATATATATATATATATATATATAATACATATATATATGTCCGACGGTGGTTCCCAGGGCATTTTTATTTATATGGTGGCATTTACCGGGACAGTTGTAGGTTTCAGGGACAGTCCTGGAATTATTTTAGGTCATGCGGAGCTTTTCAGGACGTCCTTGAAACTGCCAATCTAATTGATTGGTAGGTTTCAGGACTCGAATGTACGTACATATGAATGTACGTACACTCGACGGTATAATTTAAATGTACGTACATATCGCTGTCCTGGAATCTACCGATTGGTCAACATCTGGTAGATTTCAGGACACAGATATACACATACATTTAGATATTTACCGCTGTCTTGGAATCTACCCGTTGGACGAATTCCGGTATATTCCAGGACAGATTTCACTAGAGCATGCGGCAAGCATATATAAGGCATATATCGAGGCTTGTGCATATTTTTTTCTGAATATTAAAGTAAAATAGCTGTAACAGTCAAGTCGAATTAGTGTTAAATTTTCAAAATACATGTTTGCAAATTTTAATGCATTAATTAAATGAATTGACTGTCTATTTGTTATTACGGCATGTCTTAATAATCTGAAAAAATATTAATAGCAATAGATTTGCAAAACGTCCAACCGGTTAATGCTATATTCCACGATATCATATTTTCATCGGAACTTCTCGAAGAAGAATCGGTATTATTCAACCGATTTTAATGCACCACTTCTTTTTTTTTCATAAGAGATCCCCTGCGAATTGACTGTGTGGATTTTTTTTTTAATTTAATCGCTTTATCGTTGCAGCCATGTTTTATTAGCTGAAAAATATAAACCGATTGCTGTAATTTTGATATTAACAAGTTTAGAAAAAACCTATGCGGTGAATTGGTAGAGAATCTCTTGGTGAACCAAATAAGATGTGGTGCATTAAAATCAGTTAAAAAATACGCATTATTTCTTGAAAAATGTCTATGAAAATATAGCACGCCAGAAAATTAATTTTTATTCAATTTAACGTTTGTTTTTCTTTTCATTCAGTTTAGATTTAATTTTGATTTTCTTTTTATTCAGTTCCAATTTCATTTGTACAGTTGCTCCATCTCGAATCCAAAGTGAGGCTCTATAAAAACAACCATGACCCGTAGTCTTTCGGAATATAGTGTTGCTCTGTAAACTTAATATGTCTTGGGAACTGCCGAAATGCAGAGCGATGCTCAAGAGAGGCAGTGGTACTATTATAGCGTGCTTAAGTCGCGACCAGTGACATCACTTGAGTTACATCAATTGAATTTTTCTAATTGTTTTTCTGTGCTTTCCGTGGATAGGAACCCTCTTGAAAATGCAGGACCGAAGGTAAGTCTTCTAATATAATTTCAATTACCGCAGTCATGTCCCAAGTATAGAATGTGCGAACACCAACTGTAACTGTCCTGATGCTTATATCTAGTGGAACACGACAAGCTCCAGCTAGCAGAATCAAACAGACAAACAGTCAGGGAGAGCAATGCGTAAACGAGGTTGAAGTAGAGTGAGAAGCGCCCGTGAAGCCTTTGGGAATACAGGCAGATAATAAACAAAATTCCAAAACCGAAACAGAGCGATGCTCTATAAAAATTAATGTCCTGAAATTCGACGAAAAACTAAATAATGCCCCACGAATATGAATATGACCTGGAAACTACCGATATTCAGAGTGGCGTTATATTTGAATAAATGTCCTGGAAACTTTCAGAATACAGTGATGCTCAGTGGAAATGAATGTCCTGGAAACTATCTGGAATATATTCCATAAAAATGAACACATTGTAAAAACTACCGATTTACAAAGTGATGCGCAACATAAATTAACGTTCTAAAAACTGTGGTAATACGCAGTAATAGTTCTTAAAAATGAACATTACCTGTAAATTGCCGAAATTTTATACATCGTCTGCCTGAAATCATTTAGAGCGTAAAATCTACGTGTTTCTGCTGCGGATAGTAATATGTGTTACACAGTGTATCGAAAAATAAACTCCTATAACGTTAATGTCCACGCGAACGAAACTGCAAATAACAGCAAGTACTTTATAAAAATTTATTTATCCTGGAAACTACCGAAATATTAAGTGATGCTCTATGAAAATAACTATGTCCTTGATACTTCAAAAATACAAAGTCTTGTCTCAACGAAGCTACCAATTCTTATAAATCTTTATACATGGATTAGTCGTGGCCTCGGAGGAGGACCATTTTTTACTCTAACCGAATATGTACGTACATGTAACATAAATTACATATTGTGCCAATATACATATAGTTATATGTGGGTTCTCTCGACGTACCTCAATAAATAATGTTATAGGCAGTTGTACGTCTTCGCAATAGATACCTCGTAAAAGCGAACATGTTTTGGAAACTACTGGAATGCCAAGAATACTTCGTCAAAATAATCATGTCCAGGATACTACCGAAATACAGAATACTACTGTATAAAAACAAATGTACTAAAAACTACCAATATACCGAGTGATTCCCCGTAAAAATAAAAATGACCTGGAAACTACCGAAGTACCGAGAAATGTAGGGAAATTAATGTCCTGGAAACTTCCGAAATACGAAGTCATACTTCGTTAAAATTAATACATCCTGAAAACTGCGTGTGCTTACATTACTAACATACTCAGACAGTATTTTTTTAAATCAATTTCTTTTTATTCATGGTAACACTGAATTACTTTGATACTATGTATACAGCGGAAACTCTTCTGACTTTATCAAAGCAATATAACTTCACTTAATGAAAATTTGAAACAAAAAAACTTTCCTTAACGTAAATTATCAGAGTTATTTATCAGGTTCGTGTATTACCATGACATCACATCGGAAACTTTTCCATCCTCAACAGGTAAGTATTATTAAATAAACTTAAAATAAAAGAATGAAGTCATTGTTTCGCATAAAGCGGTGATATTACATCACGTTACTGTGACCTATCGTTACATCAAAACCTTTTCGATTTTAGCGAATTATTAAACTGGCAATTGGTATTAAGAATTCTTTTTTTTAAGTTGAAGTGATGAAATTGCATTGAGGATAGTTCTACGTGGTGACATAATCGCCGCATCGAAAACGATTCTAATCGGAACAAATTAATAATATTTTGTAGTATAGAGGTGAATATCGATAATATTCGTTTAGCTTGAAGCGACAAAGTTACATTAAGATATTATGGACCTATGGCGACATCGATGATTTTATCGATCTTAACGAATGGTTTATTGTTTTATTGAAGCGTTTTATTTGAAGCATATTTGGAATGGAAGTATTTTTTGTTCAACTTTACGTGACAAGAATATATCAAGTTATTACAGCAACATTAAAACATTGATAACTTTCTGCCTTCAACAAATGGGTATCTTGTTATCAAATAAAGATTTAGATATAACTATACTTTGTTTAGCTTCAAGCGATAAAGCTATTTATTTAATAAAGACTAAAAATAAAAATATTCTTTGTTCAACTCGACGCGACAAAGTTATATCAAATTATTATGACACTATCATCGCATTGAAAATTTGACAATCTTAACGAATGAGTATTACTTTATCAAATGAAGATTCAGCAATAAAAATACTTAATTTAATGTAAAGCTTTGTTTCGCTTAAAACGATACTACAGCAAATTAAACTATCATCACATTACTTCCATCGGAAACCTTTCCTATCTTAGGAAATTAATATCACTTCTCCTTTTGTCTGAGATGTATACTAATAGTACTTCGTTTAATTTAAAGAAACACAGTTATATCAAGTCACTATGGTCCGATCACCGCATTGAATTGAACTTTCAATAATACTTTGCTAGTTCAACAAATTAATATCTTAATATAAAAATATCATATGAATAAGGATTTGTAATGAAAATATGCTCTGCTTAAATTAATGCAACAAAGTTACATGTAGTTAATGTGGTACTATCGCCAAAACAGAATCTTATTTATCTTGACAAATTAAAATTATTTTATGTGGAGAAAATTCGAAACAATTTTTTTTTGTTTGACTTCGAGTGACAAGGTCGTATCGAGATACCTTTTTGGTCTTGATAAATGGGCACAATGTTATAAACTGAATGAAAAAATAAAAGATCAAAGTTTGTTGAGCTTAAAGCGACGACGATACATTAAACTATTACGATCCTATCGCCACATCGAAGATTTTTTCGATCATATTAAACTAATACCACCGAAAAAAACAACATATAACGAAAATATACTTGGGTCGTTAAAAAGATTAATATTATCACGTTGATAAATAAGAATTTGTAAAGAAAATATACTTCGGTCGGCTTGTTCAGAGTTCTTTTGCCGATCCGCTTTTTTTACTTGGTTGTGAAGCCAACTTTTAATTGACGCAGGGCGACGTTTTTTTCAACATTTGATTGTTTTTTGAAATTCTTTGATCAAGCTCGTGGACGGTTAAAATCCGAACTCCAAACACTTCTTAAACTACTTCTGCACAGTCACGATTTCCTTCTCGTTCCATCTTTTTTTGTTGCTGTGGTGCTTTCCTACAAAAAAATTAAAAACCTTTTGAAAATCGACTTACTTCAAATTTAATGGCATTAAACGTGTTCTCTGTTTGGTACTTACGAGGTGCATGTGTTGCAGATGTCTTTCTTTTTTTTGTTTCCGCGTTTATTTATTCGCCGCCGATCGATCGTGAACGTTCGGAACATCATCAATATCTAAAAAAAAATGATTAATTTATGACTCCATTGATTATTCGTAAATGGTCGCTATAATTGATTAAAGTAGCAATAAAATCTAACCAGTAGAGTCAGCGGAATCTGAGTTCTGAGATATATCTGCAGCTGGAGTTTCCTTTTGTTCGAAGTTCATGTTCGTCCATTGCGTTGCCATATATTTTCGCAAATTCGTCGCCCGCAATAACTCCGGTTTCTCCGCACCACATTCCGATGCAAAATGTCGTAATAGGACACTTGCTCGCAGAAAAGGAAAGCGATGTTCGTGGTGACTCAGAATTCCGAAAACATATGGATTTTTCGAACTAACGCCAGCATTTTCAGAGTGTTTCAAAATCAGATCGATGCATTTCTTCATTCGCCCGTCGAGTATAACGGGAACCGAGCGGTTCAATTTTCCTCGGATTTCAAATCGAACATATTCTTCAGCAGAACTTCTACCTTGTCCTGAAAACGGTTGATACTCTTCATAATCCAATTTCAGCATTCGCTCAAGCTCTCCCGGACGTCTTTGATTGTAGACCAAGGTGTAAACAAAAGTTACTTCTGCCAAAGCTCGCCAAATTTCGAGTGAAAAGGATTTTCGCAATAACTCGCTATAATTATCCATTTTCGACATCAAATATGTTGACAGCGCGTTAACGTCACAACCAATTTTTGGTGAATCACAAGTCTGCGAGTTATTCAGTTCATTGTCTTCGTTAACATCGTGTAAATTCATGTCAAAATATGTTTGATCATCGACGAAACTGTTGTTTTCTATTGAAAGATGTAAAAATTCGATTTTATTACGAATAAATTCAAAATTTTATTTAATTAAATGTTATCAAATGTGACCAAAGAATTCTATAGAATCCCGACTCTTAATTGAAAGTTATTATATTCAGAACATGAGAAGTAATTGCGCTTTTTCTTTAGCACCATCATTTTTTTACAAATTAGTCACCGGTTCGCTGTATCGTAGCGAAGCCATTATTCATTACAATGTTTAAAGTAGTTCGGTGTAGTTGGGGTGCACGTGTGACCATATATTTTTTTGCATGGAATCGAAAGAAGATAATTTTTTGTAGGTGTTGGTGAAATTTAAACTCTTTTTACTGAGTAGTTTTAGAGATATTAGCTATTAAAAATACATTGCGACCATAGGAGAACGCAGACGATAGCATAGGTTAGAACTTTCTGTTCGAGAATACTCAAAAATTTGTCGTGCAACCCACGAAAAAAATTGCTCTAATCTACGATATGTGAAGCATGTTCTAAGAGAAATCGAATTGGATCTACCGTATAATTACTGCGAAATCGCAAATAAAATCACACACAGCGAAATTCTGTCGGCTTGACTCGGACTCTCTCTCTCTCTCTCTCTCTCTCTCTCTCTCTCTCTCTCGCTCGAAAGTCAGTAAACAATCAAGATGGCGACTCATTTATGCCCGCCGATATAAAATGTCAATTAGACGAGTGCCTTTCTTAGCCACTAGCTGCTTCATTTCCAAGTTTTTTCTACTCATTGCATGTTTCTAGACCTTCGAGTGAACGTTTACGTTGGTTCAGTTGTTATTCTTTAATAAAACTGCCCGAAGGAGCTCGTAATCAATCCATCGTGCAGCAACATTTTCGAGGTTATGTTTACATTCTCACCGATCCATGGATCTGTTACTACATGAGTCAGGTCAAGATATTAAATTTTAATTGTAATTTAGATGATTTATAAGAGTATACGCGATTTGATAAATTTTATTTTCAATTAAATAATTTTTAAAATCGATTTTGTAATATAATGGTGCATTTACAAATTTGAAAAATGGACTACATTTGGACTCAGCCAAACTCCACCGAACTACCTTAAAAGTTAATTTTATTGAAATGATACTTCAAAGAAGTTCAGTTGTATCTGATCAATTAATACTATTAAGTTCATTAACTTAATACGAAAATAAATTATGGAACGAAAATAAAATTATGGATTTATTTGTTGTTTTTTTGAAAATGAAAATGAAAATGATGTCGAGAATTACTTAACACCGTCATCACTGCTTATCAATATTCATGATGTCACATAAAGGGCTCCATTTTATCATATTTTTTTCCAAACCGCTGTGTACCGAAATTTTATACTCTTATTATCATAACTCACCTGTATTGCTTGAAATATTCGGTTCAGTTTCACAATTATTTGGTGATGGATCACAACGCTGTGAATTCTTCAGGCCATTGTCCTCGCTAGCATCCTGCACATTCATGACGGAATCTGTTTGATCTTCGACAAAATTGTTGTTTTCTGTTAGATGATTTGAAAATTCGATATATATTTCATCTTTTGTTGATAATACCATTTACCGACCACAGTAACTTACCAGTGTTTGTTGAAGAAATGTTTTCAATCCCTTTGTCATTGTTTGATGTTTCCAAAGACTGAGATCGATTCGGTGTATCTTGAGTGATTTTAGATTTTTTTTCGACGGATCTGACCGGATCTGTTTGAGTATTAACATATTTATTTTAAGTAGACTCAGAAGCAATATTTTATTAAATGCTTTCCTATATGCTCAACTAACACCGCAAAGATTTATTCAGAGTTGAAAACATTAATTACGTTACACTTATGAGCTGCATTACAAAACAGTCCTTGTACGCACACAGGCGTATTACCATGAAATGGTTCTGTATGCCCACGAGTGCTGTTTCTAAATGCAGCCTCCGGATTACAGAAAATATCTTGCGCTTTGATAATGTTATATAAAACATTTAACGGAGGGAAAAATTGTGAAAAATGTTTGCCGTCACCAAATTCCTTGTCATGAACATTCAAAAATTTACCTTTGGAGAGCCGAAATTTATCGAGTCAGAATTGTCTATAAAATTGCCAAAAGAAGTGGTGCATATCTCATACCTATCATATACAAAGTATCAATCCTTCGTCGCGCTTATATTTAGGCTTTCCGGTACTCTACTGGTTAATTACATGTACACCATTAAACTACACAGTAACTTCACTGTAACTATCGATACATGGAATTGAAAAATACTCACGTTCAATAACATCCTGAGCGGTAATATGTGCATGAGGTATTTCCAGAGATGGACGATTTGTCTGGATGTTATGCCGGAGTTCATTGAGGACTTGCCGCTTTCCTTAAGTGGGATATATTAAACAACGTTAGAGATATTTCGCGCAAACAACTATTCACTTTTCACAACCAGAAATTAAAGAAGTAATGACGACTTTGCATACTTACTATTGAAACAAATTAATTTCACAAGGATGCCCGATTTCCCCATCTTGTAGGTTAAGCCCTGCACATGTTCAATTAGAGCCGTATTGCGTACATAATATTTGCCATCGGACCCTAACAATAATGCGAATCCTTCCATTTTCGAGCACAAATGTTAAAAAAATCAATGAATAAAATATGAACGAAACAAGATTGCAAAATTGATGCTTCCACGTGACCGGCAAATACAATAATGCGCGAAAGCGAAACCGCCAAATTTATGCTGCCATATAATAACGTATATATAGAAAACGCGGACTTCGGAATATTTTCTGATCAATGAAAAGAACAAGCGCGTATATTGTAAAAAGACGCAGACTACGCCCTTTTTTTAATTTTAACATAAAAGGAACAAGATTTCAAAATCAATGTGTCCACGTTGCCGAAATATACGATACTGCGCAAGCGAAACCGCCAAATTAATGCCACCGTATGATGGCGAAGAAAGATCTAGAAATCGCAAATTTCACCTTCGTGAAGTTGGCCACCAACACTACATTTTTTCAAACTTTTTAAAACGCAATTCGATCGAGATCGTGGGAGAGAACTTGAGGGAAAAGAAAAATAAATAAAGAATTAATGTTAACCCTACTTTCCCTAATACTAATGACCCCTACTTTCGGTAAATACTGGAAAAATTTCCTTGAATAATTTCTTTTTTTTAATCGTTTGAGTGGGCTAGAAAATGAAGAAAAATCATTTGATATTTAATATTTTTTTTATTTATAATTAAATAATCTTGAAATACGTGATAAAATACGTGATCGACCTCGAGGCGGGTAGTAAATGTTGTTGGACTTGACTGAAAAATACTTTGAGCGGATGAGAATCATTTGTGATGGATAAATCTGGCCATAAGATGAATTAAAAATCCAATATTTAATTAACCCTTAATAGTCACACCTCCGGATTGTGATGTAACGGCTGGGGTAGAATTAACCCCGTGTGACCATTAAGGGTTAAAATTGACGATTCCCAGAATAGCTGATAGACACAGGAGAACCGTTGCATTTCCAGCATGCGCAGTGCAGGGCGTATGTGTAGATCTATTGAGAACTAACATGGAGGCGTGGCTAAACAAAAATAGGGTTCAACAATACATGTATATGACACAACTATAAGTGATATGTGAATGTGCGAGTTATTCGTGTGCACCCTATCTTTAGTTCAAAATTTAACACCAGGCGTCATATGAACTTTTGTCAGATCCAAATAGCGCTGCTGACGACGACAAACGACCAATCTGCAAAACCGTTCTCTTTATTTTGCCGTTGCACCTTTTCAATGACCATTCAGAGCCTCCCTATTCGATGCACGCTAGTGAATATGGTTTTTTGGTCGATGTAATTAAACTGATCACCACTCAATATTTTAATTACACTACTAATCACCACCAAAAGATTCTCTATCGATAGAAATTTATTAGAATACAATTGGTTGAGTAATAACAATTTCGACCGGTAAAGTTCAGCCGACAAGTCGGAAATATTTTTTTCAATTTAATTAATAATATATTGCCTACTTAACGTTAAAATTTTATTATTTGTGAATACCGGACGATTATACATCGAATTAGCGCTTGATCTAATCTATTGCAAGTAAAATAAAAAAAATGTTCGGCTAACTTACAACGAAATTTTATTTATTTATTAATTATTAAATAACTAATGAATACTCAACATTTTAATCATGGTACCGATAACCAGTAAACAAACACTGCCAGATATGATTAATAAAAAATTAGAAAAGTTTAAGGTGTTTGACTAAGTTTATGGAGGTAACCGTTCTATGTCTTTGGCAGATCAGCTTAATAGATCTTGTCCTTTATTATTGGAATCGCCTGGAAATCGATTATGCATGTCTAGGAAAATATTATTGAGGTTTTCAAAGAAATGATTTATGAATCAATAATAAAAATCTGTCGGGCAAACCGTTTTTCGTTTGTGGATTTGCCGGTACTTCAATAAAAGTTCATTTTTGCTGCTGCGAGAGTTTTGATGATAGAAAGTGTTCTTAACCTCCAAAGTTGTGTTCGCTGAGCCCTAAGACGCCGGATGATAGATTTCTCGTTTGTGGACAAGCCAGTGCTACAATAAAATATAATTTTTGCTGCTGCAAGATTTCTTGCAAATTGATTGGTTTCCTAATTCCCAAAAATGTGTATGCAGAGACGTAAGACGCAGGATGATTCGTTTTTCGTTTGTGGATCTGCCGGTGCTACAATAAATGTTCATTGTTGATGCTGCTATAGTTTTGCTGATTGGATGTATTGTTAACTCTCAAAGCTGTTTACGCTGATTCTTAGGACACCGGATGATTCGCTTTCCGGTTCTGGACATGCTGGTGCTACAATAAAACTTCATTTTTGCTGCTGCAAGAGTTTGGGGGGTGTATTCTCAACCCCCAAAGTTGTTTCTGCGGAGTATTAGGATGCCGGATGATTCGTTTTTCATTTCTGGATATGCCGTTGTTCCCATGAAAGTTAATTTTTGCTGCTGTGAGAGTTTTGCTAAAAGAATGTGTTCTTAAACCCCCAAAATTGTTTTTGCTGAGTCCTAGGACGCCGGATAATTCGTTTTTCGTTTGTGGACATGCCGGTGCTACAATAAAAATCCACTGGCTTAGTTTACACCACTGAACTATAAGCTATACTGGAACGCGCACTCCTATAGGTCCTAATCGGCAAGGACCGCGGCGAGAGAGAGAGAGTCTCAAAAGGAATCTATATTGCTTTCTTTACGATTTGCGCATGGCTATGTGCATACGAATTCTGAACTGTACAGTCTGAACAGAAAATCGTTTCCTGGCGTTCACACGTGTCTACTCTTTAACATTTTCGTGAAGCAGCTAACTTTTTGGATGGACTGTACGAAAAGAGATAGAGATTCCTTTTGGAGACCTCTCTCTCGCCGCGGTTAGTGGAACGAGCACGATCTTACATACAGGTCATGCAACTGAGTCAAATTTTGGTGGTGGGGGTGGTCGCGTTACTGTCGGCCCATTAGTGGCCCCGGCCGCCGCTACGCGTCGCTTTGATCAAGTCATAGCGACAACAGAGCGGAAGACCCATATGATATTACCTATAAACACGGTCTTACATTAAATATGATTATAAAGAACACCACGTGTTATTTTGTGATTTTGCGACGCTATTTGAAATCCTGGTGTTATTAATTGTTCACACAATATTTCGTTTTCCGAAACAAATTTTATCCACACCTGCCATTAAATTACAAAAATTCCTTAAATATAAATTCTGAATGAAATTTGATATAACAAAATTGATGCCCCACGTCTCCCCGTACGTTGGAATAAAAATTTATTGATGTCCGTGAATATATTAAAAATATTGACATTAATGAAAATTATAAAATTAATTTGATTTATTAATTAATTACATATATATTCTGAAAAAAAAAATATATTTTTTGTGCCAGCAATCTCAAAAAAAAATTAAGTCCTGAAGGCGGGTCTTGTCTTCAACTCGGTACCCTCACCACCGAGGTTCAGCGTTAACCGCTTCAGCTAAACGTGCTTCTTTACAGCCATCAAAAATAAATGATACATGCTTATCAGGGCTGCTTGAGATAATAATGCTTTAGGGTATAGAAAACTGCAGTTCAATTTTTTTTTTTAATATTCATTAATATTATTTTTTTTAATATTCAATATTCATATTTTTTTCGTCGGAAACTTTCCTACATGTACATTTCTATCATAAAACGAGTTATAATTTCGACACATGCGCTCTAGTCGCTATGACAAGTTCGTAACACCGCTGTTGTGGCTGCAAGCCAAAACTTGGTGCCGACATTAAGTGAACCACCCCCACCACATTCGTTGCAAGACCTGTATGTAAGACCGTGGGAACGAGAGTGCGCGTTCCAGTATTACTATAGTTCCGTGATTTACACCGGAGCTATGGAGTCTAGAGTACAGGAGGGTTCACTCCGAGCAAATTGCATAGGACAGGCTGAAGCCAAAATCGTGACTCGGTGAGGTGGCGCTGGCAATGGTGATGGAACACTGTTGCATGTGTTAATTCTATGTGTCAACACGTAATTTCACGTGTGTTGGAGGCATTTGTACGAATAAAACGTGTTCGTCGATAGATGAATGTCATGAATATATTGTTTTGAGAAAATGGGGTTCTCGTGCTTATATCCAGGCTGCCCGAATAGTACACGAGCAGATAAAAAACAACGATTTACCCTCGGTCTTCGTCATATATTAAATATTACCACAATTAGCGAAGATCACGGAAGACCGTGGAGACGATTCGGGCATGCCACTATAGATAATTTATTCATGATTTTATTTTTGCACGATAGTGCTAAAATGTGTATATAGTGTCTTTCAGTTATATGAAATTTTCGCTCATCTGAACAATTCACACAGTGTTGCTCTGTATTGCTTGTTGGAAAGCTCCCACAGCCTCGCGTGTAAACTCAGCCATTGTTAGGCCGATCACACATGCTTTCGCATAGCGTAGCATAACATAGCATAAGAGATTTCGACCAATCGGGTAACTCCAGACGCATATATATAGTACACATGTAACGCTACCCGATTGGTCGAAATCACTTATGCTACGTTACGCTACGCTATGCGAAAGCGTGTGTGATCGGCCTTACTCTGCAAGAGTTTTGCTAAAAGGATGTGTTCTTAACTCCCAAAGTTGTTTGCGTTGAGAACTAGGACACCGGATGATTCGTTTTACGTTTGTGGACTTGCCGGTGTTACAATAAAAGTTCATTTTTGCTGCTGCAAGAGTTTTGCTGACAGGATATACTCCTAATCCTCAAAGTTGTTTACGCTGAGTCCTAAGTCGACAGGGGGGATTCTACGGTTTCCTGAGCGCCAAGTTTTGACGATTGATTCTTGATAATTCGACCAAAACAATGAGAATTTCAAGTATAAAAAATTTGCCGTTTCGGCTTCCTTCAGGAGATACGAGCACTTTTAGCAGTAAATGAAAATACGCTAAAGTTCGAAGTTTTTTCCCCCTCATGTGTGCATTATCTTTCTTTTATCACTAATAATGGAAATCAGATGGGCAAGCCTCAAAAAGTATTTGTTTAGTCCTGTCTTAAGAGGAAAAAGTGATCATTTTATTTGACCGAGACACAATTCGGCGCATGTAGACTATTTTAGCGCTAACCAGAATGCATGACCCGAAACCACCCTACTATTTCCACATGTCCAACTATTCAAACAACCCAAAGATGACCCGAATCCACCCTACTATTTCAATATGTCCAACTATTCAAACAACAATTCAAAGATGACCCGAACCCACCCTACTATTTCCACATGCCCAACTATTCAAACAACAACCCGAAGATGACCCGAACCCACCCTACTATTTTCACATGTCCAACTATTCAAACAACAACCCAAAGATAACCCGAACCCACCCTACTATTTCCACATGTCCAACTATACAAACAACAACCCAAAGATGACTCAAAACAACCCAAAGATGAAAGATGACTTTTTTTATTATTGGTGATAGAATAAAGGTAATTTCGACACAAACTTCCAAAATAAAACACAAAATTTTCAAAATAAAAAAAATCGTGATTTTTGTTTATTAACATGAAATTTTCGATAACTCGTAAAATAATTGAAATATCAACTTTTACTACTCTTTAACTTTTGTTTATTTCGATTCAAAAACCCAAAATACACCATCAAATTTCGGCGCTCCGGAAACCGTAGACGTGCCTTGACAGGAGATTCGTTTTTGGATAGTGGACATACCAGTGCTACAATAAAAAATCATTTTTACTTTGGCGGTTAAGAGTACATCCTATCAGTCAAACTCTTGCCGGCTGCGAAAATGAACTTTTATTGTAACACAGGCAAGTCCAAAAACGAAAAACGAATCATCCGGAGTTTAGGACTCAGCGTAAAAATTTTTGGGAATTAAGAATACACTCCATTAGTAAGAACTCGCGTCGTAGCAAAAATGAACTTTTATTATAACATTGGCAAGTCCACAAAGGAAAAACAAATCATTTGGCGTCTAAGGACTCAGTGTGAACAACTGTAGGGTTTAACACTACATCCTGTCTGCAAAACTATTGTGACAGCAAAAATGAACTTTTATTTTGACTCCGGCATATCCACAAACGAAAAACGAATCATCCTGCGTTTTAGGTTTCAGCATAAACATGTTTGAGAATTAAGAAAATAATCAATTTGCAAGAATTCTAGTCGTAACAAAAATAATTTCTTATTATAACAACGACAGGTCCACAAACGGAGAAATATTCGTCGGGCGTCTTAGGACACAGCGTAAACAACTTTAGAGGTTAAGATTAAATCCTATCAGCAAAATTCTTGCCGGCAGCAAAAATGGACTTCTATTCTAACACCGGGATGTCCATAAATGAAAAACGAATCATCCGGCGCCCTAAGACTCAGCGTAAACAACTTTGAGGGTTAATAATACATCCAATTAGCAAAACTCGCAGCAGCAAAAATGAACAATTATTGTAGCTCCGGCATGTCCACAAACGAAAAGGATATATCTGGCGTCTCAAGGTTTAGCGAACAAAACGTTGGAAGTTTAAGAACACATCCTTTTAGCAAAACTCTCACAGCAGCAAAAATGAACTTTTATTGTAGCTCCGGCATCCACAAATGAAAAACGCATCGCCCGGGGCTTAGGACTCAGCGAAAACAACTTTGGGGGTTAAGAACACATCCTTTTACCAAAACACTTAAAGATTAACAATGAACTTTTATTGTAGCACCAGCATGTCAACAAACGAAAAACGAATCATCCGGATCCTCATGACTCAGTCAAAACAACTTCGGGGGTTGAGAATACATCCTATTATCAAAACTCTCGCAGCAGCAAAAATAAACTTTTATTGTAGCACCGGCATGTCCAGAAACGAAAAACGAATCATCCAGCGTCTTAGGGCTCAGCGAACATAACTTTGAGAATTAACAACACATTCTATCAGCAAAACAATTGCGGAAGCAAAAATGAACTTTTTTGTAACACCGACAGATCGAACGAAGAACAAATCATCGGGCGTCTTCGGACATAGCGTAAACAACTTAAGCGGTTAATATTACATCCTATCGGCAAAATTGATGCCGGCAACAAAAACGACCTTTTATTGCAACACCGGCAAGTCCACAAACAAAAAACGAATCACCCGGCGTCCTAAGAATCAACATAAACAACTTTGAGGGTTAACAATATATCCAATCAGCAAAACTCTCACAGCAGCAATAATGAACTTTTATTGTAGCACCGGCATATCTACAAACGAAAAACGAATCATCCGGTGTCCTAATAAGACTCAGCGTAAACAACTTTGATGGTTGAGAATATAAGCAATCAGCAAAACTCTCGCAGCAACAAAAATGAAATTTATTGTAGAACTGGCTTGTCCACAAGTGAAAAACGAATCCTCCGTCGTCTTAGGACTCAGCGAACACAACTTTGGGGGTTAGGAATGCATCCTATCAGCAAAACTCTTGCAGCAGCAAAAACGCATTTTTATTGCAGCACTGACATTGCCACAAACGAAAAACGAATGATCCGGCGTCTCGGGACTCAGCGAACACAACTTTGGGGGTTAAGAACACATTCTATCAGCAATAGTCTTCCAGCAGCGAAAAAGAACTTTTATTGTATCACCGGCATATCCACAAACGAAAAACTGATCATGCGGTGTCTTAGGGCTCAGCGAACACAACTTTGGTGGTTAGGAACACATCCTATCAGCAAAACCCTAGCAGCAGCAAAAATGAATTTTTATTGTAGCACCGACATATCCACAATCGAAAAAGGAATTATCCGAATCTTAGGGCTCAGCCAACACAGCTTTGAGGATTAAGAACACATCCTATCAGCATAACTCTTGCGGCAGCAAAAATAAATTTTTATAGCAGCACCGGCATATCTGCAAAAGAAAACAAATTATCCGGCATCTCAGGACTCAGCGCAAACAACTTTGAGGGTTCAGAATACACCCAATCAGCAAACCTGTCACAGCAGCAAAAATGAACTTTTATTGTAGCACCGGCTTGTCCACTAACGAAAATCGAATCATCCGTCGTCATAGGACTCAGCGTAAGCAACTTTGGGGGTTGAGAATAGACTCAAGCAACAAAAATCTCACAGCAGCAAAAATGAACTTTTATTGTAGCATTGGCATGTCCACAAACGAAAAACGAATTATCTGTCGGTTTAGGAATCAACGTAAAGAACTTTTGCGGTTAAGAGTATATCCTCTCAGCAAAACTCTTGTGGCAGCAAAAATGAATTTTTGTTGTAGCACCGGCATATCTGCAAATGAAAAAGAATTATCCAGTGTGTCTTAGGACCCAGCGTAAACATTTTCAGGGGTCGTAGATACACCCAATTACCAAAACTCTCGCAGCAATTAAATTAAACTTTTATTGTAGCACCGGCATATCCACAAACGAAAAATGAATTATCCGGCGTCTCAGGACTCAGCGAACATAACTTTGAGGGTTAAGAACACATTCTATCAGCAAAACTCTTGCAGCAGCAAAAATAAATTTTTATTGTAGCACCGGCATATCCACAACCGAAAAACGAATTATCCGAATCTTAGGGCTCAGCGAACACAGCTTTGGGGATTAAGAACACATCCTATCAGCAGAACTCTTGCGGCAGCAAAAATGAACTTTTATTGTAGCACCGGCTTGTCCACTAACGAAAAACGAATCATCCGGCGTCTTAGGACTCAGCGTATGCAACTTTGGGGGTTGAGAATAGACTCAAGCAGCAAAAATCTCGCAGCCGCAAAAATGAATTTCTATTGTAGCACTGGCACGTCCACAAACGAAAAACGAATTATCCGTCGTCTTAGGAATCAGAGTAAAGAACTTTGGCGGTTAAGAAATATATCCTCTCAGCAAAACACTTGCGGAAGCAAAACTCTCGAAGCAACAAAATTGAACTTTTATTGTAGCACCAGCATATCCACAAACGAAAATTGAATTATACAGCGTAACAGGACCCAGCATAAAAAACTGTAGGTGTTAAGAATATCACTGAATCTGCAAAACTCCCACAGTAGTAAAAATGAACTTTTATTTTAGCACCGGCATGGCCACAAACGAAAAATGGATCATTCGGCGTCTTAGGGCTCAGCGAACACAAGTTTGGGGGTTAAGAACACGTCCTATCAGAAAAACTTGCGGCCGCAAAAATGAATTCTTAATTGCTTTGTTTACACGCGAGGCTTAATTCCTTTCAGTCTGAAGTGAAGTGAGTTTGGAAGTAGGTTTCCACTTGCGTTCGAAGCGAATTATAATGAATGGATTAGTTTATACCGGAGCGCTCGATCCCGATTCTCTTCAGACCGAAGTGAAATTGTGCGCGTGTAAACGTGTAAAATTAGCATCTTTACAAGCCTACCAAAAATAAAAACCTACCCGTAAGAATCTCTACCGCTCGATCTCTATCAAAGAAATGTCAACCAATAAAAAAACACTATCAAAGCCTAAAACTACCAAGATTGTTCACTACCACGGTCATACTCTACCAATGAAGAATTACTAGCGTGATATAACTATGTATTACACTGTATATAGATATATATACGCTAGTAGTTATTCGTTGGTAGAGTATGACCACGGTAGTGAACAAACTTGGTAGTTTTAGGCTTGGATAGTATTTTTTTGTTGGTTGACTTTTCTTTGATAGAGATCGAGCGGTAGAGATTCTTACAGGCAGGCTTTTTTTTGGTAGGCTTGTAAAGGTGCCAGTTCATCGGGATCAAGCGCTCCGGTGTAAACTAAGCCATTGTAGTACCGGTACGTCCAGAAAAGAAAAACAAATCATGCGGCGTCGTAGGGCACAGTAAACACAACTTTGGGGATTAGGAACGCATCCTGTGAGCAAAACCGTTGCAGCAGTAAAAATGAATTTTTATTGTAGCACCGGCATATCCACAATCGAAAAACGAAGTATCCGGCGTTTCAGGACTCAGCGTCAACAAATTTGAGGGTTGAGAATACACCCAATCAGAAAACCTGTCACAGCAGCAAAAATGAACTTTTATTGTAGCACCAGCTTGTCCACAAGCCAAAAACGAATCCTCCGTCATCTTAGGGCTCAGCGAATGCAACTTTGGGGGTTGAAGCAAAACTCGTACGGCAGTAAAAATGAATTTTTATTGTAGCAACGGCATATGCACAGCCTTAGAGTAAACAACTAATGGGGTTGAAATTACACCCAATCAATGAAACTCTCGCAGCAGAAAAAATGAATTTTTGTTGTAGCACCGGCATGTCCACAAACGAAAAACAAATCATTTAGCGTTTTAGGGCTCTGCGACCACAACTTTTTCGCTTAAGAACACATCATATCATCAAAACTCTTGCGGCAGCAGAAATGAATCTTTATTGTAGCACCAGTATGTCCAGAAACGAAAAACGAATCATGCGGCGTCTTAGTGCACAACGAACACAACTTTGGGGGTTAGGAACGCATTCCATCAGCAAAACGCTTGCAGCAGCAAAAATGAATTTTTATTGTAGCACCGGCATATTCACAAACGAAAAACGAATTATCCGAAATCTCAGGACTCAGTCAACACAACTTTGGACGTTAACAACACATCCAATCAGCAAAAGTCTTGCAGCAACAAAAAAGAATTTTTATTGTATTACCCGCATATCCACAAACGAAAAGCGAATCATGCAGTTTCTTAGGACTCAGCGAACACAACTTTCGGGGTTAAGAACACATCCTATCAGCGAAACACTTGCAGCAGCAAAAAATGAATTTTTATTGTAGCACCGGCGTATCCACAACCGAAAAAGGAATTATCCGAATCTTAGGGCTCAGCGAAAACAGCTTTGGGGATTAAGAACACATCCTATCAGCAGAAATTTTGCGGCAGCAAAAATGAATTTTTATTGTAGCACCGGCATATCCACAAACGAAAAACGAATTACCCGGCATCTGAGGACTCAGCGTAAACAACTTTGAGGGTTGAGAATACACCCAATGAGCAAACCTGTCACAGCAGCAAAAATGAACTTTTATTATAGCACCGGCTTGTCCACTAACGAAAAACGAATCATCCGGCGTCGTAGGACTCAGCGTAAGCAACTTTAGGGGTTGAGAATAGACTCAAGCAGCAAAAATCACGTAGCAGCAAAAATGAACTTTTATTGTAGCACTGGCATGTCCACAAACGAAAAACGAATTATCCGTCGGCTTAGGAATCAGCCGTAAAGATCCTTGGCGGTTAAGAGTATATCCTCTCAGCAAAACTCTTGCGGCAGCGAAAATGAATTTTTGTTGTAGCACCGGCATATCTGCAAACGAAAAAGAATTATCCAGTGTGTCTTAGGACCCAGCGGAAACATTTTCAGGGGTCGTAGATACACCCAATTACCAAAACTCTCGCAGCAATTAAATTAAACTTTTATTGCAGCACCGGCATATCCACAAACGAAAAATGAATTATCCGGCGTCTCAGGACTCAGCGAACACAACATTGGGGGTTAAGAACACATCCTATCAGCAAAAGCCTTGCAGCAGCAAAAAAGAACTTTTATTGAATCACCGGCACATCCACAAACGAAAAACGAATCATGCGGTGTCTTAGGTCTCAGCGAACACAACTTTGGTGGTTAGGAACACGTCCTATGAGCAAAACTCTTACGGCAGCGAAAATGAATTTTTATGGAAGCACCGGCATATCCACAACCGAAAAACGAATTATCCGAATCTTAGGGCTCAGTGAACACAGCTTTGGGGATTAAGAACACATCCTATCAGCAGAATTCGTTTTTCGTTTGTGGATATGCCGGTGCTACAATAGTAGCACCGGCATATCCACAAACGAAAAATGAATTATACGGCGTCACAGGGCCCAGCGTAAAAAACTGTCAGTGTTGACAATACCACCCAATCTGCAAAACTCTCACAGTAGTAAAAATGAACTTTTATTTTAGCACCGGCATGTTCACAAATGAAAAACGAATCATTCGTAGTCTCAGGGCTCAGCGAACACAACTTTGGGGGTTAACAACACGTCCTATCAGAAAAACTCTTGCGGTTCTAAAAATCAATTCTTTTTGGCTTAGTAAGACCGTGGTTTACACGCGAGGATTAATTCCTGTCAGTCTAAAGTGAAGTGAGTTTGGAAATACGTTTACAGTTGCGTTCGAAGCGAATTATAATGAATGGATTAGTTCACACCGGAGCGCTCGATCCCGATTCACTTCAGACCGAATTGAAATTGCGCGCGTGTAAACGTGTAAAATTGGTACCTTTACAAGCCTACCAAAAAGAAGCCTACCCGTAAGAATCTCTACCGCTCGATCTCTACCAAAGAAATGTCAACCAACAAAAAAACACTATCAAAGCCTAAAACTACCAAGATTGTTCACTACCATGGTCATACTCTACCAACGAAGAATTACTAGCGTAATATAACTATATATTACACTGTATATAGATATATATACGCTAGTAATTCTTCGTTGGTAGAATATGACCATGGTAATTAACAAATCTTGGTAGCTTTAGGCTTGGGTAGTGTTTTTTTGTTGGTTGACATTTCTTTGGTAGAGATCGAGTGTTTGAGATTCTTACGGCTAGGCTTTTTTTGGTTGTGTTGTAAAGGTGCCTCGGGATCGAGCGCTCCGGTGTAAACTAAACCTATAAACTCAGGGAGTCCTTATAGCAAAACTCTCACAGCAGCAATAATGAACTTTTATTGTAGCACCGACATATCCACAAACGAAACACTAATCATCCGGTGTCCTAAGGCTCAGCGTAAACAACTTTGGTGATTGAGAATATAACCAATCAGCAAAACTCGCAGCAGCAAAAATGAACTTTTATTGTAGCCCCGGCATGTCCACAAACGAAAAACAAATTATCCAGCGTCCTATGACTCAAAGAAAAGAAACGTGGGGTTTAAGAACACATCCTATTAGCAAAACTCTCACAGCAACAAAAATGAACTTTTATTGTAGCACCGGAATATCCACAAACAAAAAACGAAATATCCGACGTCCTAGGATCCGGCGAAAACAATTTTGGTGGTTGAGGACACATCTTATCAGCAAAACTCTCGCAGCAGCAAAAATGAACTTTTATTGTAAGACCGGGACGTCTTGTAACGAAAGACGAATCATCTTGAGTCTTAGGACTCAGCGAAAACAACTATGGAAGTTAAGAACACATCCTTTTAACAAAACCCTCATAGCAGCAAAAATGAACTTTTATAATAACACCGGCAAGTCGTGCACAAACCGAAAAACTACTAGCTTCACAGATTTACATGATTTATTTACAAAATATTACTGGAAAAACTACGGTGATATTTTTCTAAACTTGCGTAAATGATTCCCAAGCAACACCAATTATAAAAAATAAGAATTATACAATTGTTTATGCAGATATAACAGAACTGAGTTCCATTAAACTGGCCAGTCAACTTTCTCTTTTACAATTTTTCATTTCATATGTAGCTTGTCGGTCGTTCGTTAGAGTAAGAACACATCCTATCAGCAAACCTCTCGCAGCAGCAAAAATGAACTTTTATTGTAAGACCGGCACGTCTAGAAACGAAAGACGAATCAGCTTGAGTCTTAGGACTCAGCGAAAACAACTTTGGGGGTTAAGAACACATCCTTTTAACAAAACTCTCACAGCCGAAAAAATGAACTTTTATAATAACACCGGCTAGTCGTCCACAAACCGAAAAACTACTAGCTTCACAGCTTTACATGATTTATTTACAAAATGTTACTGGCAAAACTATGGTGATAATTTCCTAAACTTGCGTAAATGATTCCCGAGCAACACCACTTATAAAAAGTATGAATTACAATTGTTTATCCAAATATAACAGAACTCCTTTAAACTGGCTCCTTTAACTCCTTTAAACTAAAAACTTTAAACTTTAAACTTTAAACTTAAGCTCCTTTAAACTGACCGGTCAACTTTCACTTTTACAATTTTTCATTTCATATGTTGCTTGTCGGTCGTTCGTTAGAGTGAGAACACATCCTATCAGCAAAACTCTCGCAGCAGCAAAAATGAACTTTTATTGTAAGACCGGTACGTCTAGAAACGAAAGACGAATCAGCTTGAGTCTTAGGACTCAGCAAACACAACATTTGGGGTTAAGAACACATCCTATCAGCAAAACTCATGCAGCAGCAAAAATGAATTTTTATTGCAGCACCGACATATCCACAATCGAAAAAGGAATTATCCGAATCTTAGGGCTCAGCGAACACAGCTTTGAGGATTAAGAATACATCCTATCAGCATAACTCTTGCGGCAGCAAAAATGAATTTTTATAGCAGCACCGGCATATCTACAAACGAAAACTAATTATCCGGCATCTCAGGACTCAGCGCAAACAACTAGGAGGGTTGAGAATACACCCAATCAGCGAACCTGTCACAGCAGCAAAAATGAACTTTTATTGTAGCATTGGCATGTGCACAAACGAAAAACGAATTATCCGTCGGCTTAGGAATCAGCCGTAAAGAACTTTGGCGGTTAAGAGTATATCCTCTCAGCAAAGCTCTTGCGGCAGCAAAAATGAATTTTTGTTGTAGCACCGGCATATCTGGAAAAGAAAAAGAATTATCCAGTGTGTCTTAGGACCCAGCGGAAACATTTTCAGGGGTCGTAGATACACCCAGTTACCAAAATTCTCGCAGCACTTGAATTAAACTTTTATTATAGCACCGGCATATCCACAAACGAAAAATGAATTATGCGGTGTCTCACGGCTCAGCGAACACAACTTTGGGGGTTAAGAACACATCCTATCAGCAAAAGCCTTGCAGCAGCAAAAAAGAACTTTTATTGAATCACCGGCACATCCACAAACGAAAAACGAATCATGCGGTGTCTTAGGGCTTAGCGAACACAACTTTGGGGGTTAGGAACGTATCCTATCAGCAAAACTCTTGCGGCAGCAAAAACGAATTTTTATTGTAGCACCGGTATATCCACAAACGAAAAAGGAGTTATCCGGCGCCTCAGGACTCAGCGAACATAACTTTGAGAGTTAAGAACACATTCTATCAGCAAAACTCTTGCAGCAGCAAAAATGAATTTTTATTGTAGCACCGGCATATCGACAACCGAAAAACGAATTATCCGAATCTTAGGGCTCAGCGAACACAGCTTTGGGGAGTAAGAACACATCCTATCAGCAGAACTCTTGCGGCAGCAAAAATGCATTTTTATTGTGGCACCGGCATATCCACAAACGAAAAACGAATTATCCGGCATCTCAGGACTCAGCGTAAACAACTTTGAGGATTGAGAATACACCCAATGAGCAAACCTGTCGCAGCAGCAATAATGATCTTTTATTATAGCACCGGCTTGTCCACTAACGAAAAACGAATCATCCGGCGTCGTAGGACTCAGCGTAAGCAACTTTGGGGGTTGAGAATAGACTCAAGCAGCAAAAATCGCGCAGCAGCAAAAATGAACTTTTATTGAAGCACTGGCATGTTCACAAACGAAAAACGAATTTTCCGTCGGCTTAGGAATCAGCGTAAAGAACTTTGGCGGTTAAGAGTATATCCTCTCAGCAAAACTCTTGCGGCAGCAAAAATGAATTTTTGTTGTAGCACCGGCATATCTGCAAACAAAAAAGAATTATCCAGTGTGTCTTAGGACCCAGCGTAAACATTTTCAGGGGTCGTAGATACACCCAATTACCAAAATTCTCGCAGCAATTAAATTAAACTTTTATTGTAGCACCGGTATATCCACAAACGAAAAATGAATTATGCGGCGTCTCAGGACTCAGCGAACACAACATTGGGGGTTAAGAACACATCCTATCAGCAAAAGCCTTGCAGCAGCAAAAAAGAACGAAAAACGAATCATGCGGTGTCTTAGGTCTCAGCGAACACAACTTTGGTGGTTAGGAACACGTCCTATGAGCAAAACTCTTGCGGCAGCGAAAATGAATTTTTATGGAAGCACCGGCATATCCACAACCGAAAAACGAATTATCCGAATCTTAGGGCTCAGTGAACACAGCTTTGGGGATTAAGAACACATCCTATCAGCAGAATTCGTTTTTCGTTTGTGGATATGCCGGTGCTACAATAGTAGCACCGGCATATCCACAAACGAAAAATGAATTATACGGCGTCACAGGGCCCAGCGTAAAAAACTGTCAGTGTTGACAATACCACCCAATCTGCAAAACTCTCACAGTAGTAAAAATGAACTTTTATTTTAGCACCGGCATGTTCACAAATGAAAAACGAATCATTCGTAGTCTCAGGGCTCAGCGAACACAACTTTGGGGGTTAACAACACGTCCTATCAGAAAAACTCTTGCGGTTCCAAAAATCAATTCTTTTTGGCTTAGTAAGACCGTGGTTTACACGCGAGGATTAATTCCTGTCAGTCTAAAGTGAAGTGAGTTTGGAAATACGTTTACAGTTGCGTTCGAAGCGAATTATAATGAATGGATTAGTTCACACCGGAGCGCTCGATCCCGATTCACTTCAGACCGAATTGAAATTGCGCGCGTGTAAACGTGTAAAATTGGTACCTTTACAAGCCTACCAAAAAAAAGCCTACCCGTAAGAATCTCTACCGCTCGATCTCTACCAAAGAAATGTCAACCAACAAAAAAACACTATCAAAGCCTAAAACTACCAAGATTGTTCACTACCATGGTCATACTCTACCAACGAAGAATTACTAGCGTAATATAACTATATATTACACTGTATATAGATATATATACGCTAGTAATTCTTCGTTGGTAGAATATGACCATGGTAATTAACAAATCTTGGTAGCTTTAGGCTTGGGTAGTGTTTTTTTGTTGGTTGACATTTCTTTGGTAGAGATCGAGTGTTTGAGATTCTTACGGCTAGGCTTTTTTTGGTTGTGTTGTAAAGGTGCCTCGGGATCGAGCGCTCCGGTGTAAACTAAACCTATAAACTCAGGGAGTCCTTATAGCAAAACTCTCACAGCAGCAATAATGAACTTTTATTGTAGCACCGACATATCCACAAACGAAAAACTAATCATCCGGTGTCCTAAGGCTCAGCGTAAACAACTTTGGTGATTGAGAATATAACCAATCAGCAAAACTCGCAGCAGCAAAAATGAACTTTTATTGTAGCCCCGGCATGTCCACAAACGAAAAACAAATTATCCAGCGTCCTATGACTCAAAGAAAAGAAACGTGGGGTTTAAGAACACATCCTATTAGCAAAACTCTCACAGCAACAAAAATGAACTTTTATTGTAGCACCGGTATATCCACAAACAAAAAACGAAATATCCGACGTCCTAGGATCCGGCGAAAACAATTTTGGTGGTTGAGGACACATCTTATCAGCAAAACTCTCGCTGCAGCAAAAATGAACTTTTATTGTAAGACCGGGACGTCTTGTAACGAAAGACGAATCATCTTGAGTCTTAGGACTCAGCGAAAACAACTATGGAAGTTAAGAACACATCCTTTTAACAAAACCCTCATAGCAGCAAAAATGAACTTTTATAATAACACCGGCAAGTCGTGCACAAACCGAAAAACTACTAGCTTCACAGATTTACATGATTTATTTACAAAATATTACTGGAAAAACTACGGTGATATTTTTCTAAACTTGCGTAAATGATTCCCAAGCAACACCAATTATAAAAAATAAGAATTATACAATTGTTTATGCAGATATAACAGAACTGAGTTCCATTAAACTGGCCAGTCAACTTTCTCTTTTACAATTTTTCATTTCATATGTAGCTTGTCGGTCGTTCGTTAGAGTAAGAACACATCCTATCAGCAAACCTCTCGCAGCAGCAAAAATGAACTTTTATTGTAAGACCGGCACGTCTAGAAACGAAAGACGAATCAGCTTGAGTCTTAGGACTCAGCGAAAACAACTTTGGGGGTTAAGAACACATCCTTTTAACAAAACTCTCACAGCCGAAAAAATGAACTTTTATAATAACACCGGCTAGTCGTCCACAAACCGAAAAACTACTAGCTTCACAGCTTTACATGATTTATTTACAAAATGTTACTGGCAAAACTATGGTGATAATTTCCTAAACTTGCGTAAATGATTCCCGAGCAACACCACTTATAAAAAGTATGAATTACAATTGTTTATCCAAATATAACAGAACTCCTTTAAACTGGCTCCTTTAACTCCTTTAAACTAAAAACTTTAAACTTTAAACTTTAAACTTAAGCTCCTTTAAACTGACCGGTCAACTTTCACTTTTACAATTTTTCATTTCATATGTTGCTTGTCGGTCGTTCGTTAGAGTGAGAACACATCCTATCAGCAAAACTCTCGCAGCAGCAAAAATGAACTTTTATTGTAAGACCGGTACGTCTAGAAACGAAAGACGAATCAGCTTGAGTCTTAGGACTCAGCAAACACAACATTTGGGGTTAAGAACACATCCTATCAGCAAAACTCATGCAGCAGCAAAAATGAATTTTTATTGCAGCACCGACATATCCACAATCGAAAAAGGAATTATCCGAATCTTAGGGCTCAGCGAACACAGCTTTGAGGATTAAGAATACATCCTATCAGCATAACTCTTGCGGCAGCAAAAATGAATTTTTATAGCAGCACCGGCATATCTACAAACGAAAACTAATTATCCGGCATCTCAGGACTCAGCGCAAACAACTAGGAGGGTTGAGAATACACCCAATCAGCGAACCTGTCACAGCAGCAAAAATGAACTTTTATTGTAGCATTGGCATGTGCACAAACGAAAAACGAATTATCCGTCGGCTTAGGAATCAGCCGTAAAGAACTTTGGCGGTTAAGAGTATATCCTCTCAGCAAAGCTCTTGCGGCAGCAAAAATGAATTTTTGTTGTAGCACCGGCATATCTGGAAAAGAAAAAGAATTATCCAGTGTGTCTTAGGACCCAGCGGAAACATTTTCAGGGGTCGTAGATACACCCAGTTACCAAAATTCTCGCAGCACTTGAATTAAACTTTTATTATAGCACCGGCATATCCACAAACGAAAAATGAATTATGCGGTGTCTCACGGCTCAGCGAACACAACTTTGGGGGTTAAGAACACATCCTATCAGCAAAAGCCTTGCAGCAGCAAAAAAGAACTTTTATTGAATCACCGGCACATCCACAAACGAAAAACGAATCATGCGGTGTCTTAGGGCTTAGCGAACACAACTTTGGGGGTTAGGAACGTATCCTATCAGCAAAACTCTTGCGGCAGCAAAAACGAATTTTTATTGTAGCACCGGTATATCCACAAACGAAAAAGGAGTTATCCGGCGCCTCAGGACTCAGCGAACATAACTTTGAGAGTTAAGAACACATTCTATCAGCAAAACTCTTGCAGCAGCAAAAATGAATTTTTATTGTAGCACCGGCATATCGACAACCGAAAAACGAATTATCCGAATCTTAGGGCTCAGCGAACACAGCTTTGGGGAGTAAGAACACATCCTATCAGCAGAACTCTTGCGGCAGCAAAAATGCATTTTTATTGTGGCACCGGCATATCCACAAACGAAAAACGAATTATCCGGCATCTCAGGACTCAGCGTAAACAACTTTGAGGATTGAGAATACACCCAATGAGCAAACCTGTCGCAGCAGCAATAATGATCTTTTATTATAGCACCGGCTTGTCCACTAACGAAAAACGAATCATCCGGCGTCGTAGGACTCAGCGTAAGCAACTTTGGGGGTTGAGAATAGACTCAAGCAGCAAAAATCGCGCAGCAGCAAAAATGAACTTTTATTGAAGCACTGGCATGTTCACAAACGAAAAACGAATTTTCCGTCGGCTTAGGAATCAGCGTAAAGAACTTTGGCGGTTAAGAGTATATCCTCTCAGCAAAACTCTTGCGGCAGCAAAAATGAATTTTTGTTGTAGCACCGGCATATCTGCAAACAAAAAAGAATTATCCAGTGTGTCTTAGGACCCAGCGTAAACATTTTCAGGGGTCGTAGATACACCCAATTACCAAAATTCTCGCAGCAATTAAATTAAACTTTTATTGTAGCACCGGTATATCCACAAACGAAAAATGAATTATGCGGCGTCTCAGGACTCAGCGAACACAACATTGGGGGTTAAGAACACATCCTATCAGCAAAAGCCTTGCAGCAGCAAAAAAGAACGAAAAACGAATCATGCGGTGTCTTAGGTCTCAGCGAACACAACTTTGGTGGTTAGGAACACGTCCTATGAGCAAAACTCTTGCGGCAGCGAAAATGAATTTTTATGGAAGCACCGGCATATCCACAACCGAAAAACGAATTATCCGAATCTTAGGGCTCAGTGAACACAGCTTTGGGGATTAAGAACACATCCTATCAGCAGAATTCGTTTTTCGTTTGTGGATATGCCGGTGCTACAATAGTAGCACCGGCATATCCACAAACGAAAAATGAATTATACGGCGTCACAGGGCCCAGCGTAAAAAACTGTCAGTGTTGACAATACCACCCAATCTGCAAAACTCTCACAGTAGTAAAAATGAACTTTTATTTTAGCACCGGCATGTTCACAAATGAAAAACGAATCATTCGTAGTCTCAGGGCTCAGCGAACACAACTTTGGGGGTTAACAACACGTCCTATCAGAAAAACTCTTGCGGTTCCAAAAATCAATTCTTTTTGGCTTAGTAAGACCGTGGTTTACACGCGAGGATTAATTCCTGTCAGTCTAAAGTGAAGTGAGTTTGGAAATACGTTTACAGTTGCGTTCGAAGCGAATTATAATGAATGGATTAGTTCACACCGGAGCGCTCGATCCCGATTCACTTCAGACCGAATTGAAATTGCGCGCGTGTAAACGTGTAAAATTGGTACCTTTACAAGCCTACCAAAAAAAAGCCTACCCGTAAGAATCTCTACCGCTCGATCTCTACCAAAGAAATGTCAACCAACAAAAAAACACTATCAAAGCCTAAAACTACCAAGATTGTTCACTACCATGGTCATACTCTACCAACGAAGAATTACTAGCGTAATATAACTATATATTACACTGTATATAGATATATATACGCTAGTAATTCTTCGTTGGTAGAATATGACCATGGTAATTAACAAATCTTGGTAGCTTTAGGCTTGGGTAGTGTTTTTTTGTTGGTTGACATTTCTTTGGTAGAGATCGAGTGTTTGAGATTCTTACGGCTAGGCTTTTTTTGGTTGTGTTGTAAAGGTGCCTCGGGATCGAGCGCTCCGGTGTAAACTAAACCTATAAACTCAGGGAGTCCTTATAGCAAAACTCTCACAGCAGCAATAATGAACTTTTATTGTAGCACCGACATATCCACAAACGAAAAACTAATCATCCGGTGTCCTAAGGCTCAGCGTAAACAACTTTGGTGATTGAGAATATAACCAATCAGCAAAACTCGCAGCAGCAAAAATGAACTTTTATTGTAGCCCCGGCATGTCCACAAACGAAAAACAAATTATCCAGCGTCCTATGACTCAAAGAAAAGAAACGTGGGGTTTAAGAACACATCCTATTAGCAAAACTCTCACAGCAACAAAAATGAACTTTTATTGTAGCACCGGTATATCCACAAACAAAAAACGAAATATCCGACGTCCTAGGATCCGGCGAAAACAATTTTGGTGGTTGAGGACACATCTTATCAGCAAAACTCTCGCTGCAGCAAAAATGAACTTTTATTGTAAGACCGGGACGTCTTGTAACGAAAGACGAATCATCTTGAGTCTTAGGACTCAGCGAAAACAACTATGGAAGTTAAGAACACATCCTTTTAACAAAACCCTCATAGCAGCAAAAATGAACTTTTATAATAACACCGGCAAGTCGTGCACAAACCGAAAAACTACTAGCTTCACAGATTTACATGATTTATTTACAAAATATTACTGGAAAAACTACGGTGATATTTTTCTAAACTTGCGTAAATGATTCCCAAGCAACACCAATTATAAAAAATAAGAATTATACAATTGTTTATGCAGATATAACAGAACTGAGTTCCATTAAACTGGCCAGTCAACTTTCTCTTTTACAATTTTTCATTTCATATGTAGCTTGTCGGTCGTTCGTTAGAGTAAGAACACATCCTATCAGCAAACCTCTCGCAGCAGCAAAAATGAACTTTTATTGTAAGACCGGCACGTCTAGAAACGAAAGACGAATCAGCTTGAGTCTTAGGACTCAGCGAAAACAACTTTGGGGGTTAAGAACACATCCTTTTAACAAAACTCTCACAGCCGAAAAAATGAACTTTTATAATAACACCGGCTAGTCGTCCACAAACCGAAAAACTACTAGCTTCACAGCTTTACATGATTTATTTACAAAATGTTACTGGCAAACCTATGGTGATAATTTCCTAAACTTGCGTAAATGATTCCCGAGCAACACCACTTATAAAAAGTATGAATTACAATTGTTTATCCAAATATAACAGAACTCCTTTAAACTGGCTCCTTTAACTCCTTTAAACTAAAAACTTTAAACTTTAAACTTTAAACTTAAGCTCCTTTAAACTGACCGGTCAACTTTCACTTTTACAATTTTTCATTTCATATGTTGCTTGTCGGTCGTTCGTTAGAGTGAGAACACATCCTATCAGCAAAACTCTCGCAGCAGCAAAAATGAACTTTTATTGTAAGACCGGTACGTCTAGAAACGAAAGACGAATCAGCTTGAGTCTTAGGACTCAGCAAACACAACATTTGGGGTTAAGAACACATCCTATCAGCAAAACTCATGCAGCAGCAAAAATGAATTTTTATTGCAGCACCGACATATCCACAATCGAAAAAGGAATTATCCGAATCTTAGGGCTCAGCGAACACAGCTTTGAGGATTAAGAATACATCCTATCAGCATAACTCTTGCGGCAGCAAAAATGAATTTTTATAGCAGCACCGGCATATCTACAAACGAAAACTAATTATCCGGCATCTCAGGACTCAGCGCAAACAACTAGGAGGGTTGAGAATACACCCAATCAGCGAACCTGTCACAGCAGCAAAAATGAACTTTTATTGTAGCACCGGCTTGTCCACTAACGAAAAACGAATCATCCGGCGTCTTAGGACTCAGCGTATGCAATTTTGGGGGTTGAGAATAGACTCAAGCAGCAAAAATCTCGCAGCCGCAAAAATGAACTTCTATTGTAGCACTGGCATGTCCACAAACGAAAAACGAATTATCCGTCGTCTTAGGAATCAGAGTAAAGAACTTTGGCGGTTATAAGAATATATCCTCTCAGCAAAACACTTGCGGAAGCAAAACTCTCGAAGCAACAAAATTGAACTTTTATTGTAGCACCAGCATATCCACAAACAAAATTGAATTATACAATGTAACAGGACGCAGCATAAAAAACTGTAGGTGTTAAGAATATCACCGAATCTGCAAAACTCCCACAGTAGTAAAAATGAACTTTTATTTTAGCACCGGCATAGCCACAAACGAGAAATGAATCATTCGGCGTCTTAGGGCTCAGCGAACACAAGTTTGGGGGTTAAGAACACGTTCTATCAGAAAAACTTGCGGCCGCAAAAATGAATTCTTAATTGCTTTATTTACACGCGAGGCTTAATTCCTTTCAGTCTGAAGTGAAGTGAGTTTGGAAGTAGGTTTACACTTGCGTTCGAAGCGAATTATAATGAATGAATGGATTAGTTTATACCGGAGCGCTCGATCCCGATTCACTTCAGACCGAAGAGAAATTGTATGCGTGTAAACGTTTAAAATTGGCATCTTTACAAGCCTACCAAAAAAAAACCTACCCGTAAGAATCTCTATCGCTCGATCTCTATCAAAGAAATGTCAACCAATAAAAAAACACTATCAAAGCCTAAAACTACCAAGATTGTTCACCACCACGGTCATACTCTACCAATGAAGAATTACTAGCGTGATATAACTATATATTACACTGTATATAGATATATATACGCTAGTAGTTATTCGTTGGTAGAGTATGACCACGGTAGTGAACAAACTTGGTAGTTTTAGGCTTGGATAGTGTTTTTTTATTGGTTGACTTTTCTTTGATAGAGATCGAGCGGTAGTGATTCTTACAGGTAGGCTTTTTTTGGTAGGCTTGTAAAGATGCCAGTTCATCGGGACCAAGCGCTCCGGTGTAAACTAAGCCATTGTAGTACCGGTACGTCCAGAAAAGAAAAACAAATCATGCGGCGTCGTAGGGGACAGTAAACACAACTTTGGGGATTAGGAACGCATCCTGTCAGCAAAACCTTTGCAGCAGTAAAAATGAATTTTTATTGTAGCACCGGCATATCCACAATCGAAAAACGAAGTATCCGGCGTTTCAGAACTCAGCGTCAACAAATTTGAGGGTTGAGAATACACCCAATCAGAAAACCTGTCACAGCAGCAAAAATGAACTTTTATTCTAGCACCAGCTTGTCCACAAGCGAAAAACGAATCCTCCGTCATCTTAGGGCTCAGCGAATGCAACTTTGGGGGTTGAAGCAAAACTCCTACGGCAGTAAAAATGAATTTTTACTGTAGCAACGGCATATGCACAGTGTTAGCGTAAACAACTAATGGGGTTGAAATTACACCCAATCAATGAAACTCTCGCAGCAGAAAAAATGAACTTTTGTTGTAGCACCGGCATGTCCACAAACGAAAAACAAATCATTTAGCGTTTTAGGGCCCTGCGACCACAACATTTTCGCTTAAGAATAAGGGTTGAGAATACACCCAATGAGCAAACCTGTCACAGCAGCAAAAATGATCTTTTATTGTAGCACCGGCTTGGCCACTAACGAAAAACGAATCATCCGGCGTCGTAGGACTCAGCGTAAGCAACTTTGGGGGTTGAGAATAGACTCAAGCAGCAAAAATCGCGTAGCAGCAAAAATGAACTTTTATTGTAGCACTGGCATGTCCACAAACGAAAAACGAATTATCCGTCGGCTTAGGAATCAGCCGTAAAGATCTTTGGCGGTTAAGAGTATATCCTCTCAGCAAAACTCTTGCGGCAGCAAAAATGAATATTTGTTGTAGCACCGGCATATCTGCAAACGAAAAAGAATTATCCAGTGTGTCTTAGGACCCAGCGAAAACATTTTCAGGGGTCGTAGATACACCCAATTACCAAAACTCTCGCAGCAATTAAATTGAACTTTTATTGCAGCACCGGCATATCCGCAAACGAAAAATGAATTATGCGGCGTCTCAGGACTCAGCGAACACAACATTGGGGGTTAAGAACACATCCTATCGGCGAAAGCCTTGCAGCAGCAAAAAAGGACTTTTATTGAATCACCGGCACATCCACAAACGAAAAACGAATCATGCGGTGTCTTAGGTCTCAGCGAACACAACTTTGGGGGTTAGAAACACGTCCTATGAGCAAAACTCTTGCAGCAGTAAAAATGAATTTTTATTGAAGCGCCGGCATATCCACAACGGAAAAACGAATTATCCGAATCTTAGGGCTCAGCGAACGCAGCTTTGGGGATTAAGAACACATCCTATCAGCAGAATTCTTGCGGGAGCAAAATTGAACTTTTATTGTAGCACCGGAATATCCACAAACGAAAAACGAATTATACGGCGTCACAGGGCCCAGCGTAAAAAACTGTCAGTGTTGACAATACCACCCAATCTGTAAAACTCTCACAGTAGTAAAAATGAACTTTTATTTTAGCACCGGCATGTTCACAAATGATAAACGAATCATTCGTAGTCTCAGGGCTCAGCGAACACAACTTTGGGGGTTAACAACACGTCCTATCAGAAAAACTCTTGCGGTTCCAAAAATCAATTCTTTATGGCTTAGTAAGACCGTAGTTTACACGCGAGGATTAATTCCTTTCAGTCTAAAGTGAAGTGAGTTTGGAAATACGTTTACAGTTGCGTTCGAAGCGAATTATAATGAATGGATTAGTTCACACCGGAGCGCTCCATCCCGATTCACTTCAGACCGAATTGAAATTGCGCGCGTGTAAACGTGTAAAATTGGTACCTTTACAAGCCTACCAAAAAAAAGCCTACCCGTAAGAATCTCTACCGCTCGATCTCTACCAAAGAAATGTCAACCAACAAAAAAACACTATCAAAGCCTAAAACTACCAAGATTGTTCACTACCATGCTCATACTCTACCAACGAAAAATTACTAGCGTAATATAACTGTATATTACACTGTATACAGATATATATATACGCTAGTAATTCTTCATTGGTAGAGTATAACCGTGGTAGTGAACAAATCTTGGTAGTTTAGGCTTTGATAGTGTTTTTTTGTTGATTGACATTTCTTTGGTACAGATCGAGTGGTAGAGATTCGGCACCTTTACAAGCCTACCAAAAAAAAGCCTACCCGTAAGAATCTCTACCGCTCGATCTCTATCAAAGAAATGTCAACCAACAAAAAAACACTATCAAGCCTAAAACTACCAAGATTTGTGTGGCATGCCCACAAATGAAAAACGAATCATTTAGCGTTTTAGGGCTCAGCGAACACAACTTTTTGGGTTAAGAACATATAATATCATCAAAACGTTTGCGGCAGCAGAAATAATTGTTTGTTGTAGCACCAATATGTCTAGAAACGAAAAACGAATCATGCGGCGTCTAAGGGCTCAGCGAACACATATTTGGGGGTTAGGAACGCATCCTATCAGGAAAACTATTGCAGCAGCAAAAATGAATTTTTATTGTAGCACTGGCATATCCACAAACGAAAAATGAATTATCCGGCGTCTCAGGACTCAGCGAACATAACTTTGAGGGTTAAGAACACATTCTATCAGCAAAAGTTTTGCAGCAGCAAAAAAGAATTTTTATTGTATCACCGGCATATCCACAAACGAAAAATCAATCATGCGGTGTCTTAGGATTCAGCGAACACAACTTTGGGGGTTAGCAACACATTCTATCAGCAAAACTCTTGCAAAAGCAAAAATGAATTTTTATTGTAGCACCGGCATATCCACAACCGAAAAAGGAATTATCCGAATCTTAGGGCTCAGCGAACACAGCTTTGGGGATTAAGAACACATCCTATCAGCAGAAATCTTGCGGCAGCAAAAATGAATTTTTATTGTAGCACCGGCATATCCACAAACGAAAAACGAATTACCCGGCATCTGAGGACTCAGCGTAAACAACTTTGAGGGTTGAGAATACACACAATCAGCAAACTTGTCACAGCAGCAAAAATGAACTTGTATTGTAACACCGGCATGTCCACAAACGAAAAACGAATCATTTAGCGTCTTAGGGCTCAGCGAATACAACTTTTTGGGTTAAGAACACATCATATCATCGAAACTCCTGCGGCAGCAGAAATGAATCTTTTTTGTTGCACCGGTATGACCAGAAACGAAAAACGAATCATGAGGCGTCTTAGGGCTTTGCGAACATATATTTGGGGGTTAGGAACGCATCCTATCAGCAAATCTTTTGCGGCAGCAAAAATGAATTTTTATTGTAGCACCGGCATATCGACGACCGATAAAAGAATTATCCGAATCTTAGAGCTCAGCGAACACAGCTTTGGGGATTAAGAACACATCCTATCTGCAGAACTCTTGCGACAGCAAATATGAATTTTTATTATAGCACCGGCATATCCACAAACGAAAAACGAATTATCCGGCATCTCAGGACTCAGCGTAAACAACTTTGAGGGTTGAGAATACACCCAATGAGCAAACCTGTCACAGCAGCAAAAATGAACTTTTATTATAGCAGTGGCTTGTCCACTAACGAAAAACGAATCATTCGGCGTTGTAGGACTCAGCGTAAGCAACTTTGGGGGTTGAGAATAGACTCAAGCAGCAAAAATCGCGCAGCAGCAAAAATGAACTTTTATTGTAGCACCGACATATCCACAAACGAAAAACTAATCATCCGGTGTCCTAAGGCTTGGCGTAAACAACTTTGAGAATATAAACAATCAGCAAAACTCTCGCAGCAGCAAAGCTGAACTTTTATTGTAGCCCCGGCATGTCCACAAACGAAATACAAATTAACCAGCGTGCTATGTCTTAAAGAAAAGAAACGTAGGGTTTAAGAACACATCCTTTTAGCAAAACTCTCACAGCAACAAAAATGAACTTTTATTGTAGCACCGGTATATCCGCAAACAAAAAACGAAATAGCCGACGTCCTAGGACTCAGCGAAAACAATTTTGTTGGTTGAGAACACATCTTATCAGCAAAACTCTCGCAGCAGCGAAAATGAACTTGTATTGTAAGACCGGCACGTCTAGAAACGAAAGACGAATCATCTTGAGTCTTAGAACTCAGCGAAAACAACTTTGGGAGTTAAAAACACATCCTTTTAACAAAACTCTCACAGCAGCAAAAATGAACTTTTGTAATAACACCGGCAAGTGGTGAAAAACCGAAAAACTACTAGCTTCACAGATTTACATGATGTATTTACAAAATATTACTAGAAATACTACGGTGATATTTTCCTGTACTTGCGTAAATGATTTCCGAGCAACACCAATTATAAGAAATAAGAATTATAAAATTGATTATCCAAATGTAACAGAACTGAGTTCCTTTAAACTGGCCAGTCAACTTTCACTTTTACAATTTTTCATTTCATATGTAGCTTGTCGGTCGTTCGTAGAGTGAGAACACATCCTATCAGCAAAACTCTCGCAGCAGCAAAAATGAACTTTTATTGTAAGACCGGCACGTCTAGAAACGAAATACGAATCAGCTTGGTTCTTAGGACTCAGCGAAAACAACTTTGGGGGTTAAGAACACATCCTTTTAACAAAACTCTCACAGCCGCAAAAATGAACTTTTATAATAACACCGGCAAGTCGTCCACAAACCGAAAAACTACTAGCTTCACAGCTTTACATGATTTATTTACAAAATGTTACTAGAAAAACTATGGTGATATTTTCCTAAACTTGCCTAAATGATTCCCAAGTAACACCAATTATAAAAAATAAGAATTATAAAATTGTTTATCCAAATATAATAGAACTGAGCTCCTTTAAATTGGCCGGTCAACTTTCACTTCTACAATTTTTTATTTCATATGTTGCTTATCGGTCGTTCGTTAGAGTGAGAACACATCCTATCAGCAAAACTCTCGCAGCAGCAAAAATGAACTTTTATTGGGAGCTTTCCAGCTACGACACAGAGCGACACACTATGGTACAGTGTTCGACACAGTGCATTCCTACTACGACACAGTGCGACACAGCCAGACACAGCGAGTAGCAGAGTTTTAGCGTGTTGCTTCACGCATGGCTACCAATTTTTCGGGGAAATTTCATTTTCTCAAGTTGGCTCATCTTTCTACACACTTCTCTTCTGTAACTTCTGTCTATTTCGGTCTATTCATTCCTCATATTTGACACACGTAGAGGAACTACTGCTACTTAAGATTGGTGTCTCCATAAGTAAAACGATGCTTACATCTAAGTCGTCCTACAAAATATTTATGTCAAGTTTACAACAAACCTTTTTATAAACTATAACACGGCTTATCCAATAAAAATAAAAATATGAAAAAATAATCATCTCACCATGATGAAAATGTTGTCGATTACATTAAGGTTAGGAACTCGTTGTTAGGAACCTTGTGAAATTGCGAGCTGTCTGACATCCGATGGTTGTCAGAAACTAAAAAAGCGTTCCAACAAGCACCTCTCGCAGTGTCGACACAGTGTCACACTGTGTCGACTTGTTGGAAAGCTCCCATTGTAAGACCGGCACGTCTAGAAACGAAAGACTAATCAGCTTGGGTCTTAGGACTCAGCGAAAACAACTTTGGGGGTTAAGAACACATCCTTTTAACAAAACTCTCACAGCCGCAAAAATGAACTTTTATAATAACACCGGCAAGTCGTCCACAAACCGAAAAACTACAAGCTTCACAGATTTACATAATTTATTTACAAAATGTTACTAGAAAAACTATGGTGGTATTTTCCTAAACTTTCGTAAATAATTCCCAAGCAATTCCAATTATAAAAAATAAGAATTATAAAATTGTTTATCCAAATATAACAGAACTGAGCTCCTTTAAACTGGCCGGTCAACTTTTACTTTTACAATTTTTCATTTCATATGTTGCTTGTCGGTCGTTCGTTAGAGTGAGAACACATCCTATCAGCAAAACTCTCGCTGCAGCAAAAATGAATTTTTATTGTTAGACCGGTACGTCTAGAAACGAAAGACGAATCAGCTTGAGTCTTAGGACTCAGCGAAAACAACTTTGGTGGTTAAGAACACATCGTTTTAACAAAACTCTCACAGCAGCAAAAATGAACTTTTGTAATAACGCCGGCAAGTCGTGCACAAACCGAAAAACTACTAGCTTCACAGATTTACATGATTTATTTACAAAATATTACTAGAAAAACAATGGTGGTATTTTCCTAAACTTTCGTAAATAATTCCCAAGCAATTCCAATTATAAAAAATAAGAATTATAAAATTGTTTATCCAAATATAACTTTATCCAAATATAATTTTTCACTTCATATGTAGCTTGTCGGTCGTACGTTAGAGGGCTCAATTAGAAAATAAGGTGGATATAAGTTCGTTCAAAAATCGAAAAAATATTTGTCATCAAGTTAGCCGCAAAATAATTGTCTTCAATCAATAACCAGCTTAATCGATTTATAATCGTTCGTTAGGCTTATATTAATTTACAAGTATTGATTGTTGATTTGTCATTCATTTACTGTTCCAAAAATAGAATGGGAACATATATGTATATATGACTACCAGTCCCACGACCGAGACGATTTTCAGAACAAATTTAAAAAAAATCACATAAAATTTTAAAGTTGTTTTTATATGAAAAATATTAACTATCGAATTATTTTTCTTTGCTAAAATTCTCTCGCACGTTTCTCTCGATTTGCGTTCAAAAAAGTTTCGAAAAATGATGTGTGTCGGCTAACTTCACGGAGGTACGAATTTGGCGGTTTCGTTTCTCGCAGTATGTGGTGGCTAACTTCATGGAGGTACGAATTTGGCAGTTTCGTTTCTCGCAATATCGTATGTGCCGACCACGTGAAAGTGTCGTTTTGCGTTCTTTGCATTTTGCATCGTTTTGCGTTCATTTTTTATTCGGTTGATCTTTTAAATGTTTGCACTCGAAAATGATGCGTTTCGCGTTGTTGTTAGGTTCTAATGACATTTACTATGTGCGTAGTACGTCTCAAATCAAACACGTGAAGGGCTTAACCTACAAGTTGGGGAAGAAAGGCATCCTCGTGAAATTAATTTGTTTTAACAGTAAGTATGCAAAGTTGTCATTATTTCTTTAATTTGCTGGTTGTGAAAATTGAATAGTTGTTTGTGTGAATGATCTCTAATGTTATTCAATAAATCCCATTTAAGGAAAGCGGCAAGACCTCAAGGATCTCCGGGATAACCTCCAGGCAAATCGTCCATCTCTGGAAATACCACATGCAGATACTACCGCTCAAGATGTTATTGAACGTGAGTTTTTTTAAATTCCTTATATCGATAAAAAGTTACTGGGAGCTTGCCAATAAGCAACACAGAGCAACACTGTGTCGCATAAGTGCGTTCCAACTAGAGCAGTATAACCCGGACACCATACAAAACTATGTTACTCTGTGTTACACTGTGTCGACTGGTGTTGCTCGTTTCAAAGCTTCCACTGTGTAGTTTAATTACACATGTAATTGACCAATAAAGGACCAGGAAGCCTAAATATAGGTGCTACGCAGGATTGATACTTTGTATATGATAGATATGAAGAGACGTGATAGCGGCTCGACGCCAAGTATTAGAAGAAAGCTTGCGCAAGCCCTGCCGTTCTCTTTTATACTCGAATATGTCGGTTTTCAATCTTTGAGATGTACACCACTTCTTTTGGCAATTTTTGTAGAGAATTCCGACTTGATAAATTCCGGCCCCCTCTAAAGTTTATTTTTTGAATTTTCATGACAAGGAATTTGGCGACGGCAAAGATTTTCACAATTTTTCCCCTGTCAAATATTTTATTCAAGATTATTGAAGCGCAAGATATTTTCTGTAATCCGGAGGCTGCATTTCGAAACAGCACTCGTAGGCATACAGAACCATTTTATGGTAGTAGGCCCGCGTCAATACAAGGACTGTTGTGTAACGCAGCTCATAAGTGTAATGCAATTAATATTTTCAACACCGAATCAATCTTTTCGATTTTAGTTGAGCCTATAGGAAAAAATTTAATAATAATAATTAATAATTTTAATAAATAATAATTAATATTTTAATATTGTTTCTGAGTCTACTTAAATTAATTTTTTTAATATTCACACAGATCCGGTCAAATCCGTCAAAAAGAAAACAAAAATCATTCAAGATACGCCGAGACATTTTCAGTTTCTGGAAAAATCAAACAATGACGAAGGAATTGAAAATATTTCTTCAACGAACACTGGTAAGTTGCTGGAGTCGGCAAATGGGATTGCAAACAGAAGATGAACTATTATTATTATTAACATTCAATGCAATTAAATTTTGATTTCATTTGTAATGAATATAATTTTTCAAATCTTCTAACAGAAGACAACAATTTTGTCGATGAGCAAACAGATTTTGTCATAAGTGGGCATGATGCTGGCGAGAACAATGGACTGAAGAACTCACAACGTTGTGATCCATCAACAAATGATTGTGAACCTGAGCACAATGTTTCAAGCAGTACAGGTGAGTTATGATAATGAAAACATAACATTTCGGTACATAGCGGTTTAGAAAAATTTTATAAATTAGAGCCCCTTCTAAGACATCACGAATATTGATATGCAGTGATGAGAGCATCAACACATCATTTTCAAAAAATTGTGCAACAGATAAATCCATAGTTGTTTTTGGTTCTATGAAATGGATCGGTTGATTTTCTAGAATACTGAATGAAATTAAGGTAGTTCGGTAGAGTTGGGGTCCACGTGTGATCTTATATTTTTTTGCATGGAATTGTAAGAAGATAATATTTTTTACGTGTTGGTGAAGTCTAAACTCTTTTTACCGTGTGGTTCTTGAGATATTAGCTTTTAAAAATATATTGCTACCATAGGAGAACGCAGACGATAGCATAGGTTAGAACTTTTAGTTCGAGAATACTCAAAAATATGTCGTCCAACCCACAAAAAAGAACTTATTACTCTAATGTACGATATGTGAAATATCTTCTGGGAGAAATTGAATTGGATTCACCGTATAATTATTAAGAAATCGCGCATAAAATTACACACAGTGGAATTCTGTCGGCGTGACTCGGACTTCTCTCTCGGAAGTTAGTAGACAACCAAGATGGTGGCTCATTTATGTCCGCCAGTACGAAATGTCAATTAGACGAGTGCCTATCTTAACCACCAGCTGCTTCATTTTCAAGTTTTTTCTACTCATTACATGTTTCTAGAGCTTCGAGTGAACGTTTACGTTGGTTCAGATGTTTTTATTCAATGCAATTGCCAGAAGGAGGTCGTAATCAATTAATCGTGCCACAAAATTTTCGAGATTACGTTTACATTCTCACCGGTCCACGGATCTGTTACTACACGAGTCAGGCCAAGATCTTATTAAATTTTAATTGCCATTTAGATGATTTATAAGAGTATATGCGATTTGATAAATTTTATTTTCTCTGAAAATGATTTTTAAAATCGATTTTGTAATTTAATCGTCCATTTTTAATTTTGAGAAATGGACCACATTTGGACTCTGCCAAACTCTACCGAACTACCTTAATAGAGTATTAATTGATCAGATACAACTGAGCTTCTTTGAAGTATAATTTCCATAAAATTTACTTTTAAACATTGGAATGAATAATAACTTTGCTACAATAGACAGAAAATAGTTCCATATATAAAAATTGAGTGACGAAAGGATAACGCAAAGCGAACCAGAGGCTAATTTGTAAAAAAATGATGATGCTAAATAAAAAGCGCGATTACTTTGTATATTCTGAATATAATAACTTTCAATTAAGAGCCGGGATTCTATAGAGTTCTTTAATCATATATGATAACATTTGATTAAGTAAAATTTTGATTTTATTCGTAATAAAATCGAATTTTTACATCTTTCAACAGAAAACAACAGTTTCGTCGATGATCAAACATATTTTGACCTAAATGAACACGATGTTAATGAAGAGAATAAACTAAATAACTCTCAGCCCTGCGATTCATCAAAAAATTATTGCGAAACTGAACGTAATGTTTCAAGTAGTACAGGTGAGTTATAATAACAAGAACATAAAATTTCAGTACGCAGCGGTTTGGAAAAAATTGTTAAAATGCACTCACCTTTGAGACATTACGGATATTGATATTTAGACTCGGCGAGCCTCGGGTCAGCAGACGACAGAGCTGTCAATGTACTTACCCCGAGACTCCATCGAGTCCCTTGATGCAGTGATGAAAGTATGAAATACGTATCAACACATTGTTCTTAAAAAATTGTGTAATAGATACACACATGGTTTTTTCTTTCGTCGCATGAAATGGATCATTCGATTATCTAGAATGCAGGCTGAAATTAATAGAGTGTTATTTGATCAGATATAAACGAGTTTATTCGAAGTCTTATTTCAAAAACACTTACTCCTATGTTAGAAAATATTTTTTTTAACTATATTTTTCAAAAAACTTGTACTTTACGTTTCGTTTCACGTGGTATATTGACGCAATGTTTTTTTCAAATAATTTTTATTATTTCTCGTAATGTATTTGTTAAAAAACATTGTATAAAGAAATCAATTTAAAAAAGTAAAGATGGAAAATTGTATGACTCTAAAAATTCTTTCAAAAGACAAAATATTCGTCAGTGCCGAAAACGTTACGGCTGCAAAGTATGTAAATGATGAACGGTTTAAAAAACAATAAAAAATTAAGTTGACTTAAATGAAAAAATATATGAATACATGTAGGAATAATGATTTAGTCAATTAGGCTAACTTTTAAGGTTCAAAATGACATTCAAGAAACTATTTTAAATTAAGAATTTTATTTTTTTTTTACTTTGAACTGGTGACCTCATTGGTCCAAAATTTTCCTAAATAAGTCAATTTAATTAAAAAACCATATGTTTACCTATCTATTTTCTATTCAGTACAGACACAGGTTCTATTGAGACTGGAAAGGGCATATCGTTTATTAGGCAGACTTCATGAAATGCAAACCCAACAAGAATTTAAACGAAAATAACATATTTCATTTTGAAATGTTTATTTTATTATAGCGTGAATGATATGCCCCTCAAGCGATAATTAATTTTCTTCTGCTAAAACTCCCCATCATATATACCCTGTAAATTGATCCTATCCTACTCCGAGAAAAGTTTTACTCTGTCGTAACTTATGGCACACGTCAGTGGTTTCAAGCTCTAGCGATAACCGTAAATAAAATTGACTCGTCTTGGGAATTTTATAAGCTGTTAATTACATTTAGTGGTAATAAATAGTCCCTCAGTTAAGCAGGAAATAAAAAAAGAAACAATCTGGTAAAATTCTATTTGGTTTCTCTTTTACTTCCATTAGTCAATACAATACAATAACATTTCGAACAATAATTATAAACATTAATTTCGTATGATGTTGAAGCTTGCAACGTTCGCATGCAACGGTTTTTTGATGAATTTTATTTCCCAAAGTTACAGAGTTTTTATTCCAAGATTTTTTATTCCTGAAATACGTTTGAGGTACTTGATAAAGGATCTAAAAAAAGTTTAAACAATATCTATCGTCCGGAACCCACCCTCAACAGGGGGTAAATTTTTAGGTATTTTCTATTTTCCACAGTTATATCAGATTCCCAGATTTTTTATACCTGAAATACGTTTGAGGTACTTGATAAAGGATATAGAAACAGTTTAAACAAAATCTACCGTCCGGAACCTACCCCTAACACTGGGTAAATTTGTTGATATTTTCTATTTTCCACGGTTATAGGATTCCCAGATTTTTTCTTCCTGAAATACGTTTGAGGTACTTAATAAAGGATCTAAAAAAAGTTTAAACAAAATCTACCGTCCGGAACCTACCCCTAACACTGCGTAAATTTGTTGATATTTTCTTTTTCCACGGTTATAGGATACCCAGATGTTTTATTCCAGAAATACGTTTGAGGTACTTGATAAAGGATCTAAAAAAAGTTTAAACAAAACCTACCGTCCGGAACCCACCCCCAACAGGGGGTAAATTTTTGGATATTTTCTATTTTCCACGGTTAGAGGATTCCCAGATTTTTTATCACTGGAATATTTTTGAAGTACTTGATAAAGGATATAAAAAAGTTTAAACAAAATCTACCGTCCGGATCCCACCCCCAACAGGGGGTAATTTTTTGATATTTTCTATTTTGCCCGATTATGGGATTCCCAGATTTTTTATTCCTGAAATACGTTTGCCATACTTGATGAAGGATATAAAAAAAAGTTTAAACAAAATCTACCGTCCGGGACCCACCCCCAACAGGGGGTAAATTTTTGGATATTTTCTATTTTCCACGGTTAGAGGATTCCCAGATTTTTTATCACTGGAATATTTTTGAAGTACTTGATAAAGGATATAAAAAAGTTTAAACAAAATCTACCGTCCGGATCCCACCCCCAACAGGGGGTAAATTTTTTGATATTTTCTATTTTGCCCGATTATAGGATTCCCAGATTTTTTATTCCTGAAATACGTTTGCCATACTTGATGAAGGATATAAAAAAAAGTTTAAACAAAATCTACCGTCCGGGACCCACCCCTAGCAGGGGGTGAATTTTTTTATATATTCTATTTTCCACGTTTATAGGACTCCCAGATTTTTTATTCCTGAAATACGTTTGAGGTACTTGATAAAGGATATAAAAAAAGTTTAAACAAACTCCACCGTCCGGAACCTACGCCTAACAGGGGGTACATTTTTGGATATTTTCTATTTTCCACGGTTACAGGATTCCCATATATTTATTCCTAAACTACGTTCGGGGTACTTGGTAAAGCATATAAAAAAAGTTTAAACAAAATCTACCGTCCGGAACCTACTCCTAACACTGGGTAAATATGTTGATATTTTCTATTTTCCACGGTTATAGGATTCCCAGATTTTTTATGCCTGAAATATTTTTGAGGTACTTGATGAAGGATATAAAAAAAGTTTAAACAAAATCTACCATCTGGAACTCATCCCCAACAGGGGGTAAATGTTTGGATATTTTCTATTTTCCATGGTTATAGGATTTCCAGATTTTTTATTCCTGAAATACGTTTGAGGTACTTGATAAAGGATACAAAAAACGTTTAAACAAACTCTACCGACCGTAACCCACCACTAACAGGTGGTAAATTTTTTTATATTCGCTATTTTCCACGTTTATAGGATTCCCAGATTTTTTTATTCCTGAAATACGTTTGCGGTACTTGACAAAAAATATAAAAAATGTTTAAACAAAATCTACCGTCCGGGACCCATCCCTAGCAGGGGGTGAATTTTTTATATCTTCTATTTTCCACGTTTATAGGACTCTCAGATGTATTATTCCTGAAATACGTTTAAGGTACTTGATAAAGGATATAAAAAAAGTTTAAACGAAGTCTACCGTCCGGAACCCACGCCTAACAGGGGGTACATTTTTGGATATTTTCTATTTTCCACGGTTCCAGGATTCCCAGATTTTTTATTTCTGAAATACGTTTGAGGTACTTGATAAAGGATATAAAAAAAAGTTTAAACAAAATCTACCGTCCGGAACCTACCCCTAACTGGGGGTAGATTTTTGCAATATTCTATTTTCCACGGTTATAGGATTCCCAGATTTTTTCTTCCTGAAATACGTTTGAGGTACTTGATAAAGGATCTAAAAAATGTTTAAACAAAATCTATCGTCCGGAACTCACGCCCAACAGGGGGTAAATTTTTTGATATTTTCTTTTTTCCACGGTTATAAGATTCCCAGATTTTTTATTCCTGAAATACGTTTGAGGTACTTGATAAAGGATACAGAAACAGTTTAAACAAAATCTGCCGTCCGCAACCTACCCCTAACACTGGGTAAATTTGTCGATATTTTATATTTTCCACGGTTATAGGATTCCCAGGTTTTTTATTCCTGAAATACGTTTGAGGAACTTGATAAAGGATCTAAAAAAAGTTCAAACAAAATCCACCGTCCGGAACCCACCCCCAACAGGGGGTAAATGTTTGGATATTTTCTATTTATCACGGTTATATGATTCCCAGATTTTTTATCCCTCAAATACTTTTGAGGTACTTGATAAAGGATATAAAAAAAGTTTAAACAAAGTCTACCGTCAGGAACCCACCCGTAACAGGGAGTAAATAATTTATATTTTCTATTTTCCACGGTTATAGGATTCCCAGGTTTTTTTTCGTGAAATATGTTTGCGGTACTTGATAAAGGATATAAGAAAAGTTTAAACAAAATATACCGTCCGGGACTCACCCCTAGTAGGGGGTGAATTTTTTTATATCTTCTATTTTCCACGTTTATAGGACTCCCAGATATTTTATTTCTGAAATACGTTTACGGTACTTGATAAAGGATATAAAAAAAGTTTAAATAAAATATACCGTCCGGAACCCACCCCCAATATGGGGTAAATGTTTAGATATTTTCTATTTTCCACTGTTATAGGATTCCCAGATTTTTTATTCCTGAAATACATTTGAGGTACTTGATAAAGGATATAAAAAAAGTTTAAACAAAATCTACCGTCCGGAACCCATCCCTAACAGGGGGTAGATTTTTTGCTATGTTCTATTTTCCACAGTTATAGAGTTCCCAGATTTTTTATTTGTGAAATACGTTTGAGGTACTTGATGAAGGATATAAAAAAGTTTAAACAAGACCCTCCCCTAACAGGAGTGATTTTTTTTAATATTTTTTTCTATTTAGTTTTAGTGTTCTTAGATTTACTATTTCTGAAATTTTATCTATTTTCAAATTTTTATCTCCAAGGGTTACCCAATCTTTATTACTTTAGACCCTTTAGATTCTTCAATGAAAATTTATAAAAAAGTTTGATAAAAATTGTTATCCTTGAACCGTCTCCTTGTGCGGACTGAAATGTTTAATAACTTCCAAATTCTAAAGTCCGTAATATTTTTTAAAGACGAGTACATCGTTACGTGAATCCAGCAAACTTATGACAACTACTGCAAATATTATTAGCGCAATAACCGTGTTTCAGCTAAACTTTCAAGATTTCGAATTCATATTTTGAATAAAAAATAGGATCTTAAAGATTATTACAGTCAGTAATCGTGTCTTTCTTTTATGTTATGATTAAACACTTTATTACGTGTTAAGAATTGATGATAACAAATTGAACTATTGCAAAGAATTCGAAGTAAAGCTGATTACTACTTGAAAATTAAATACATCCTGTTACAGTGCGTAAATGAAAAAAGTGACAGAAATGGAATTCAATAATAATGATGAATTGAAAATAAAAAAAAGGTTTTTCATTACTGTTGCAATCACTCACAAAAACCATTCGAAATACATTTGCTCACACCTGTATGTACGAGCGGGTGCTCTATACCCGAATTCAAGAAAGAAAGAGATTCCTATTCAATTAGTTTATTTTTTTCCATGGATGTCTTTTGATTCGATTTACCAATTGTGATGGATATTTTTTTGTTCCAAAGCAGGAGCTTTCAAGGTCGCTCTATATTATTTTCATCATGATTTGACGATGACTAATATTTCTAAAAAAGTTTCATGTCTGGTTAGAATTTGAATTTTTTTCCGTTCATAGTACTGTGTGACTAAAAGTCGTTATTCCAGTCATATTATTGTAAAACGCGCATTATGCATAAAACATAGCTGGGTCAGAAAAGAATAATGTTTGTAGTTGGTCGATATGAACGAGAAAATGCGTTGCAACTCATCAAAAATAAAAATATCCCGACGGCTTTGCATAAAAGTTTTCATGTGCTAATCATTAAAGTTGATTGACCATAACGATCGTATAAAAATCAAGGAAAATATGTTTGAAAATGTTTCAAATGTTATACGAAAACTTAAAGAACTCCCCCCACCGAAAAAACAAAACCCTCCCTTCTCCCTGTATAAATTTGGAATTATTATTTATTTCTAGGCCATACAATACCATTGTAAAAGTCGTTCCATTTGCATCAACCGTTCAGTCCATTGAAAGCGTGCTGCTGATTTTTCTCCGACACAACTGATTTTTTGAGAAAAGTAAAAGATTCGCGCTCTTCTCTCATTAAAGAATAAAGTGCAACTTCCTCGTACTAGAAATATCAAGTGTCTCCGAGAAGGAAGAAAATCTTCTTTTCAGCCATGTTTCTGTACTTACGCAACTCATATTATACGCCCCACCAAAATGCCGTTGTTTTAGTTTCTTACAGCGGTTTTTGGGTGTTATTCATACTATTCAATAGTTTAGTAAAACCATGCAATTTTATGCAGCCATGCAACCATGCTTATAAGATAACAAAAATACGATAAAAAATTGTTGAGATTGAAAAAAAAGTCGTCGGGTCTCGAACCCGAGACCATCGATTCTGCAGGCGAGCACGTTATCGCTAGACTACTGTCCGCTTGCGATTTTCATTGCAACGAAACTAGTATATGAAGTATGGATTAAATTTCGATCGCGAATATCTTAAAAACGAGGGCGAGGTGGCACATAATATTTTGGGGTTGTGGTACCATTGGGTCACCCTACCACCCCACCAAGTTTCATCAAAATCCCCGACCCATGCGACTGATACTCCCCTTGTTAGATTTCCAATATCTGGAATATGAAACGTGAATCCTTTTGAATTTTTAGACGTAATTACATAACAGTGTCCTGAATAAGTACTCAAAATTGAAAACAAATCTATAGAGAAACGCTTTGGCGAGACTACTACTTTGATTTAATTCAATATTGATCGTAGTTTTAATAAAATACATTTTCTAATATTTTAACAGAAGATAACAGTATCGTTGATGTTCAGTTGGATTTGGATAGATATGAGTATGATGCTGGCAAGGATAATGGACCCAATCCCTCGCAGCCTTACGATTCACCAAAAAATGACGGCGAACTTCAACAAAACGTTTCAAGTAGTGCAGGTAAGTTCTGGCAATAAAAACAAAATTTCAGATACCGGATAAAACCACTAAAGTGTCGATTAACAGATACGATTAAATATCATAATGATGAGAGGGTCTTCTCATGCCGATAAGGTAATTTACGTCGATAATAATTGCATTAACGATTCGTATAAGAGCACGTTCTCTATCGAAATAAATCGCATAGCTTCCTATGTTTCTTTATTCAATCTTACCTTTATTTTTACCTTCAAGTGACGATCTTACAATCATATTTCTAGAACACATTTTGCAGAGCTCCAGTTCAAGCATGATAGGTGTTTTTTTTTCTGAAGCTTGTGGCCATGTTATGACTAATTTTAATTTCTTTCTGATTGCTTTGAGTCCAAATTATTGAATTTGATATATTGAAGGCTAAAATAATGTACTTCCCAAAGTTAATAATAAGTGTTTTTTTTTTATTGTAATAGACGCTCGACGAAACGAAACTGAAAATGCGTTTCCTGGAATTGTAATGTCTGACTCCGATTATAATCCAGAGTCTGATCTTGACGACATGTCAAATGACTCTGACGAAAGGGAAGGTGAAAATGACGAATTGACGGACACGGCGGATATTAACAAAACAGCAGACAGTTCATTATATCCCACAATCGAGCAAGCGGATGTATCCAATGATTTGGAAAAGTCAAAGGAAGCACCAATCGACAAAGAGTTTCCATTCAGTGTTCCAGGCACATCCGCGTGCAACCTGCACAATTTGCGAACTGAACTCTCGCGTGGGAGTAAAGGGGATCATAAAAAAAATGTATGTCTCTATTGTCGGAAACCACAAAGTAAAATCGCGCGGCATTTAGAATTGGTACATGGAAATGAAGAAAAAGTAAGAAATTTCTTATCCTTGCCTCCAGGCAATTCAGATAGAAAACGATTGATTGGATTGATACGAAGGAAAGGAAACTTTTTACAGATCGATAAGAAGAGAAATAATGATGGGCTACTAATTCCAGTTCGACGACCTCGAGACCCAAATAAGTCTAGCGGCGAATATTATCGTCCTTGTCCGAAGTGCTTAGGAATGTTTACAAAAAATAATATAAGACATCACCATTGCGAAAGCGACAAAACAACGAGTAAAGGCATAATGGTGGAAGCAACGCGAGTCGCTGGACAAGTCCATCAAGGAGCTTCAAAAAAAATGCGCAATGACATATTGCCTCGATTGCAGGAAGACCCAATCAGTAATGCTGTGAAATTTGATAAACTCATCGTCCTTTATGGTAATGATATGAGCTCTCGCCACCGAAAGCAATATTTGGAGTCGATGGTGCGATCGGAGTTAAGATTACTTGGACGGTTTGTAATTGTTATGAAAGAATTGGATAAGAGTATCGTAGACTTGACTTCAGTATTCGATCCTAAGCACTGGAAAAATATGCTCAAAGCTCTCGACATCTTGGGTAGACTTGATTCAAAAAGAAACATATATAAAACACCGACCGTGCCATTCCACTTGCAGATAGCTCTGAGAAAAGTTTGCGATGTATTAATACGAGAAGCAATTCAAGATCACGATGAGGTCATGAAAAAAAATGCCGAGGATATGTTAAAACTAATGAATCAAGGCTTTGTGAACACTGTGAACAAGACCGTAACTGAATCTCAAGTTGAACTCAGAAGACAAAAGTCAACCAAATTGCCATTAACCTCTGACATTGAAATGCTGTCTACATATTTGGAGTCGAAAATGGATAAATATAGCAAGTTATTGCGAAAATCATTTTCACCCGAAATTTGGCGAGCTTTGGCGGAAGTAACTCTTACTTCTACCTTGGTCTACAATCGCAGACGTCCTGGAGAACTTGAACGAATGTTGAAATTGGATTATGGAAATCTTCAAGGAATAACCGAAGACGATGAAGAGTATCAACAGCATTCGCGACAAGGTAAATGTTCAGCTGAAGAATATGCTCGATTCGAAATCCGAGGCAAATTAAACCGCTCGGTTCCTGTTTTACTCGACCAACGAATGAAGAAATGCACGGACCTTATTTTAAAACATTCCAAAAATGCTGGAGTTAGTTCGACGAACCCACATGTTTTCGGAATTCCAAGTCATGACAAACTTCGCTTTCCTTTTCTGCGAGCAACTATCCTATTACGACGCTTTGCATCGGAATGTGGTGCGAAGAAACCGGAGCTGTTGCGAGCAACGAATTTGCGAAAACATATGGCAACGGCATGTGCGAACATGAATTTGGCACCAAAGGAAACTAATAAGGTTGCCCATTTCTTGGGTCATAATCCTAGCATTCACACGAATGTCTATCAGCAGCGAAAAACATCAGATATCGTGATGATGTCCACCTTTCTTAAAACAGCACAAGGTCGCCCTAGTACTTTAGCTGCAGATACATCTCAAGACTATTCTGGCGGCTTGGACACGACAGCTGGCACAAATACTACGACCGCCACAACAACCGATACAGACACTACAAACGAAGCAGTAACGAACGATTCCGATGACTCTGCTGGTTAGATTTTAATGATACTTTAATCGATTAGCGGCCATTTGCGAACAATCAACGGAATCCCAAACAAATTATTTTTTTTTTAGATGTTGATGATGCTCCGAACGTTCGCGATCAAACTGTGGTGAATAAACAGACGCCAAAACCCAAAAAAAAGAAAGGTGAATCTGCAAGACGTGCACCTCGTAAGTACAAAATAACGAACACGTTTGATGCCATTAAGGAGGTACGATCATAAGGTTAAATCAAAGATTCGGACTTGAAATTTTTATATGATTTAGACGGATATTTTATGCGCCAATTGCCAAAATTTGGGCTATATTGACCGTATGGTTTTTTCGTAATAAAATTGCAAAGTTGAGCATTTTGAGTCACTGAAACACGTCGTCTTATGGAGACTGTCGACCGGAAGTGACGTGAACAAGGTTTTTCTGCTTCAAAATCCAAGATTAGCCGTTGAAAAACTGGATTCTGATAGATTGAACTTTAGAAATATTGTAAAAAATTAAACAATCATACCTCACCGCATAATTTAAAGGACGATATTACAAAAAAGTTTCAATTTCCGGTCAAAAAGGGGATAGCGCCGACAGATTTGGCATGGTCGCGCGTAACAGCTGATGCGATCGGCAAACCTAATCTTACTTTTCTTTGACTCCCGAGTCATTGAGAATGTAATTCGTCAATTTTTATTTCTGTAAACTAATTATTTACCACGATTGTCGCACATTATAATCAACAAAAATGAAAAATATGAATTTTCGACACAAATTAGAATGGCTGTGGGTAAAATAAATTTAGGCTCTTTTTTGACCCCGAGGGACTAGTCGTGCCTCCTTAAGAGGATGGATCAGTCGACGAAACACTCCGCCGCTGTCGCCCGTGCTTGGCGGTACTGCAGAGATCGCAAGGAGCTACTGCAGACTACCGCTAGAAGTTGCGGCGCGCGTCTTCCATCAGGTTTTAATGCACTGGGCGCGCACGAGAAATCTGATGCGAGACGGTTGCCGCGCGCGTGTGTTTGGGCGTGTGCATTAGCACCACTAACACTCGAGAGGAAGAGTTCTCTCGAAAATTGTGCGCGCGGCCATGCCTGTATATGCACACATGAAAAAACGCATATACATATGGGGCATTCCACGCCAAATCGGCCACTTTTGAAATTCGCATTTTTATTGTGTTGATTTTTTTTTCTCTAATAGAACTCATTGAAAGCAACTCATCTGATTTTTTTTAAATTTTTATCTTAACACGTTCATCGGAAACGATTTTTTTAGAAATTTTCCGATTTTTTTCTTCAAATATCAATAACTCTCTCAAAAATGCAGTAAACCGAATGGATGAGGGGTCAAAATTTTAGTTTTAAAACGTACTTTCGTATAAGAATATGTAGGAATTCATCAAAATATTAAATACAATAATTTTTCAAATTCTAAGCGAAAAATATTATTTTCCATAGTGTTAGCCCCCTTCGATTTTGCTCTTGATTTTTTATCAAAAACTATCATTTTTTTAATGACTCTTAAGCCTAGTTTGATGACGAGAAAATCATTCGTTGTATTTTTTATAATTAAATTGTGAATTTTTTTCACCATTAATCATGCACAAATCCCTGAAAAATCATACAAACCAAATGGATAAGGGAATCAAATTTTTCGTTTTAACAGGTGCTTTCATTAAAAACTATATCAACAATTATTTAAAGATTACATAAATCAATTTTTTAATTACAAGCAAGAAATGTTTTTTCCCGCAGTGTTAATCCCTTTTGATTGTACTGTTAAATTTTTATAGGAAACTACTATTCATTGAATGCATTTTAAGACTGGTATAATTATGGGGAAATATTAGTTTAATCAACAACAGAAATCTTTAATAACATTGACAATTTGAAAAATGGTACTATCTATTTTCTCACGTTCCTACTTAGCTTAAAATTCATTAAATGAATCATGCTTCCGTACAAACATTAAAGAAACAAATTAATTAGTACAATCGCTATGAAAAAAGGTTATTTTATCTTAGAATTGGACAAACTAGGTGATGTAAACTTGGAATAATTTTTCACATATTTTTAAACAAAAGTACATTTCAGAACAAAAATTTTGACCCCCTAGACGATTTGCTTTGTTCGATTTTTCAGGGAGTTATAGATAATTGATTGTAAAAAAAATCTATATTTTAATTATAAAAATATACAACGGACGATTTTTCCACGATCATACTAAGCTTAAAATTTGTCAAAAAAATAATCGTTTTTTATAAAAAATTAACAGCAAAATCGAAGTGGGCTAACCGTGTGGAAAAAAACATTTCATGTTTAGAATTGAAAAAATTGATTCATGTAATGTTTTGATAGTTTACTGCATGTTCTCAAACGAAAGTACGTTTTAAAACTAAAAATTTGACCCCTCATCCATTAGGTTTACTGCATTTTTGAGCGAGTTATTGATATCTGAAGAAAAAAATCAATTTTTGAAAAAATTGATTTGAAGAAAAAAATCAATCAATCAAAAAAAGAATTTCAAACGTGACCGATTTGGCGTGGAATGCCTCATATACATGTGTAAATTGATAATGCTTTTTTAATCTTTTCGACGATTTCCATCGTCGGATAGTTCAATGAAAATTGAATACCCTAGCAATAATTGTTAGGATTTCGCGGTAAAAGCGATATGAATAAAATTAATAATTTGTTGTTATTATTATTCAAATGAAAGATTCGTTTCTACGTATCCGACAATTTTTCTCGGTGTAAGTTCAGTGTGCTATGAACTCTCTAGTAGTGAAAACCACTGGATTCTCGCTTGGAAAAGCAGTGCAAATAAATAAACAATTTATATTATTTATACGAAGGAACGGTAGTTCTCTCGCACATCTCCAATGACTTTTATCGCTGGGCAGTTCAATGTGAATTGAACTCTCCAGCGGTCAAAACCGCTGGGTTCTCGCTCAAAAAAGTAGTGAAAATCAAAAAACAATTTATATTGTTTATACGAAGGAACGATAGTTCTTTCGCACGTCTCCAACGATTTTTATCGCTGGGTAGTTCAATGTAAATTAAACTGTCCAGCGGTAAAAACTGCTGGATTCTCGCTTGAAAAAATGTTGGAAATTAATAAACAATTTACATTGTTTATACGGAGGAACGATCGTTCGTTTGTTCGTCTCCAACGACTTTTATCACTGGGCAGTTCAATGTGAATTGAACTCTCCAGTGGTCAAAACCACTGGGTTCTCGCTCAAAAAAGTGGTGAAAATCAATAAACAATTTATATTGTTTATACGAAGGAACGATAGTTCTTTCGCATGTCTCCAACGATTTTTATCGCTGGGTAGTTCAATGTGAATTGAACTCGCCAGCGGTACAGCTGAAGTCACAAGAGCTCCGATTTTTCGCGAATTTGCAAATTATTAAACAATTAAATACTAGTGCCAACGGGAACAATCTACCTACACACCAACACAGAGACACATCGAAGAACAATCCGCTCATAACCCACAAACTTGTCCCGCGATCGAGCCGAAACTTCACCACTTTGTTCACGACACTTACGCAAACAAACGCGAAGCCCCGAAGCCACGAGAACACTGTTTTCATTAATTAATTAATTAATTTACCACGAAAGAAAAACCGACATGAACGCGAGCGCATACACTCATGGGGGCAGCCAAACATGGCTGCCCCCATGAGTGTGTTTTCGATATAGGTGTTTTCGCTATAGGGTTTATAACAATAAACCCTATATCGAAAACATTATCGAGCGAGATCATCGAGCTGCGGCGCCACCAGTGAAGAGGAGAAAACTGTAACTCCTAGCACGTCGGTCCGTAGCGACAATGTCGCTAGCGACCGACCGTAGCGACAACGAGTTACGATTTCTTGCTTATAACCTCCATTTCTACGAAAAATGACGCATTTTTCGTAAAAATTGATGCGAAAAAAAGTGGTGTTAGATCAACCCTTGGGTAATGACAATTTTTCCTCTAGTACTTATGTTTGTTGTGCAACATAAGACAGTAAGACCACGGAAGAATCTCGATTCCCCGCTGAGATACGATTTTTCACTTCTAACATCTATTCCTATGAAAAATGGAGTATTTTCGAAAAAATTGATTCGAAAAAGTATAGAAAGTTATTACAAAAGTTTATTTCCCCGAAAGTTTATTTCACAGCAATCGACAATTGAGAAATTGATGATCGCGCCGCGAGACTGCATTTCGGTGAATTAAAATCTGACGAAGTCGGTATCTTGTCGATAATTTTTTTGCGGAAAATTTCGAAATGGAAATTTATCGTCAATTTAGCATAGATTTTGATGCAACTGGGCTCAAAATGTTGGTTGCAATATTACACTTCCGCTGACAGGCCAAAAAATTGATCCGTCAATTATTTTCGGAGTAATTGTAAGATTACTCCGATGGTAACAAAAAATCAATTTTTTTTTGAGAATTTCGCAAAATCGCAATTTTCATCGCAATCAATTGAACGGTGTGAACAAATTTTCCATTCAAAAATTCGAAGCCGACTGATCGATCCTCTTAAATTTGAAGTAACTCGATCCTGAAAATGTTTTCAATTTCTGTTGTAGGAAAGCGTCGTAGCAATCAAAAAAAGAGATGGAATGAAAAGGAAATCGCAACTGTGAAAAAGCATTTCAAGAAGTATTTGATGTCCGGAACATTACCGTCCATGAGCATAATCAAAGAATTCAAAAAAACAAACAACATTTTGAATGAACGTCATCCAGCATCAATCAAAGTTTGGCTTCACAATCAAATAAAAAAAAAGCAGATCGGCTAGAGAACCAGCTGGCTAGGGAATGGCTAGAGAACAAGCCTACTATTTTTTATATATATTTTATATATATATAAATTTTATATATTTTCTATATATTTTCGTTACAAACTCTTGTTTATGTGATATTTTCATATTGAAGTATTAATTTGTTAAACAACCAAAGTATTATTCGGTTTTGTATGATGTACCTATATTGCTTTAAACTAAACAAAGTACTTTTAGTATGAATTCTCAGATCAGTGAAAAAGTGATATTAATTTGCTAAGAGATCGGAAAAGTTTTCGATGAAAATAATGTGATGATAATTTAGCTAGTCGTAATGTCGTTTTAAACGAAACAAAGCTTTAAACGAACCAAAATATTTTTATAGCTAAATCTTCATTCGATAATATAATACTCATTTGTTTACGATGTGGCAGTGGTGCTGTAATAACTTGACATATTTTTTTTACGTTAAGTTGAACAAAAAATATTTTCATTCTGAATAAGCTTCAAATAAAACGATGTCAATTTGTTAAGGTCGATAAAAACTTCGATGCGACGATAGGACCACAATTTCTTGATGTCACGTTGTCGCTTTAAGCTAAACGAATATTGACGACGTCCACCTTTATACTACAAAACAATATTATTTTTTTCCGATCGAAAACATCTTCGATACAGCGATTATGTCATCACGTCGAACTCATTGCAACTTCATCACTTCAAATTATAGAAAAGCATTTCTAATACGAATTATTAGTTAAATAAAGTGATACTAGTTCACTGAGACCAAAAAGATTTTTGATATAATAATAGATCATAGCAACGTGATGTAACATCGTCGCTTCATTCGAAACAATATATTTTCATGTTTTAATTTTAAGTTGATCTAATATGACTTATTTGTTAAGGACGGAAAAGTTTCCGATGTGATGTCATGGTGATACATGGACCTGAAAAGAATTCCGCTAATTTACGTTAAGAAAATTTTTCCGTTTCAAATCTTCATTGAATGAAGTTATATTACTTTAATAAAGTCAGAAGAGTTTTCGCTATATATACAGTATCAAAGTATTTTGGTGTTACCATGAATAAAGAGAATTTAATAAGAAATACTGCCTGGGTACGTTTTGTAATGTAAGTACACGCTAAAAAAAATTCAGCAATTTTCAGGATGTGTTTATTTCTACGAAATATAACTTCGTATTTCAAAGGTTTCCAGAACATATTAATTCCTCTACATTTCTCGATACTTCGGTAGTTTCCAGGACTTTTATTTGTACGGGGAATCACTCGATATTTCTCTAGTTTTCAGGACATTCATTTTTATAAAGTAGCACACTGTATTTCAGTAGTTTCCTGGAAATGATTATTTTGACGAAGGATTCTTGGCATTCCAGTAGTTTCCAAAACATGTTCGGTTTTACGGGGTATCATATTACGAAACGTCGAGGCCACACATATAACTACATGTATTGGCACGATATGTAACTTATGCTACATGCAAGTACATATTCAGTTGGAGTAAAAATTGGTTCTCCTCGGAGGCCACAATTATCCATGTAGAAAAGTTTATCATGATTGATAGCTTCGTCGAGACGAGATTGAGTAAGGCACAGACAAATTTTCCTACTTACAATATTAATAGGATGACTCTGTATTTCGGTAGTTTCCAGGACATGTTCATTTTAAAGGGGCAATACTTTGTATTTTGGAAGTTTCCAGGACATAGTTATTTTTATAGAGCATCACTTAGTATTTCAGCAGTTCCAATGAAATATCAATTTTTAAAAGCACTAGCTGTTATCTGCAGCTTCGCTTGCGTATATCCTAACTATATAGGAGTCTATAAGGACTTAATAGTTTTGAGTCTATATATGTTTGTTTTTTATGACATTATGTAACACGTTTTACCGTCCGCAGCGAAAATACAAATTCTATGCTCTTGACTATAGTTAAACCTTCCATATGCTCGTTAACCCTTGTGGGTCATTCAGGAATCCCGCGACAGCCATAATGTCACGAGAAGTAGGGTTGACGACTAGGGTTAATGAAATTAAATTTATCATATGTTCTTTCGCATATATGCTTTCGGTTTTTTTATGATCCACCTTTCCGGACCGATCGTACAGATAGTGTAGAAAATCCGTGTTGATACAGATAGTCCAGTCGGAATATACATTTGATTTTTTGTATTTCCCATACTACTATTTTCTTTTACCAATCGTGCGAGGGTGAGGGGCCGGGCGAGGTGCGATTAGCGGTCGAAATACAGAATTACAACTAAGCTGCAGTAGTGCTGACCGCTACCTCGAATTAACGGGGGGAAATTCGTAAAATAATCAGCATAATTTCAGCTATTGACCAAAAAGTGGTGATGACTAAACTTTTAAAAAATGCAGTTTCCTACGAGTTAATAAACGTCAAACGAAATGATACAATATTTCATTTCGACCCGTTTTTCAAGTTTGAGTGATAAAATATTGATCGTATCTAAAAGAATTATTGTGACTAAAGTTGTAGAGAATTGATTTTTTGGTGCAATAAGACAGTTTTCAGAGCATTTTTTTTTGTAGCAAAACAAAACTTGTTCTTGGAACGACCGAGTTAAAACTTTTTGCTATTAATTATGGCAGATTGCAGAACGTTTTGTTTCCGCAGTCCCTGGTGGTCTCTAAAACTAACACGAAAGAAGATTTTTTAAGGTATGACGGAACTTATCAGAACATTTTTTTTATAGCAACACAGTGTTTGTACTTGAAACTGCCGAGTTCAAAAATTTCGGAAAGTAACACGGTAGTTTCCAGGACACCCTTTTTCTATCAACCCAATGCATATTTTTCAAACTGCCAAGCTAGAAAACTTCTCAAAATGGTTAACACATTCCGGAACAATGGTTTTAACAGCAACACTATGCTTATTTATTAAACTTTCGATTAATAAAAATTCTCAATTGGTCACGATGACTTCGTGATTCATTTTTCAATGCAACACTTTCTTATATTTCTGCCGATTGAAAAATTTTCTTAGTTAATTGCAGCAGTTTCCTGAATTTTTCGTACTGCAACCCTATACTAGCTGCTAATTCAAAACATTTTTCAGTATATTATTGCTGCTTCCAGACCATTTTTTTGTAGCAACACAACACTTGTTTTCAGAACAAACGAGTTGAAACTTCTCGAAATTAATCATTGCAGGTTGCAGAACGTTTTCTGTTTCCATAGTCTCTGGTGGTCCCTAAATCTGACACGCTAGAGGACTTTTTAATGTATTACGGCAGTTATTGAAATATTTTTTTTTTTCAATACAGTGTTTCTGCTGAAAACTGTCGAGTTAAAAAATTTCTAGAGGTATCATGGTAGTTTCCAGAACATCTTTTTTCTATCAATACAATGCTTTTTTTAAACTGCCTAGCTAGAAACTTTCTCTATGTATGACAACACATTTCAGAACAATGGTGTTCATAGCATCAACAAAACGATTTAATAAAATTCTCATTTAATCACGACAACCCCCTGATATATTTTTCATAGCAACACTTGCTCATTTTTAAAAATTTCAACATGCAAGAAGATTTTTCAAAGTATGGCGGCACTTATCACAACATTTTTTTATAGCAACACAGTGTTTGTCCTTAAAACGGCCGAGTTAGAAAATTTCAGAAGGTATCACGGTAGTTTCCAGGACACCTTTTTTCTATCAACACAATGCATATTTTTCAAACTGTCAAGCTAGAAAATTTCTCAAAGTAGGTAACACATTCCAGAACAATCGTTTTAATAGTAACATTATGCTTATTTATTGAACTTTCGGTTTAGAAAAATTCTCAATTAGTCACGACGACTTCGTGATTCATTTTTTATCGCAACACTTTCTTATTTTTCAAACTGCCGATTAAAAAATTTTCTTAGTTAATTGCAACAGTTCCCTGAATTTTTGCGTACTGCAACTCTGTAATAGCTGCCAACTCAAAAGATTTTTCAGTGTATTATTGCTGTTTCCATAGCATTTTTTAAAGCAACACAACATTTGTTTTCAGAACGACCGAGTTGAAACTTTTTGAAATTAATCATTTCAGGCTACAGAATGTTTTTGTTTTCATAGACTTTGGTAGTCCCTAAATCTGACACGATAGAAGACTTTTTAATGTATTACGGTAGTTATTGAAATATTTTTTTATCAATACAGTGTTTGTGCTGGAATCTGCGGAGTTAAAAAATTTCTAAAGGTATCATGGTAGTTTCCAGAACATCTTTTTTCTATCAGCACAATGCTTTTCTTTCAAACTGCCAAGCTAGAAACTTTCTCTATGTATGTCAACACATTTCAGAACAATTGTGTTCATAGCAACAACAAAACGATTTAGTAAAATTCTCGATTAATCAGAACAGCCCCTGATACATTTTTCATAGCAACACTTGCTCATTTTTCAAAATTTCGACATGCAAGAAGATTTTCCAAGGTATGGCGGCATTTAATACCATATTTTTTTATAGCAACACAGTGTTTGTCCTTGAACGGCCGACTTCGAAAATTTCGGAAGGCATCACGGTAGTTTCCAGGACACCTTTTTTCTATCGACACAATGCATATTTTTCAAACTGCCAAGCTAGAAAATTTCTCAAAGTAGTTAACACATTCTCGAACAATGGTTTTATTAGTAACATTATGCTTATTTATTGAACTTTCGATATAGAAAAATTCTCAATTAGTCACGACGACTTCGTGATTTATTTTTCATCGCAACACTTTCTTATTTTTCAAACTGCTAATTAAAAAATTTTCTTAGTTAAGTGCAACAGTTCCCTGAATTTTTTCTTACTGCAGCCCTATACTAGCTGCCAACCCAAAAGATTTTTTAGTGTATTATTGCTGTTTCCAGAGCATTTTTTTATAACAACATAACACTTGTTTTCAAAACAACCGAGCTGAAACTTTTTGAAACTAATCATTACAGGCTGCGGAACGTTATTGTTTCCATAGTCCCTGGTGGCCCTTAAAACTGACGCGCTAGAAGATTTTTTAGTGTACTGCGGCAACTATCAAAACATTTTTTTATAACAGTGTATGTCCTTGAAACTGCCGCATTAAAAGATTTCCCAAGGTATCATGGTAGTTGCCAGGACATGTTTTTACTATCAGCACAATGCTTTTTTTTCAAACTGCCAAGCTAGAAACTTTCTCTTTGTATGTCAACACATTTCAGAACAATGGTGTTCATAGCATCAACAAAACGATTTAGTAAAATTCTCAATTAATCACGACAGCCCCCTAATACATTTTTCATAGCAACACTTGCTCATTTTTCAAAATTTTGACATGCAAGAAGATTTTTCAAGGTATGGCGGCACTTAACGCAACATTTTTTTATAGCAACACAGTGTTTGTCTATGAAACGGCTGTTAGAAAATTCCGGATAGTATCGCGGTAGTTTCCAGGACACCTTTCTGCTGTCAACAAAATGCATATTTTTCAAACTGCCCAGCTAGAAAGTTTCTCAAAGTAGTTAACACATTCCGGAACAATGGTTTTAATAGTAACATTATGCATATTTATTGAACTTTCGATATAGAAAAATTCTCAATTTCTCACGACGACTTCGTGATTTATTTTTCATCGCAACACTTTCTTATTTTTCAAACTGCCGATTAAAAAATTTTCTTAGTTAATTGCAACAGTTCCCTGAATTTTTGCGTACTGCAACTCTGTAATAGCTGCCAACCCAAAAGATTTTTCAATCTATTATTAAGAGTTGCGGTAGCGACTCGAGACAAGTACATTTACGAAGCGAGTCGCACAAAACACTTTTACCAGAAGGACCGTGATTCTACTTGTTTTCAAAAATTGTTTCTTTAATATAAACTAAATTACAGCATTTTGGAGGTTCATTTAAATTCACGTATTTTTTATTTTTTTTTCTCTTTCGATCGCGATTAATTAAAACCTCTTAGCTTAAATAGTATCAAAAATATTAATGTTTTTTTTCCGTTGTGCCGAAAAATTGAGCATTTTTTCGCACACATTTTGATGCTCAACTGTTTTTTTCGTAGTCGCTGTCTAGTGACACTAGTGATATTGGTAAAACTCTGGTAATATTCAATCGATCGTTGGATATGACAGCTAACCGACAACCGTACTATATTGTTGAACAGTCATCAGGTTATAAAGATCGCGGTTAGTTTTGATCGATTTTTGGTTACAGTGACTTTTATTATAATAATAAAGTGATAGTGCGAAAATAATAAAGTGCAATTCATTTCAATCATCTTTCAAACAGTGCTTAAACAAATATGTATTTTTTATTATTGTTAAGCCTGTAATTTTTATTTTCTACACCTAACTCTACAACGGAGTCGAAAATGATAACTTTTCTCTTTTACCATAAAATGTTTCTCGAATGTAATAATAAGGTTTATTTAGAAACCATTCTCCGTTTTTTTTTTTATAGCTAAGAGTATGGTGTATGATAAACTCGTATTCGATGATTATTTAATATCTTTGTCGTGAGGTTATAAAGAACGCGGTCAGTTTCAACTTTGGGTTAAAGTGACTTTTATATATATAGATAGAAGAGTGATAATGCAAAAATAAAGTGTAATTCAATAAATAAACTTTTGCATAGTGCCTCAATAAATATTTTTTTTTTATTAACCCTAGCCCCAACAATCCATTTTTCTGAACGTAAACTCTAGAACGGAATCGAAAACGGTGCCTCTTCTCATTTACCATAAAATGTCCCTTGCATGCAATAAAAACGTTTATTTGTAAACTACTCTCTCCGTTTTTATATAACTGAGAGAATGGTGTATGTTACCACCCTAGGTTTGAATTATATATGGTTTTAAATCACCCTAGAATGGTAGAGACCTTAAATATATGAAAGTACTATTTGCACTTGTAACCTGAAACGGAATCAAGTGATGCGAAATAATTTTGAGCGAAAAGATATTTGATGTGAGAAAAAAAAAGTTCATAAGTACTTCACCAATTTTTTTTTTTTACCTATTGCTCATAAGATATAATTCGTGATCAATAATCGTTATAAAAGAAAAACTCGCATAGTAGTTCGGCCAAAATTCTTTTTTCCAATCAAACTTTTGCTCTCGAAATTTCATGCGCATACTTTTTTGTTTCAAAATCTCGTTTCGTTATGAGTACTTTTATTTAGAAACTTTTGGTGCATTCTGATGCTATTGGAGTATTTCTTCGATATCATTTTTTAAGGAATATTTTCCAATCCGTTGATCTGTTGGCACGCATGTTTCGGTGTAATATCTTTTGAATTTTTTCTTTTTTTTACAAAATTAAAAATATTCAAGTTTTTACTTGTTCGTTGTTCTTTTATGCGTCGTATTTTCTCAGAACTACTGTGCGTATTAAGTAATCTAATAATTTTATAAGTATTGACGGTTAATTACGAAGATTGAATTCATTTGAACACTTAGATCAATATTTCACATTGCATTTTTAGTTCGAATATAGTCGCGATACACCAGCTCAAAATTCGATCATGTATCCATTTTTAGCAGAAACAATTAAAAAATCGTTTGCGCGACCTTTAAAATTTTTATTCAGGATCCAATTCTTGAGAGAATCACTTTTTGATAAAATGTTACCATATTTTGCTGCAATACCAAAAAAAATGTTAATTCTTTTATATCAATCAGATACGTACACAATATAGACATGTTTAATTGGCAAGCTATGAATTTCATACAAAAAAGTCAACAAATCCTCGCAAAAAACAGCAACTGTAAAAAAAGTTGAGACAAGTACATTTACTCCCTCCAAATAGTTGTTCCGGTAAAAAATCTCCTTCTGAACGCGAACCCTAACAAAAGTTATAAAAGAGATTTCCTCCCAAAAAAACTAACCTTGCAAAAATTCTTTCATTCACATCAAATCTCTGTAAAAATTATAGAACCCCACAAAAATTTTCTCAATAAATTAGAAACTTACAAAAAGTTATAAGACAGCCTCACAAAAATTTACCAATCAAATCATAATCTCACAAAAGATGCTAATTCAAATTCGACCAAAAACGAAGTCTAAACTTTACAAAAATAAATTAAAACTATAAAGCATTAATAGTAAAAACATTAAAGCCTATTAACTTCTTATAAAAAATCTTCCAATTAATTAAAAATATGGATGTGCTACAGTACAGTTGTTCTACGCAAAAAGAACAAGAATAAAAAATTGTAATGAAAAAAAATTCGGATACAACAAAAAATTTCAAAAGGAAAAAATTAGATTGAAAAAAAAATTTTGGCCGAAGTACTTGGCAAGTTTGTAACCATGAATGAATTAAGCAAATTGAATTGAATTAAGCACATTGTATAAATTATAATCAAAAAAACTAAATAATAATTTTTAAATAAAAAAAAAAGTTTTATTGGAAAAAATTGGCTTAAAATAGTTCGCTCATTTTTTATTGCTAAATGTACACAATGTACTATGCATAATTGATAAATGTTGTTATAACCTCGCTATGTACTTCGGTCGAAACTTTTTTTTCCATCCAAATTTTTTTAGTCGGTAACTCTGTCAGCATAAATTTGGTTGTTCCGCAAATTCAAAAAGAGATTAAGTATACGAAGAAATATTCTAATAGAAATAAAATGCACCTGAAGTTTTGAAATGAAAAAAACAATCAGAACGAAACCAACTCAAAACGGAAGCAAGTGATGCGAAACCATTTTGAGCTAAAAGAAAAGAATTTCATAAGTACTTCAACAATTTCTTTTTTTTTTACCAATTGCTGATGACATAAAATTCGTAATCAATAAACGTTATAAAAAAACTGGTGTAGTACTTCTGCCGAAATTCTTTTTTCTAATCGAACGTTTGCTCTCGATATTCTGTGCACATACCTTTTTTTGTTTCAAAATATCGTTTCGTTTTGATTTCTTTTATTCAAAATCTTTAAGTGCATTTTGATGCTATTGAAGTATTTTTTCGATGTAATTATGTATGGAATATTTTTCGATACGGAATTTTTTTTCCTAACAATTTTTTTTTTAATTCGACGTATAATTTACATACTTTATTTTGCTCCGACAATTTTGTTTTATTTAGATTTTTTATTAAATTCGAAAACTTAGTGCATTTTATTTCTGTTGGTATGTATATTTCGGTCTAATATTTTTTGGAACAATTTTTTTTTACAAAATAAAAAAAAAATGAGTTCTTATTTGTTCGTGTTTCTTTTATACGTCGTATCTTTTCAGACCTACTACAAGTTTTTAAGTAATCTAATAATTTTATAGTTCTGACGGTTAATTACGAAATTTGAATTCACTTGAACACTTCTTAGAGAACTATTTCACAATGAATTTATAGTCCCGATATAGTAGCGATACAGTAGCTCGAAATTCGATCATGTATCTATTTTTAGTTAGCCGAAATCGGGAAAAAATCGCTAGAGCGGCCTTAAAATTTTTTATTAAGGATCGAATTCTTGATAGAATCACTTTTTGATAAAATATTATTATATTTTGCTGCAACACCGAAAAAAATGCTGATTTTTTTAAATTACCCAAGTACGTACACAATATAGATATATTTAATTGGCAAGGTATGAATTTCATACAAAAAGTCAACAAATCCCCGCAAAAAAACAGCATAAATGCTGTAAAAAAATTTGAGACAAGTACATTTACTCCCCTCAAATAGTTTGTCCGGTAACAAATCTCAATTTCGACACAAAACCTTCACTAAAAATATAGTTCAAAAAAACTAAAAAAACACGCTTTTAAAAAATATCGAACCAAAAAGTTTAAAATAATTTTAAAAATAAAATTCTGACAATAGTACATAAAAAATACTAGTATAATTGAGGGAAAAGCGTGGGGCGCTTTGTGCTATAATTATCGTATATCAAGCGCCCCACGCTTTTCCCTCAATTATACTAGTATTTTTTATGTACTATTGTCATAATTTTATTTTTAAAATTATTTTAAACTTTTTAGTTCGATATTTTTTAAAAGCGTGTTTTTTTAGTTTTTTTAAACTATATTTATTTTTAACTTTTTAGTTCAACATTCTTTAAAAGCGTGTTTTTTTAGTTTTTTTAAACTATATTTTTAATAAATAGTAGCTGTAGCTATCTACAGTATGTACGTTTTCGAACGAAGTATCACAGTATGTAATATATGGCCAATATATGGTATGACTCATCGTTATGAACTCGAATGTGTTTCATCAGCGACCTCGGAATCCCCTGAGTACTAAATATCAAGCAATTCGAATGAACTTTTGCATTTTTGGTCCGCCATATTAGATCCGCCATTTTGAATTTGAAAATTTTGAGGATGGAATCGTAATCAGCGACCCCGAAAATCCCCGAGTACCAAAGATCATGCGGTTTGAATGAATTTTTGCATTTTTGGCCGCCATATTGCATCCGCCATTTTGAATTTTGGAATTTTGAGGGTGGAATCGTAATCAGCGACCCCGGAAACCCCCGGGTGCCAAATATCAAGAGATTAAATGAATTTTTGCATTTTTGGTCCGCCATATTGGATCCGCCATTTTGAATTTAAAAATTTTGAGGGTGGAATCGTAATCAGCGACCCCGGAAACCCCCGAGTGCCAAATATCAAGCGATTCGAATGAATTTTTGCATTTTTGGTCCGCCATATTGGATCCGCCATTTTGAATTTAAAAATTTTGAGGGTGGAATCGTAATCAGCGACCCCGAAAACCCCCGAGTACCAAATATCATGCGGTTTGAATGAATTTTTGCATTTTCGGTACGCCATATTGGATCCGCCATTTTGAATTTTGAAATTTTGAGGGTGGAATCGTAATCAGCGGCCCCGAAAACCCCCGAGTACCAAATTTCAAGTCGATTGGACTAAAAGAAATAAAAGAAAAAAGAAACAAAGTGTTAAAAAAGGAGAGTTACAGACAAACTGACAAACTGACAGACAAACAAACAAACATACAAGTGAAGCTAATATAAAGCGTGTAAAAATTATAAAAGAGGTTTTCTCCCAAGAAAACCAACCTTGCAAAAATTCTCTGATTCATATCAAATCTCTCAAAAAATGATAGGAGAACCCCACAAAAATTTTCTCTATAAATTAGAAACTCACAAAAAGTTATAAGAGCCTCTCAAAAATTTATCAATCAAATCATAACTTCACAAAAGATGCTAATTCAAACCTGCCCAAAAATTAAGTCTAAACTTCACAAAAAGTTATTAAATAAATAAAAATGATAAAAGCATTAATAGTCAAATACATTAAAACCTATTAAAATCTAATAAAAACACTTTCAACGAATTGAAAATACAGTTGTTCTACCCAACCAGAATAAGAATAAAAAATAATTATGAGAAAAAATTTTGATACAAAAAAGATTTCAAACGCAAAAAATTAGATTGAAAAAAAAATTTCGGCCGAAGTACTTGGTGAGTTTTTTCGCTTAATTTACATAATATATCACTTATGGTTACAAACTCGCCAAGTACTTCGGCCGAAATTTTTTTTTCAATCTAATTTTTTGCGTTTGAAATCTTTTTTGTATCAAAATTTTTTCTCATAATTATTTTTTATTCTTATTCTGGTTGGGTAGAACAACTGTATTTTCAATTCGTTGAAAGTGTTTTTATTAGATTTTAATAGGTTTTAATGTATTTGACTATTAATGCTTTTATCATTTTTATTTATTTGATAACTTTTTGTGAAGTTTAGACTTAATTTTTGGGCAGGTTTGAATTAGCATCTTTTGTGAAGTTATGATTTGATTGATAAATTTTTGAGAGGCTCTTATAACTTTTTGTGAGTTTCTAATTTATAGAGAAAATTTTTGTGGGATTCTCCTATCATTTTTTGAGAGATTTGATATGAATCAGAGAATTTTTGCAAGGTTGGTTTTCTTGGGAGAAAACCTCTTTTATAATTTTTAGTGAAGGTTTTGTGTCGAAACTGAGATTTGTTACCGGACAAACTATTTGAAGGGAGTAAATGTACTTGTCTCAAATTTTTTTACAGCATTTATGTTGTTTTTTTGCGGGTTGCTGTTTCCAGAGCATTTTTTTAAAGCAACACAACACTTGATTTCAGAACAACCGAGTTAAAACTTTTTGAAACTAATCATTGCAGGCTGCAGAACGTTTTTGTTTCCATAGTCCCTGGTGGTCCCTAAAACTGATGCGCTAGAAGATTTTTTAGTGTACTATGGCAGCTATCAAAACATTTTTTTATAACAGTGTGTGGCCTTGAAACTGACGCATTAAAAGATTTCCAAAGGTATCATGGTAGTTTCCAGGACATCTTTTTTCTATCAGCACAATGCTTTTTTTCAAACTGCCAAACTAGAAACTTTCTCTTTGTATGTCAGTACATTTCAGAACAATGGTGTTCATAGCATTAACAAAACGATTTAGTCAATTTCTCAATAATTCACGACAACCCCCTAATACATTTTTCATAGCAACGCTTGCTCATTTTTCAAAATTTCAACATGCAAGAAGATTTCTCAAGGTATGGCGGCACTTAACACAACATTTATTTATAGCAACACTGTGTTTGTCCATGAAACGGCCGAGTTAGAAAATTTCCAAAGGTATCATGGCAGTTTCCAGGACACCTTTTTTCTATCAATACAATGCATATTTTTCAAACTGCCAAGCTAGAAAATTTCTCAAAGTAGGTAACACATTCCAGAACAATGGTTTCAATAGTAACATTATGCTTATTTATGGAACTTTCGATTTAGAAAAATTCTCAATTAATCACGACGACTTCGTGATTTATTTTTCATCGCAACACTTTCTTATTTTTCAAACTGCCGATTAAAAAATTTTTTTAGTTAATTGCAACAGTTCCCTGAATTTTTTCTTACTGCAGCCCTATACTAGCTGTCAACCCAAAAGATTTTTCAGTGTATTATTGCTGTTTCCAGAGCATTTTTTATAGCAACACAACACTTGTTTTCAGAACAACCGAGTTGAAACTTTATGAAACTAATCATTGCAGGCTGCAGAACGTTTTTGTTTCCATAGTCCCTGGTGGTCCCTAAAACTGACGCGCTAGAAGACTTTTTAATGTATTGCGGCAGTTATTGAAATATTTTTTTATAGCAATACAGGGTTTGTGCTGGAAACTTTCGAATTAAAAAATTTCTAAAAGTATCATGGCAGTTTCCAAAACATCTTTTTCCTATCAACACAATGTTTTTTTTTTCAAACTACCAAGCTAGAAGTTTTCTCTATGTATGTCAACAAATTTCAGAATATTGATGTTCATAGCAACAACAAAATGGTTTAGTAAAATTTTTGATTAATCACGAAAACCCCCTGATGCATTTTTCATAACAAAACTTGCACATTTTTCAAAATTTCGACACGCAAAAAGATTTTTTAAAGTATGATGGCACTTATCAGAACATTTTTCTATAGCAATACAGTGTTTGTCCTTGCAACTGCCGAGCTAAAAAATTTCGGAATGTATCACGGTTGTTTCCAGGACACCTTTTTTCTATCAACACAATGCATGTTTTTCAAACTGCCAAGCTAGAAAACTTCTCAAAATAATTAACACATTCCAGAACAATGGTTTTAATAGTAACATTATGCTCATTTATTAAACTGCCCATTTCGAAAAATTCTCAATTAATCACGACGACTCCCTGATTCATTTTTCAACGCAACAATTGCTTATTTTTCGAATTGCTGATTTAAAAAACTACTTAGTTAATGACGACAGTTCCCTGAATTTTTTCTACTGCTTTTTGATACTAGCTGCCGAATCGAACGATTTTTTAGTGCATTATGGTAGTTTTCCGAGCATTTTTTATAGCAACATAAAATTTGTTTTTTGCAGAATGTTTTTGTTTCCATAGTCTCTGGTCCCTAGAACAGACGCGCTAGAAGATTTTTTAATGTATCACTGCTATTAATAGAGCGATTTCTTGTAGCAAAACAATGATTGTTTAATTGGTCCTGAAACTGTCGAGTTCAAGGAACTTTTTTAAGTATCATGGTAGTTTTCAAGCCATTTTTTTTCGATTCACATAATGCATGTCCATGAAGCTGGCTAGTTATAAAAAGGTTCTTGATTAACGAGGGCGGTATTCAGAACATTTTTTTTTGTGAGGACACATTACATGTTCAGGGAACTGTCCTATGAAATCCTTACCTTTTGCATATTAACACAGTGCAAAATCTTATACTTACGAGCTAGAAGATTTTTTCAAGTATCAGGGCAGTTCGCGGAACATTTCGTTGTAGCAACACTATATTCTTCATCGAAGACATGATTCTATAGATAACTTGTCAATCAATCGTGGCAGTTTAGGGAACACTTTTTTACATAGTGATACCGTGCTGGTCTTTGAATCTGCCGGGTTCAAAGTTTTTTTAACTATCATGGCAGTTTCCGGAACATTTTTTTTGTTTGCAACACTACGGTCATCCTTGAAACCGCAATATTATTATTTCAAATTAATTGTAGCATTTCTAACACAAAAGTGTCCTGGAAACTACCTCATGATCTTAACGGGTTCCAGGACATTCATGTCCTGGAATCTGCCGTTCTGGTAATGTCCTGGTACACGAATACCTAAATATCAGAAAACCATTTTCTGCGGCGAAAAAGTGTTAAGGACGGATTTTTTTCAGTTATTCCTAGCTGAAGACACAATGTTTCACAAGGATGTGTCCATTCTTTGCTGAAAAACAGTTCTTAGATAAACATTTAGAGATAACTCGTAACTGTCCTGGAAAGTACCACGTGACCTAAATGCTTATGGGGACAGCCTTGGAAAACCCACTGTCCTGAAAGTAACCGCTTCGTTAGGAGTCTGGAATCTGCCATTCTACCAAATAAATGATGTATATTGAAAATGTATTCATTTACTAAAAAAGGGGGAGGGGTCATTTATCACCCGCAACAAGTTACATGGTTTTCAATTGTAAAAAAAAAATGTCCCGGTACCCACCGTCGGACCTACATATATATACTTACACATATATCTCAGTTATATATATTAAATAAGAGGAAAACGGAATATACTTACCTACGCATTTACCGAAATAAAGAGATACATACTTACCTATTTACCTACGTTCAAAAATACATACGCACATCCGGTGCAAGGTTCATTACATAAAATTATCACATAATAAATCATCACAATTTATTCCTTGTTATTGAGGTTGTTTAAATATAGGAGCGTTTCGTTCCAGTGATAAGAAAAAAAATTATGTTTTCAAAAGAGTTAACTATAGACTCGAAGTATTTTCTCGAGATGTTAGTAATTCGTTAATAGGTTATTATTTGATTATAGCTTGGCAGGAAGGTGTTATAGAAGAGACCTCAAATACCAATTTTTCCCCAAGGCGAAAATTCAGAAAATTAAATACTTTATCATTAGCTTTCAAGTTGTGTATTAGAATAAGGCATTCAGGGGCGAAAAGGCAGCGAGGATATTAGCAATTTCGATCTAAGCTATAAATAGATAATTATATTTAACTTTACTATCAGGAGCCTCAGAATTATTATTCTTTCAAAGATGAAATGACGGAAGAATATGATGCATTATCCTTGACTTACAAATTATTTTATAAAACATAGAAAAAAATTAGATTGAAAAAAAATTCGGCCGAAGTACTTGACAAATGTTTTTTCACTTAATTTACATAATGTATCGGTCATGGTGACAACCTCGCCAAGTACTTCGGCCGAAATTCTTTTCATCTATTTTTTTTTCGTTTGCAATCTTTTTTTGCTTCGGACCCTTATTGATACAGAGTTTTTATTTTCATTCTGGTTGGTAAAACAACTGCATTTTCGAACTTGATTCTTTTCTCTATCAACGTTCAACATTATTTGAAGATTTTTTCACACGATAAAGCCTCCCGTACTGGGCACATATATTTTGGTATAGCTCAATTTATTTTATAACTTTTTGCGAAACCCAACCTTAGCTTTTCGCGAGGATTAACTCATTTTGTTTTGTGTGATTTGAATTTATTTGATACATTTTTTGAGAGTGGTCACTTTTCTTACTTTTTGATAGGGTTTGATTTTCTCAGGGATTTTTGCGAGAACAGGTTTTTGCAGTGTATGTATATTCGTGGAAAAATATGGGAACGGCGGTCAACAAATGTACTTGTCCAGGTTTCTTCCGCGAGGGGGATTTTTATGCGTGATATGATTCGTTTTTCTCTTTCTTTTCAAACATCCCGCTTTATATAGATTAGAAAAAGGTTATATTGGGAAATTATCGCTTCTTCATTTCCAAACCCTGACCCCTTCTACTTCGAGTCAGGTTTTTCCCCCATGAAATAAAGGGGCACGTGTTTTGGAATTTTCAATTTGGCATTTTTTTTATTCTCGAGCCAGTCAAATTTTTTTGACATTTCGATTTACCTTTCTGGAATCAGGCTAAAATAAGTCGCGAACTGGGAGTCTGATACAAAAATTTACAAAGCTTTTGAGAGCAAGATTAGAAGAGTCAGAACTTTTCCATAGAATTTGTAGCTATTTGAATTTGTGTTTATCAAAGAAACATATTAAATAGCAGTATCTCCTTGTTATATTTGTAGATTTGTGATAAAAAATATTACGCTTATTTCAGCTTGTTGATAAAACTGGGGCGATTTTTTTCGAAATTTTTCATTTTTGATTAATGATGAAATAAATAACCCGTTTCATGTATGTTTAGAGAAAACATATCGAATCTATTGTGAAAAAAGTTCACGCATTTTTTCATTCTTATTTTTATTAACAAGGTGGAATCATGATTATTTTTCAATACCATTGAAGAAGTTACTACCATGGAAATAAAAAGTTACAACTATTTCAATATTCTCATTGAATATAGAAAAGTTCAAATAGTATGTTATGGGAATTCCAAAACAATATATTGAACAAACCAAAGTGACTGTAGAGGAAAGCGTTTAGAATAAAACTTTTTCAATTTATTATGCTATAATCAGAGTTAAAAAGTGGAAATACTTAGCACACAAGACATGTCTCCTCTTCACAAAAAGGTCAAAATTTGTAGATATTGGCTACATTCCAATGATACAAATTTTGATACTATCAGAAGAAGAGCACCCGAAGACTTTCTGAAACAACTTTTTAAATTTATTATGCTATAACTAAAGTGGAAAAGTGAAAAAACATAGTGCACTTTAAGCCCAACAAAGTTCAGAAAATTTGGATGTATCTATTGCGTTCTGAGGACAGAAATTTTAATCCCATCCAAAAATGAGCAGCCGAAGACTTTTTGTAATAAATTTTTCAATTCATAATGCCACAATCAGAGACAAAAAGTGGAAATACTTGGCGCTTCACAAAATGTTAAAAGTTTGTAGGTATCGGCTACATTCCCATGATACAAATTTTGATCTTTATAATAATAATGGCCGTGAAAGCCTTAAAACTAGAACTTACAGATATTTTAATATTATCTTTGAATTTTGAAAAGTTCAGAAAGTATGTTGTGGATATTTTAAAACAATAAATTCAATAAAGCGGGCAAACTTAGATCAGTACTGTGCCCAAGAAAATGGATCGAGTTGAGTTGTACCAGTTGCATTATCTTCGTGCAAATTTTCGTACCATCACAACCAGAGCATCCGTAGAGCAAATCTTTTTGAAAATATTTTTCAATTCGTTATGCCACAATAGCAGCGAAAAAGTAGAAATACTGAGCACACATGTTGCTCCAGGAAATTTCCAAAGTTTGTAAGTATACGGTGCGTTCCAATGAAACATATTTTTATACTTCCAAAAAAAAAGGAACCAAAGACTTTCTGACAATTTTTTGAATTAATCATGCCACAACTCAAGCATACCACACATTGGGCTCAATAAAGTTTATGAACTTTGCATGTAGCCATTACTTTTCGAAGCCAAATTTTAATCCCATCCAAAAATGAACAAACGAAGAATTTTCATAATAAAATTTTCCAGTCCTAATAATGCCACTATTCGAGCAAAAAAGTGGAAATATTGGGCACACCTGTTACTTCACAGATATTTAAAAGTCTGTACGTATCTGTTGCAATTCAATGATACAAATTTTGATAATATCAGTAAAAACACATCAGAAGACTTCGTAAAACAATTTTTCAAAATTTATTATGCTACAACTAAAGTAGGGAAGTGAAAAAATATAGCTCAATTGAGCCGAATGAAATTCTGAAATTTTGCATATATTCATGGCGTTCCGAAGACAATAATTTTGATCCCATTGACAAATGAGCAACCACAGAATTTTCATAACAAAATTTTAAATTCTTAATGCCACAATCGGAGCCAAAAAGTGGAAATATTGGTACATTTGTTGCTTTACAGAATTTCCAACGTCTGTAGCTATCCGTTGCAATCCAATGATACAAATTTTGATAATATCAGTAAAAAAACATCAGAAGACTTCCTGAAACAATTTTTCAAAATTCATAATGCTACAACTAAATTAGGGAATTTAAAAAATGTAGCGCACATTGGGCCCAACAAAATTCTGAAATTTTGCATGTATGCGTGGCATTCTGAAGCCAGCAATTCTTAACCCATCGACAAATGAGCAAAAGGGAAAATACTTGGCACATTTGTCGCTTCACAGAATTTTCAAAGGCTGTAGGTATCCATTGCAATTCAATTATACAAATTTTGATCATATCAGTAAAAGCACATCGAAAGACTTCCTGAAACAATTTTTCAAAATTCATAATGTTACAACTAAAGTGGTGAAGTGAAAAAATAGAGCGCATATTGACCCATACAAAATTCTGAAATTTTGCATATTTTCATGGCATTCCGAAGACAATAATTTTGATTCCATTGACAAATGACCAACCGAAGAATTTTCATAACAAAAGTTCAATTCATAATGCTAAAATCGGAGGCAAAAAGTAGAAGTATTTGGTACATTTGTCGCTTCACACAATTTCCGAAGTTTGTAGGCATTCGTTGCAATCCAAAGATATAAATTTTGGTAATGTCAGAAAAAACACATCGGAAGACTTTCTGAAACAGTTTTTTAAAATTCATTATACTACAACTGAAGCAGGGATGTGAAAAAATGTAGAGCATATTGAGCCAAACAAAATTCTGAAATTTTGCATATATTCATGGTGTTCCGAAGACAATATTTTTGATCCCATTGACAAATGAGCAACCAAAGAACTTTCATAACAAAATGTTCAATTCATAATGCTACAATCGGAGCCAAAAAGTGGAAATACTTGGTACATTTGTCGCTTCACAGAATTTTCAGAGTCTATAGGCATTCATTGCAATCCAAAGATACAAATTTTGATAGGATATGGAGTATATACCGCCATAGCCTTTTGACATAAAGATATATTATACGAGCCATTTTGACATAAAGATATATCATTACTTACTACGGTTATCATCCAGAGGCATCCATATATATCCACATGCAGGTTGACAGTGTATTTGACTATTAATTCATCAAACGCAAGATGATTCTACACCATATTTTGGATAGAAAAACGACGTCGAAAATCTTTTGAAATGGATCAACAATTATCATGCAAGAAACATTTCATGATGTACAAATCTTATTATGGCAAGCGAGGAACATTTTATAATAAAGAGGAAAGGGACCAATAAAATAAATTGTCAACGGTGTAGAGTTAAAAAAAATATTTATTAAACACTGCTCAAAACTCGACATGATAATAACAAACTTTGCCATATACATTTTTTTGACACTCATTATTAGTTTTATAGAGTTTCTTTTCCAAATTTACATCGATTCACACCAATCACGATTAACAGTTCAACGTATACCATTTCATAGTTATCAAAGAATCGAAAAGAATGATTTCTCAAGAAATCTTATACGAGGAACATTTAATCGCGAAAGAGAAATTCCGTCGTAGAGTCAAGTGTGGAAAATAAAAACTGCAGGGTTAACAATAATAAAAAAATGCATATTCATTTCAGCACTGTTCGAAAGTTGATTAAAAGCACTTCACTATTTTCACACCATCACTTTCTTATTATTACTGTAACCAAGAGTCGATCGAACCTAACCACGATATTTATAACCTCACAAATGTTCGTGAAAAAACATTCATATTTTCAATACTGTTTAAGCCACGAGATTCTAATTAGTCGCGATCGAAAGGGGGAATAAAATAAAAAATATGTGAATTTGATGAAACTCTAAATTGCTGTCATTGAATTTATATTAAAGATATAATTTTTGGATCGTACGCGTACGATCCAAAATTATTTCGCGATCTGTGAATAAATTTATTCATAGATCGCGAAATAATATTTTTCCCGAATTTATCCACAACAGGACCCGCGTAAGCACTGCTCACTTCGAAAATTCCGTTCAGACTTTCCGCGGTATGGGTACTTCGAACTATTTATTTATTCACAGATCGCGAAATATTTTTTTTTTCCCGAATTTATCCACAAACACGTCTCGCGTATAAGCACTTATTCTCACTTCGAAAACTCCATTCAGACTTTGCGTGGTACAAGTAGAGAAAGATGAAACCGAATGGCCAATCACAAGCTCGGAAGGCGTCAAGAGGCCTTTCATTGTGTCGTATACAGACAAGCCAATACTTCGATGTTAGCATAATCTTGAGCCTGTGCAAAGTTTTTTCTCAGCAAATACGGCATCAATCGTGCTGATTTAGGGCTCAATCGAAGTATTTTTTCGTAATAAATCTCCCGTTCAATTTTCAAATCATCGTATGCCTCCTGAGCTTCGTAATTAAAGAAAATGAATTTCAGTTTTTACCTCATCACCGTGAATCGTTTTATTCATTGCTCGCACGTCCCGCACTTCGTTGTGTCGAAACTCCATTCAAACTTTCCGCTGTGTCGGTACCGAGAAAAGAGAGAGAACTTTCCGCTGTGTCGGTACCGAGAAAAGAGAGAGAACTTTCCGCTGTGTCGGTACCGAGAAAAGAGAGAGAAAAGTAGTTGTGACCAATCGCAGCTCGTTGCTCTCGTCGCCAGAGACCGGCTTTCATGTAAATGGGTTTTGATGGGCATCAAAACGCCTTTGATTGTGTCATATACAGATACGTCGAATCCTTCGATGTGTTAGTATTTTTTACATAATCTTGAGCCTGTGCAAAGTTTTTTCTCAGCAACTACGCCACCGATCATGCTGATTTTGGGCTCAATCGAAAGAGAATTTCTCAATTAGTCTCCAGTTAAATTTTCAAGCCATCCAATGACTCCTGTGCTTCGTAAATGAACAAAATGACATGCCAATTTTACCCCCACCACCGCGAATCGGTTTATTCAGAGATAATTTAGTCTCGGCGAGCCTCGGGCCAGCAGACGACAGAACTGTCAATGTACTTGTCCCGAGACTCTACCGAGTCTCTTGATAACGAAGAAAAATCACCCATTCACTCAAATTTACCAGAGAAAACGCAATTTCGTATCAGTTTTCGATGAAAAACGTGAATTTTCGGTGAAAATCGTTTCCATGAACGCTAAATCTTATTTCGTCAATAAAAAATGATTTCTTCATGTTTTTATGCTGTTTGGAAGTGAATACTAAAATTACGAAGAAAAACCACAGTTTCACTCAAATTTGGGTGGGGAAACACAATTTCTTATTAGTTTTCGGTGGAAATCGTTTCCGTGAACGCCCAATCCTATTTCGTCAATAGACAATGATTTCTTCCCGTTTTTATGCTGGTTGATGGTGAAAATTGAAATTACACAGAAAAATCAACGTTTCACTCGAATTTACCAAAGAAAACGCAATTTCGTATCAGTTTTCGATGCAAAACGTGAATTTTCGGTGAGAAAATCGTTTCCATGAACGCCAAATCTTATTCCGTCAATAAAAAATGATTTATTCACGTTTTTATGCTGTTTGGAAGTGAACACTAAAATTACGAAAAAAAATCACCGTTTCACTTAAATTTACCACAGAAAACGCAATTTCGCATCAGTTTTCGATGCAAGACGTGAATTTTCGGTGAAAATCATTTCCATGAACGCCAAATGTTATTTCTTCAATATAAAAGAATTTTTTCACGTTTTTATACTGTTTTGTGGTGAAAACTGAAATTATGAAGAAAAATCACCCATTCACTCAAATTTACCAGAGAAAACACAATTTCGTATCAGTTTTCGATGAAAAACGTGAATTTTCGGTGAAAGACGTTAACGGTAAACGCCAAATCTTACTCCGTCAATCGACAATGATTTCTTCACGTTTTTATGCTGTTTGGGAGTGAAAAATAAAATAACGATCAAAAATCACCGTTTCACTCAAATTTAACAGAGAAAACGCAATTTCGTATCAGTTTTCGATGAAAAACGGGAATTTTCGGAGAAAATCGTTTCTATTGTTACGTCGCGTGTTGAAATACCCGGATCGAGAGAATTACTAATCTAAACAATTCCCGAAACTGTAATGTCGCTACGTTTTGAGATTCGCGTTAGACAAACAGGAAACTCCCTTGACCGATAGATGATCTTTGGGTTTAGAATTGACTCTTGATAACTCGAGAATCTACCTTACCCGAGCGTGCTAACGCTCCACGGGGACGATGGTCTGTAAGGTAGGTATCTACTCGATCGATGGTTGGCCGAAGGTGATCGGTTGTAGATTAGAGAGTCCTTTTTACCGTGAGTCGATCGCTCAATGGTCGGTAATCGAGAGATTTGATTAGACGAGTGAAGGTTACACGGGGAAACGACGCGTAAGTCTATTTTAGATCCCGCATTTAGGGAAGTGAGATTTTCTCCCCTAGGACCGGAACCTTTGTACGCGAAATAGCTACCGGGTGACTCTAATAATAATAATAAAAATTACTTACCATCCTTGTGGATCGAGCGGTGAAGTGTAAAGGGTGGTTTTAATCCAAAATTATGGTCTCGATCTCAGCTGGTGTCGATGACCTTGAGATGGTTGATGCCTCCGAGATATCTTCGCAATCCGGTTGATAAACCTCGTGGAGAGAACGAAGGGATGATCCGACCAGACGACCCAACGGATAAGGCGAATTTGGATCGACGATGAAAATGTTCTTTCGAATGATAACGTCGGACACAATGCGAAGATTTTTACGAGATGAGGGTTGCCCACAATCGGGGTTGAAACTCGAAGATTTATCAGCACCAACACTTGTTTCGAATAATTTACGAGAAATGTATTTCGTTCGAGATTTATTATTCCCTCGCTTTTGAGGTGGTTTTTTATGCAGAACAGCGAAAGCTCTACGAATTTGGTATTTAGCGCCAGCCCTTCTTCTAGGCATAACAATGACTCTGCATATTTGGGAATATTTTATGATAATTAATTAAGATTTCTCTTTTCAGGTTAAGGATTAAAGAGTCTACGTTATCGTGCCAAATATTTCGGCACGAGACAACGAAGAGTGGTGCGCAGCACGTGCCGATCTCTTAGGCACAGAGACTGCAAGGAGAAAGGTAAAGGTATGTACCGACGTGCCAAATTACTAGGCACGGAGAGTACAAGTGGAAGTAGTGAGAGTACGGTCAGACGTGCCTGAATAACGTCACTAGTCTGATCGGAATTTGAGAAACCTGAATTAATTATTTAATTGGATTGGGAAAATTAATTACGGCTTAATGATTCGTAGAACAATCACTGTAATTGAATTGAATCCCGAAAAATAATTAAAGTTAATGACGTGGAGGGAAATTGCAATTATTCACAAAAATTATGATGTAAATATTAGTTTCGAATGGCGATTAAAAGAAACTCGCGATGTTGATTAGAATACTCCACGTAAATGAATTGAAGAATTCGCAAGAAATGATTAGAAATGATTGCGATAAATGATTAGAATAATTCGCGATAAATGATTAAAAGAATTCGCGATAAATAGTTAAAATGATTCGCAAAAGATGATTAATTGAATTCCCAAAATTGTTTAAATGATTCGCGAACGAAAGATTGAGGTTGCGAAGTAGGAATTAAATGGTGAAGATTATTTAAATAAATGATTTAAAACACCGTTTCGATTTTTGTTTTAAATGTATTGTTACAAACCTTTTTAAGAAACTTATAAAAATATTACACGAACTTTGTCGAAGAATATAAACTTGTACAAATATTTAAATTGAGAGGACTTGTGACAAAATAAAATGATTCAATTTTCAGCTGCACGGCGGATGTATCCGAACACTCGAACGGTCGGAGGGCGACTGGCAGTCTGTGGAGAGATTGAGAACTGGTGAGCGCCTCGCGCGTGCGCTCTTATATAGGAGCCTTACGATGATGTCCCGAGCGTCTATGTGGTTCACGGATAGGCCCGCGTGACTTGGTGTTGGTAGACCACACTTTCATGGCCCTGGTTTCCTGTACCTCGTCCGTGTGACTCGTGGATGTGAATGGACTCCTTTATTCTTTGGTATGTATGTGTATGCCAACATAGGAATGCATGTATAAGTTCAGAATATATTTCTTATGTAATATACTCTATGTATTACATTTTCAATTCAGAATTATTGATTAATTAATAGATATTAACTAATCATTAATTTTACATTTCTTTTTCAGGTTTTATTTAAGGTAAGTATAAATTTGCATGTTTTTAGTTATTAAGATATCAACAATTAATTAATTTAGTTAATTAATTGTTGATTTAACAATTTACTGATTTTTAACATTTCCCCTTTTTCTTTTCAGGTTTTAGCGTATGCGGGGTCGTTCCTCAAATGGGTAAGTATTGTTATTTATGACATTTGTTAATTAATTGTTTATAACGATTTGTACATTTTGTGTTTACGGGTTTTTCCAGGAGTTACATCAAATTTGGATTGGTTGTGTGACGCAGTACATCGATTTTTATTTGGTAAGTACATATTTGTTATTTAGTAAATTATTTATAATAATTAGCATATTTGTGTTTGTTTTTCAGGATTTCTTTTGTTACAGATTGATTTTACGTGGTTTCTCGAGTAAACTAGAAGTTTTTCCGTTTCGATCGGAGCATTCTAGTGGTATTATTAATCTATTCTTTATTTATGTCAACAATTGTAATTTTGGCTCGAGTGTACACATATGGGTGTTTAAATAAAAGGATTTTTAATATTGAGCTCGGCTGTAATATTGAGAAAGATGTAAAATGATAAATAAACAATTTGTGAATAAATAATAACTTTGGTTATTTTATTCGATTGAACATAATGTAAACTTTTTGTAGCGGATTGTACCGTACGCACGTAATCAAGCTAACGCCGGATGAAGGTATTGGATAACGTCTGGGAACTTTTGCTGATAAGTGCAATTGGTGAAAACACTTTTGTGGGAAATAAATTGTGATGATTTATTATGTGATAATTTTATGTAATGAACCTTGCACCGGATGTGCGTATGTATTTTTGAACGTAGGTAAATAGGTAAGTATGTATCTCTTTATTTCGGTAAATGCGTAGGTAAGTATATTCCGTTTTCCTCTTATTTAATGTATGTAACTGATATATATGTGTAAGTATATATATATCATATAAATATGTATATACATATATATATATATATATATATATATATATATATATATATATATATATATATATATATCGATAACTGTATGTTAAAATTCGCTATTTTAGCTGTTCGAAATTTCGTCATTCGAAAATTTTACCCCACCCATTGAAAATTCCAAAACACGTGTCCCTTTATTTCATGGGGAAAAAACGTGACTCGAAGTAGAAGGGGTCAGGGTTTGGAAATGAAAAACCGAAAATTTCCCAATATAACCTTTTTCTAATCTATATAAATCGAGATGTTTGAAAAGAACGAGAAAAAACGAATCATGTCATGCATAAAAATTCCCCTCGGGGAAAAAACCTGGACAAGTACATTTGTTGACCCCCATTCCCATATTTTTCCACGAATATACATACACTACAAAAACCTTTTCTCGCAAAAATCCCTGAAAACATCAAATCCTATCAAAAAGTAAGAAAAGTGACCACTCTCAAAAAATGTATCACACAAAACAAAATGAGTTAATCCTCGCAAAAAGCTAAGGTTAGATTTCGCAAAAAGTTGGAAAATAAATTGAGCTATACTAAAATATATGTAGCCAAGTACGAGAGGCTTTATCGTGTGACATAAAATCGTCAAATAATGTTGAATGTTGAAAGAGAAAAGAATCAAGTTCGAAAATGCAGTTGTTTTACCAACCAGAATGAAAATAAAACCTCTGTACCAATAAGAGTCCGAAGCAAAAAAAAGATTGCAAACGAAAAAAAATTAGATGAAAAAGAATTTCGGCTGAAGTACTTGGCGAGGTTATCACCATGACTGATACATTATGTGAATTAAGTAAAAAAACACTCGTCAAGTATTTCGGCCGAATTTTTTCTTAATCTAATTTCTTTTCTATGTTTTATAAAACAATTTGTAAGCCAAGGATGATGCATCATAATCTTCCGTCATTTCATCTTTGAAAGAATAATAATTCTGAGGCTCCTTCTGACAATAAAGTTAAATATAATTGTCTTTTTATAGCTTAGACCGAAATTGCTAATATCCTCGCTGCCTTTTCGCCCCTGAATGACTTATTTTAATACACAACTTGAAAGCTCATAATAAAGTGTTTAATTTTCTGAATTTGTGCCTTGGGGAAAAAACTGGTACTTGAGGTCTCTTCATAACACCTTCCTGCCAAGCTATAATCGAATAATAACCTATCAACGAATTACTAACATCTCGAAAGTATCTCGAGTCTGTAGTTAACTCTTTTAAAAACATTATAACTTTTTTCTTATCACAGGAACGAAACGCTCCTATATTGAAACAACCTCAATAATAATGAATTTATGGTAGAAAATCTGTCTCATTCTCTTATGTCGAATTAGTAGAGTGAACAGTACTGATTCCTGCTGTCATTGAAATAAATCCATGATGTAATGATGCAAACACGTTGTAAGTTTTTTTGTTATATACAGACTCCATTGGAGTCTATATAAAGCGAACTATATGAAAACACTATCGAAAAAAGAAGTGATATCAAATAGCAAAAATCCCCTCCCGGGGAAAAAAACCTGGACAAGTACATTGGTGGTCCCTCGTTTCCCTATAATATCACAAAAAATCCATAACCCCACTTAATTTTTTTTCTAATGTTTGCTAATTTTATTCATATCCCGGAGGGGAACCAACCATATAGATCACGAAATATCCTGCCAAAAACCAAACTTCATAATAAATGTTACTTTGAATGTATTTCCACAGAACAAAACAGGAATCAAAACATTAAAAAATCAGCGTAATCAAGATGAGAAAAATACCACTTTTAATTGGTATGTAAGAAGTATCAATAGTATAGAAAAAAATGAAAATAGGTCACCATTTAAGTTACGTGCAGCAATAAAATTTATGATATCAGTACTAGGACAAGTATTTCTTTGGTGACTGAGAAGATATCAAGATGGACGTACCGGCAACGTAGGGCATGCAGTTGGTGCATTGCTTCTGGGATCTCCTAAGTCGAGTAGCTACTTTTGTTTTGGCTATAGCGCGACCAATGTTGCCAGATAGTATTTACTTATATGACCTAATGAAACAACATTGCCTGCGCCGTGGCTAAAACAACGAAAAACATTCAGAAACCAGTCGAAAACTCGACACACAAACGCAGGAACAGGAAGTTTCGCATAAGATCCCGTACTTTTGTAATGTTAAAAAAAGACTTTAATTTATGTCCGTACATGATAGCACAATTTTGTTTGATTGGTAATAATTTGATGACCGTTCACCACCGTACGTTGAGCGTATACGCACAGAGTACTTGTCCGGCCCATAACTTTTTATTAAAATTGCTCATTCCAGTAAAAATCAGGGGTCTCTCTAAAAAATCAAGGGTTATAAATACGCACTTTTTCATTGTTGGTATTGTCTTATTTAATTTTTATTTTTTTTATGATTAATCCCGCATAACGGTTTAAATTCTCATTTTCAAAACATAAAGGGCTATTTTGATAGCTGGCGCCCAAGAACGTCAAAATGAAACGAACGGAGGGGGATTATTTTGTGTGAAATTTGCGTGATCTTAAAACTTTGGACAAAATTTGATGGTGCATTCATAGCCTGCATTGATCTTTTGACCATTCACCAGTGGTTACTTAGATCTTCTACTAATAAATAGTAGCTTTCCAAAGTATAATAACTTTCATTGCTGGTAATAGTAGTTTTCGAAAGTATGATACGCAACATTGCTGGCAATGGTTTACTGAGTCGCATTTTCAGAAATTTCATAACTGACTGCACTTTATGTTAATGCAATTTTATGATGACTACGAACACCATTTTATTCCGATTGAATCGACGTCGAATGTTGCGTATGATACAAGGCCATTCTGCAATTCGCAGAAGAATTGATTTTCTTATAAATTTCTGACGGCGAAAAGCAACGCATGCAACGCAAAGCATCTCCAATTTGATTTTCACTTGAATGAGCAATTTTAATAAAAAGTTATGGGCCGGACAAGTACTCTGTGCGTATACGCTCAACGTACGGTGGTGAACGTTCATCAAATTATTACCAATCAAACAAAATTGTGCTATCATGTACGGACATAAATTAAAGTCTTTTTTTAACATTACAAAAGTACGGGATCTTATGCGAAACTTCCTGTTCCTGCGTTTGTGTGTCGAGTTTTCGACTGGTTTCTGAATGTTTTTCGTTGTTTTAGCCACGGCGCAGGCAATGTTGTTTCATTAGGTCATATAAGTAAATACTATCTGGCAACATTGGTCGCGCCATAGCCAAAACAAAAGTAGCTACTCGACTTAGGAGATCCCAGAAGCAATGCACCAACTGCATGCCCTACGTTGCCGGTACGTCCATCTTGATATCTTCTCAGTCACCAAAGAAATACTTGTCCTAGTACTGATATCATAAATTTTATTGCTGCACGTAACTTAAATGGTGACCTATTTTCATTTTTTTCTATACTATTGATACTTCTTACATACCAATTAAAAGTGGTATTTTTCTCATCTTGATTACGCTGATTTTTTAATGTTTTGATTCCTGTTTTGTTCTGTGGAAATACATTCAAAGTAACATTTATTATGAAGTTTGGTTTTTGGCAGGATATTTCGTGATCTATATGGTTGGTTCCCCTCCGGGATATGAATAAAATTAGCAAACATTAGAAAAAAAATTAAGTGGGGTTATGGATTTTTTGTGATATTATAGGGAAACGAGGGACCACCAATGTACTTGTCCAGGTTTTTTTCCCCGGCAGGCGATTTTTGCTATTTTACTGTTTTGTGGCGAAAACTGAAATTACGAAGAAAAATCACCGATTCACTCAAATTTGGCAGAGGAAACGCAAATTCGTATCAGTTTTCGATGAGAGAGAGAGAGAGAGAGAGAGAGAGAGAGAGAGAGAGGGAGAGAGAGAGGTTGGTGGTGAAAACTGAAATTACACAGAAAAATCACCGTTTTACTCGAATTTACAAAAGAAAACGCAATTTCGTATCAGTTTTCGATGCAAAACGTGACTTTTCGGCGAAAATCATTTCTATGAACGCCAAATCTTATTTCGTCAATAAAAAATGACGTCTTCACGTTTTTATGCTGTTTGGCAGTGAATACTAAAATTACCAAGAAAAATCACCGTTTCACTCAACTTTGGCAGAGGAAACGAAATTTCGTATCAGTTTTCGAAGAATAAGCGAGACTTTTCGGTGAAAATCGTTTTTATAAACGGCTAATAGTATTTCTTCAATAAAAAATGATTTATTCACGTTTTTATACTATTTTGTGGTGAAAACTGAAATTACACAGACAAATCACCGTTTTACTTAAATTCACCAGAGAAAACGCAATTTCGTATCAGTTTTCGATGCAAAACGTGAATTTTCGGTGAAAATCGTTTCCATGAACGCCAAATCTTATTTCGTCAATAAAAAATGATTTCTTCACGTTTTTATGCTGTTTGGCAGTGAATACTAAAATTACGAAGAAAAATCACCGTTTCACTTAAATTTACCACAGAAAACGCAATTTCGTATCAGTGTTCGATGCAAGACGTGAATTTTCGGTGAAAATCATTTCCATGAACGCCAAATCTTATTTCGTCAATATAAAAGGATTTCTTCACGTTTTTATACTGTTTTGTGGTGAAAACTGAAATTACGAAGAAAAATCACCCATTCACTCAAATTTACCAGAGAAAACGCATTTTCGTATCAGTTTTCGATGAAACACGTGAATTTTCGGTGAAAATCGTTTCCATGAACGCTAAATCTTATTTCGGCAATAAAAAAATGATTTCTTCACGTTTTTATGCTGTTTGGAAGTGAATACTAAAATTACGAAGAATAATCACCGTTTCACACAAATTTGGCAGGGGAAACGCAATTTCTTATTAGTTTTCGGTGAAAATCGTTTCTGTGAACGGCAAATCTTATTTCGCCAATAGACAATGATTTCTTCCCGATTTTATGCTGGTTGGTGGTGAAAACTGATATTACACAGAAACATCACCGTTTCACTCGAATTTACCAAAGAAAACGGAATTTCGTATCAGTTTTCGAAGCAAAACGTGAATTTTCGGTGAAAATCGTTTCTATAAACGGCTAATCGTATTTCGTCAATAAAAAATGATTTTTTCACGTTTTTATGATGTTTGGAAGTGAATACTAAAATTACGAAGAAAAATCACCGTTTCTCTCAAATTTGGCAGGGGAAACGCAATTTCTTAATAGTTTTCGGTGAAAATCGTTTCTGTGAACGCCAAATCCTATTTCGTCAATAGACAATGATTTCTTCCCGTTTTTATGCTGGTTGGTGGTGAAAACTGAAATTACACAGAAAAATCACCGTTTCACTCGAATTAACCAAAGAAAACGCAATTTCGTATCAGTTTTCGATGAAAATCATGAATTTTCGGTGAAAATCATTTCTATGAACGCCAAATCTTATTTTGGATATACTGATATTATATATACTGTTTTGTAGTGAAAACTGAAACTACGAAGAAAAAACAACCTTTCACTTAAATTTACCACAGAAAACGCAATTTCATATCAGTTTTCGATGAAAAACGTGAAATTTCGTTGAAAATCGTTTCTATAAACGGCTAATCATATTTCATCAATAAAAAATGATTTCTTCATGTTTTTATACTGTTTTGTGGCGAAAACTGAAATTACGAAGAAAAATCACCGATTCACTCAAATTTGGCAGAGGAAACGCTAATTCGTATCAGTTTTCGATGAGAGAGAGAGAGAGAGAGAGAGAGAGAGAGAGAGAGAGAGAGAGAGAGAGAGAGGGAGAGAGAGAGGTTGGTGGTGAAAACTGAAATTACACAGAAAAATCACCGTTTTACTCGAATTTACCAAAGAAAACGCAATTTCGTATCAGTTTTCGATGCAAAACGTGACTTTTCGGTGAAAATCATTTCTATGAACGACAAATCTTATTTCGTCAATAAAAAATGACGTCTTCACGTTTTTATGCTGTTTGGCAGTGAATACTAAAATTACCAAGAAAAATCACCGTTTCACTCAACTTTGGCAGAGGAAACGAAATTTCGTATCAGTTTTCGAAGAATAAGCGAGACTTTTCGGTGAAAATCGTTTTTATAAACGGCTAATAGTATTTCTTCAATAAAAAATGATTTATTCACGTTTTTATACTATTTTGTGGTGAAAACTGAAATTACACAGACAAATCACCGTTTTACTTAAATTCACCAGAGAAAACGCAATTTCGTATCACTTTTCGATGCAAAACGTGAATTTTCGGTGAAAATCGTTTCCATGAACGCCAAATCTTATTTCGTCAATAAAAAATGATTTCTTCACGTTTTTATGCTGTTTGGCAGTGAATACTAAAATTACGAAGAAAAATCACCGTTTCACTTAAATTTACCACAGAAAACGCAATTTCGTATCAGTGTTCGATGCAAGACGTGAATTTTCGGTGAAAATCATTTCCATGAACGCCAAATCTTATTTCGTCAATATAAAAGGATTTCTTCACGTTTTTATACTGTTTTGTGGTGAAAACTGAAATTACGAAGAAAAATCACCCATTCACTCAAATTTACCAGAGAAAACGCATTTTCGTATCAGTTTTCGATGAAACACGTGAATTTTCGGTGAAAATCGTTTCCATGAACGCTAAATCTTATTTCGGCAATAAAAAAAATGATTTCTTCACGTTTTTATGCTGTTTGGAAGTGAATACTAAAATTGCGAAGAATAATCACCGTTTCACACAAATTTGGCAGGGGAAACGCAATTTCTTATTAGTTTTCGGTGAAAATCGTTTCTGTGAACGGCAAATCTTATTTCGCCAATAGACAATGATTTCTTCCCGATATTATGCTGGTTGGTGGTGAAAACTGATATTACACAGAAACATCACCGTTTCACTCGAATTTACCAAAGAAAACGGAATTTCGTATCAGTTTTCGAAGCAAAACGTGAATTTTCGGTGAAAATCGTTTCTATAAACGGCTAATCGTATTTCGTCAATAAAAAATGATTTTTTCACGTTTTTATGATGTTTGGAAGTGAATACTAAAATTACGAAGAAAAATCACCGTTTCACTCAAATTTGGCAGGGGAAACGCAATTTCTTAATAGTTTTCGGTGAAAATCGTTTCTGTGAACGCCAAATCCTATTTCGTCAATAGACAATGATTTCTTCCCGTTTTTATGCTGGTTGGTGGTGAAAACTGAAATTACACAGAAAAATCACCGTTTCACTCGAATTAACCAAAGAAAACGCAATTTCGTATCAGTTTTCGATGAAAATCGTGAATTTTCGGTGAAAATCGTTTCTATGAACGCCAAATCTTATTTTGGATATACTGTTATTATATATACTGTTTTGTAGTGAAAACTGAAACTACGAAGAAAAAACAACGCTTCACTTAAATTTACCACAGAAAACGGAATTTCATATCAGTTTTCGATGAAAAACGTGAAATTTCGTTGAAAATCGTTTCTATATACGGCTAATCATATTTCATCAATAAAAAATGATTTCTTCACGTTTTTATACTGTTTTGTGGCGAAAACTGAAATTACGAAGAGAAATCACCGATTCACTCAAATTTGGCAGAGGAAATGCAATTTCGTATCAGTTTTCGATGAGAGAGAGAGAGAGAGAGAGAGAGAGAGAGAGAGAGAGAGAGAGAGAGAGAGAGAGAGTTGGTGGTGAAAACTGAAATTACACAGAAAAATCACCGTTTTACTCGAATTTACCAAAGAAAACGCAATTTCGTATCAGTTTTCGATGCAAAACGTGACTTTTCGGTGAAAATCATTTCTATGAACGCCAAATCTTATTTCGTCAATAAAAAATGACGTCTTCACGTTTTTATGCTGTTTGGCAGTGAATACTAAAATTACCAAGAAAAATCACCGTTTCACTCAACTTTGGCAGAGGAAACGAAATTACGTATCAGTTTTCGAAGAATAAGCGAGACTTTTCCGTGAAAATCGTTTTTATAAACGGCTAATAGTATTTCTTCAATAAAAAATGATTTATTCACGTTTTTATACTGTTTTGTGGTGAAAACTGAAATTACACAGACAAATCACCGTTTTACTTAAATTCACCAGAGAAAACGCAATTTCGTATCAGTTTTCGATGCAAAACGTGAATTTTCGGTGAAAATCGTTTCCATGAACGCCAAATATTATTTCGTCAATAAAAAATGATTTCTTCACGTTTTTATGCTGTTTGGCAGTGAATACTAAAATTACGAAGAAAAATCACCGTTTCACTTAAATTTACCACAGAAAACGCAATTTCGTATCAGTGTTCGATGCAAGACGTGAATTTTCGGTGAAAATCATTTCCATGAACGCCAAATCTTATTTCGTCAATATAAAAGGATTTCTTCACGTTTTTATACTGTTTTGTGGTGAAAACTGAAATTACGAAGAAAAATCACCCATTCACTCAAATTTACCAGAGAAAACGCAATTTCGTATCAGTTTTCGATGAAACACGTGAATTTTCGGTGAAAATCGTTTCCATGAACGCTAAATCTTATTTCGGCAATAAAAAAAATGATTTCTTCACGTTTTTATGCTGTTTGGAAGTGAATACTAAAATTACGAAGAATAATCACCGTTTCATTCAAATTTCGCAGGGGAAACGCAATTTCTTATTAGTTTTCGGTGAAAATCGTTTCTGTGAACGGCAAATCTTATTTCGCCAATAGACAATGATTTCTTCCCGATTTTATGCTGGTTGGTGGTGAAAACTGATATTACACAGAAACATCACCGTTTCACTCGAATTTACCAAAGAAAACGGAATTTCGTATCAGTTTTCGAAGCAAAACGTGAATTTTCGGTGAAAATCGTTTCTATAAACGGCTAATCGTATTTCGTCAATAAAAAATGATTTTTTCACGTTTTTATGATGTTTGGAAGTGAATACTAAAATTACGAAGAAAAATCACCGTTTCACTCAAATTTGGCAGGGGAAACGCAATTTCTTAATAGTTTTCGGTGAAAATCGTTTCTGTGAACGCCAAATCCTATTTCGTCAATAGACAATGATTTCTTCCCGTTTTTATGCTGATTGGTGGTGAAAACTGAAATTACACAGAAAAATCACCGTTTCACTCGAATTAACCAAAGAAAACGCAATTTCGTATCAGTTTTCGATGAAAATCGTGAATTTTCGGTGAAAATCATTTCTATGAACGCCAAATCTTATTTTGGATATACTGATATTATATATACTGTTTTGTAGTGAAAACTGAAACTACGAAGAAAAAACAATGCTTCACTTAAATTTACCACAGAAAACGCAATTTCATATCAGTTTTCGATGAAAAACGTGAAATTTCGTTGAAAATCGTTTCTATAAACGGCTAATCATATTTCATCAATAAAAAATGATTTCTTCATGTTTTTATACTGTTTTGTGGCGAAAACTGAAATTACGAAGAAAAATCACCGATTCACTCAAATTTGGCAGAGGAAACGCAAATTCGTATCAGTTTTCGATGAGAGAGAGAGAGAGAGAGAGAGAGAGAGAGAGAGAGAGGTTGGTGGTGAAAACTGAAATTACACAGAAAAATCACCATTTTACTCGAATTTACCAAAGAAAACGCAATTTCGTATCAGTTTTCGATGCAAAACGTGACTTTTCGGTGAAAATCATTTCTATGAACGCCAAATCTTATTTCGTCAATAAAAAATGACGTCTTCACGTTTTTATGCTGTTTGGCAGTGAATACTAAAATTACCAAGAAAAATCACCGTTTCACTCAACTTTGGCAGAGGAAACGAAATTTCGTATCAGTTTTCGAAGAATAAGCGAGACTTTTCGGTGAAAATCGTTTTTATAAACGGCTAATAGTATTTCTTCAATAAAAAATGATTTATTCACGTTTTTATACTATTTTGTGGTGAAAACTGAAATTACACAGACAAATCACCGTTTTACTTAAATTCACCAGAGAAAACGCAATTTCGCATCAGTTTTCGATGCAAAACGTGAATTTTCGGTGAAAATCGTTTCCACGAACGCCAAATCTTATTTCGTCAATAAAAAATGATTTCTTCACGTTTTTATGCTGTTTGGCAGTGAATACTAAAATTACGAAGAAAAATCACCGTTTCACTTAAATTTACCACAGAAAACGCAATTTCGTATCAGTGTTCGATGCAAGACGTGAATTTTCGGTGAAAATCATTTCCATGAACGCCAAATCTTATTTCGTTAATATAAAAGGATTTCTTCACGTTTTTATACTGTTTTGTGGTGAAAACTGAAATTACGAAGAAAAATCACCCATTCACTCAAATTTACCAGAGAAAACGCAATTTCGTATCAGTTTTCGATGAAACACGTGAATTTTCGGTGAAAATCGTTTCCATGAACGCTAAATCTTATTTCGGCAATAAAAAAAATGATTTCTTCACGTTTTTATGCTGTTTGGAAGTGAATACTAAAATTACGAAGAATAATCACCGTTTCACACAAATTTGGCAGGGGAAACGCAATTTCTTATTAGTTTTCGGTGAAAATCGTTTCTGTGAACGGCAAATCTTATTTCGCCAATAGACAATGATTTCTTCCCGATTTTATGCTGGTTGGTGGTGAAAACTGATATTACACAGAAACATCACCGTTTCACTCGAATTTACCAAAGAAAACGGAATTTCGTATCAGTTTTCGAAGCAAAACGTGAATTTTCGGTGAAAATCGTTTCTATAAACGGCTAATCGTATTTCGTCAATAAAAAATGATTTTTTCACGTTTTTATGATGTTTGGAAGTGAATACTAAAATTACGAAGAAAAATCACCGTTTCACTCAAATTTGGCAGCGGAAACGCAATTTCTTAATAGTTTTCGGTGAAAATCGTTTCTGTGAACGCCAAATCCTATTTCGTCAATAGACAATGATTTCTTCCCGTTTTTATGCTGGTTGGTGGTGAAAACTGAAATTACACAGAAAAATCACCGTTTCACTCGAATTAACCAAAGAAAACGCAATTTCGTATCAGTTTTCGATGAAAATCGTGAATTTTCGGTGAAAATCGTTTCTATGAACGCGAAATCTTATTTTGGATATACTGTTATTATATATACTGTTTTGTAGTGAAAACTGAAACTACGAAGAAAAAACAACGCTTCACTTAAATTTACCACAGAAAACGGAATTTCATATCAGTTTTCGATGAAAAACGTGAAATTTCGTTGAAAATCGTTTCTATATACGGCTAATCATATTTCATCAATAAAAAATGATTTATTCACGTTTTTATACTGTTTTGTGGCGAAAACTGAAATTACGAAGAGAAATCACCGATTCACTCAAATTTGGCAGAGGAAACGCAATTTCGTATCAGTTTTCGATGAGAGAGAGAGAGAGAGAGAGAGAGAGAGGTTGGTGGTGAAAACTGAAATTACACAGAAAAATCACCGTTTTACTCGAATTTACCAAAGAAAACGCAATTTCGTATCAGTTTTCGATGCAAAACGTGACTTTTCGGTGAAAATCATTTCTATGAACGCCGAATCTTATTTCGTCAATAAAAAATGACGTCTTCACGTTTTTATGCTGTTTGGCAGTGAATACTAAAATTACCAAGAAAAATCACCGTTTCACTCAACTTTGGCAGAGGAAACGAAATTTCGTATCAGTTTTCGAAGAATAAGCGAGACTTTTCGGTGAAAATCGTTTTTATAAACGGCTAATAGTATTTCTTCAATAAAAAATGATTTATTCACGTTTTTATACTGTTTTGTGGTGAAAACTGAAATTACACAGACAAATCACCGTTTTACTTAAATTCACCAGAGAAAACGCAATTTCGTATCAGTTTTCGATGCAAAACGTGAATTTTCGGTGAAAATCGTTTCCATGAACGCCAAATCTTATTTCGTCAATAAAAAATGATTTATTCCCGTTTTTATGCTGTTTGGCAGTGAATACTAAAATTACGAAGATAAATCACAGTTTCACTTAAATTTACCACAGAAAACGCAATTTCACATCAGTTTTCGATGCAAGACGTGAATTTTCGGTGAAAATCATTTCCATGAACGCCAAATCTTATTTCGTCAATATAAAAGGATTTCTTCACGTTTTTATACTGTTTTGTGGCGAAAACTGAAATTACGAAGAAAAATCACCCATTCACTCAAATTTACCAGAGAAAACGCAATTTCGTATCAGTTTTCGATGAAAAACGTGAATTTTCGGTGAAAATCGTTTCCATGAACGCTAAATCTAATTTCGGCAATAAAAAAAATGATTTCTTCACGTTTTTATGCTGTTTGGAAGTGAATACTAAAATTACGAAGAATAATCACCGTTTCACACAAATTTGGCAGGGGAAACGCAATTTCTTATTAGTTTTCGGTGAAAATCGTTTCTGTGAACGGCAAATCTTATTTCGCCAATAGACAATGATTTCTTCCCGATTTTATGCTGGTTGGTGGTGAAAACTGATATTACACAGAAACATCACCGTTTCACTCGAATTTACCAAAGAAAACGGAATTTCGTATCAGTTTTCGAAGCAAAACGTGAATTTTCGGTGAAAATCGTTTCTATAAACGGCTAATCGTATTTCGTCAATAAAAAATGATTTTTTCACATTTTTATGATGTTTGGAAGTGAATACTAAAATTACGAAGAAAAATCACCGTTTCACTCAAATTTGGCAGGGGAAACGCAATTTCTTAATAGTTTTCGGTGAAAATCGTTTCTGTGAACGCCAAATCCTATTTCGTCAATAGACAATGATTTCTTCCCGTTTTTATGCTGGTTGGTGGTGAAAACTGAAATTACACAGAAAAATCACCGTTTCACTCGAATTAACCAAAGAAAACGCAATTTCGTTTCAGTTTTCGATGAAAATCGTGAATTTTCGGTGAAAATCATTTCTATGAACGCCAAATCTTATTTTGGATATACTGATATTATATATACTGTTTTGTAGTGAAAACTGAAACTACGAAGAAAAAACAACGCTTCACTTAAATTTACCACAGAAAACGCAATTTCATATCAGTTTTCGATGAAAAACGTGAAATTTCGTTGAAAATCGTTTCTATAAACGGCTAATCATATTTCATCAATAAAAAATGATTTCTTCACGTTTTTATACTGTTTTGTGGCGAAAACTGAAATTACGAAGAAAAATCACCGATTCACTCAAATTTGGCAGAGGAAACGCAAATTCGTATCAGTTTTCGATGAGAGAGAGAGAGAGAGAGAGAGAGAGAGAGAGAGAGAGAGAGAGAGAGAGAGAGAGAGAGAGAGAGAGAGGTTGGTGGTGAAAACTGAAATTACACAGAAAAATCACCGTTTTACTCGAATTTAACAAAGAAAACGCAATTTCGTATCAGTTTTCGATGCAAAACGTGACTTTTCGGTGAAAATCATTTCTATGAACGCCAAATCTTATTTCGTCAATAAAAAATGACGTCTTCACGTTTTTATGCTGTTTGGCAGTGAATACTAAAATTACCAAGAAAAATCACCGTTTCACTCAACTTTGGCAGAGGAAACGAAATTTCGTATCAGTTTTCGAAGAATAAGCGAGACTTTTCGGTGAAAATCGTTTTTATAAACGGCTAATAGTATTTCTTCAATAAAAAATGATTTATTCACGTTTTTATACTGTTTTGTGGTGAAAACTGAAATTACACAGACAAATTACCGTTTTACTTAAATTCACCAGAGAAAACGCAATTTCGTATCAGTTTTCGATGCAAAACGTGAATTTTCGGTGAAAATCGTTTCCATGAACGCCAAATATTATTTCGTCAATAAAAAATGATTTCTTCACGTTTTTATGCTGTTTGGCAGTGAATACTAAAATTACGAAGAAAAATCACCGTTTCACTTAAATTTACCACAGAAAACGCAATTTCGTATCAGTGTTCGATGCAAGACGTGAATTTTCGGTGAAAATCATTTCCATGAACGCCAAATCTTATTTCGTCAATATAAAAGGATTTCTTCACGTTTTTATACTGTTTTGTGGTGAAAACTGAAATTACGAAGAAAAATCACCCATTCACTCAAATTTACCAGAGAAAACGCAATTTCGTATCAGTTTTCGATGAAACACGTGAATTTTCGGTGAAAATCGTTTCCATGAACGCTAAATCTTATTTCGGCAATAAAAAATGATTTCTTCACGGTTTTATGCTGTTTGGAAGTGAATACTAAAATTACGAAGAATAATCACCGTTTCACTCAAATTTCGCAGGGGAAACGCAATTTCTTATTAGTTTTCGGTGAAAATCGTTTCTGTGAACGGCAAATCTTATTTCGCCAATAGACAATGATTTCTTCCCGATTTTATGCTGGTTGGTGGTGAAAACTGATATTACACAGAAACATCACCGTTTCACTCGAATTTACCAAAGAAAACGGAATTTCGTATCAGTTTTCGAAGCAAAACGTAAATTTTCGGTGAAAATCGTTTCTATAAACGGCTAATCGTATTTCGTCAATAAAAAATGATTTTTTCACGTTTTTATGATGTTTGGAAGTGAATACTAAAATTACGAAGAAAAATCACCGTTTCACTCAAATTTGGCAGGGGAAACGCAATTTCTTAATAGTTTTCGGTGAAAATCGTTTCTGTGAACGCCAAATCCTATTTCGTCAATAGACAATGATTTCTTCCCGTTTTTATGCTGGTTGGTGGTGAAAACTGAAATTACACAGAAAAATCACCGTTTCACTCGAATTAACCAAAGAAAACGCAATTTCGTATCAGTTTTCGATGAAAATCGTGAATTTTCGGTGAAAATCATTTCTATGAACGCCAAATCTTATTTTGGATATACTGATATTATATATACTGTTTTGTAGTGAAAACTGAAACTACGAAGAAAAAACAACGTTTCACTTAAATTTACCACAGAAAACGCAATTTCATATCAGTTTTCGATGAAAAACGTGAAATTTCGTTGAAAATCGTTTCTATAAACGGCTAATCATATTTCGTCAATAAAAAATGATTTCTTCATGTTTTTATACTGTTTTGTGGCGAAAACTGAAATTACGAAGAAAAATCACCGATTCACTCAAATTTGGCAGAGGAAACGCAAATTCGTATCAGTTTTCGATGAGAGAGAGAGAGAGAGAGAGAGAGAGAGAGAGAGAGAGAGAGGGAGAGAGGTTGGTGGTGAAAACTGAAATTACACAGAAAAATCACCGTTTTACTCGAATTTACCAAAGAAAACGCAATTTCGTATCAGTTTTCGATGCAAAACGTGACTTTTCGGTGAAAATCATTTCTATGAACGACAAATCTTATTTCGTCAATAAAAAATGACGTCTTCACGTTTTTATGCTGTTTGGCAGTGAATACTAAAATTACCAAGAAAAATCACCGTTTCACTCAACTTTAGCAGAGGAAACGAAATTTCGTATCAGTTTTCGAAGAATAAGCGAGACTTTTCGGTGAAAATCGTTTTTATAAACGGCTAATAGTATTTCTTCAATAAAAAATGATTTATTCACGTTTTTATACTATTTTGTGGTGAAAACTGAAATTACACAGACAAATCACCGTTTTACTTAAATTCACCAGAGAAAACGCAATTTCGTATCAGTTTTCGATGCAAAACGTGAATTTTCGGTGAAAATCGTTTCCATGAACGCCAAATCTTATTTCGTCAATAAAAAATGATTTCTTCACGTTTTTATGCTGTTTGGCAGTGAATACTAAAATTACGAAGAAAAATCACCGTTTCACTTAAATTTACCACAGAAAACGCAATTTCGTATCAGTGTTCGATGCAAGACGTGAATTTTCGGTGAAAATCATTTCCATGAACGCCAAATCTTATTTCGTCAATATAAAAGGATTTCTTCACGTTTTTATACTGTTTTGTGGTGAAAACTGAAATTACGAAGAAAAATCACCCATTCACTCAAATTTACCAGAGAAAACGCATTTTCGTATCAGTTTTCGATGAAACACGTGAATTTTCGGTGAAAATCGTTTCCATGAACGCTAAATCTTATTTCGGCAATAAAAAAAATGATTTCTTCACGTTTTTATGCTGTTTGGAAGTGAATACTAAAATTACGAAGAATAATCACCGTTTCATTCAAATTTCGCAGGGGAAACGCAATTTCTTATTAGTTTTCGGTGAAAATCGTTTCTGTGAACGGCAAATCTTATTTCGCCAATAGACAATGATATCTTCCCGATTTTATGCTGGTTGGTGGTGAAAACTGATATTACACAGAAACATCACCGTTTCACTCGAATTTACCAAAGAAAACGGAATTTCGTATCAGTTTTCGAAGCAAAACGTGAATTTTCGGTGAAAATCGTTTCTATAAACGGCTAATCGTATTTCGTCAATAAAAAATGATTTTTTCACGTTTTTATGATGTTTGGAAGTGAATACTAAAATTACGAAGAAAAATCACCGTTTCACTCAAATTTGGCAGGGGAAACGCAATTTCTTAATAGTTTTCGGTGAAAATCGTTTCTGTGAACGCCAAATCCTATTTCGTCAATAGACAATGATTTCTTCCCGTTTTTATGCTGATTGGTGGTGAAAACTGAAATTACACAGAAAAATCACCGTTTCACTCGAATTAACCAAAGAAAACGCAATTTCGTATCAGTTTTCGATGAAAATCGTGAATTTTCGGTGAAAATCATTTCTATGAACGCCAAATCTTATTTTGGATATACTGATATTATATATACTGTTTTGTAGTGAAAACTGAAACTACGAAGAAAAAACAACGCTTCACTTAAATTTACCACAGAAAACGCAATTTCATATCAGTTTTCGATGAAAAACGTGAAATTTCGTTGAAAATCGTTTCTATAAACGGCTAATCATATTTCATCAATAAAAAATGATTTCTTCATGTTTTTATACTGTTTTGTGGCGAAAACTGAAATTACGAAGAAAAATCACCGATTCACTCAAATTTGGCAGAGGAAACGCAAATTCGTATCAGTTTTCGATGAGAGAGAGAGAGAGAGAGAGAGAGAGAGAGAGAGAGAGAGAGAGAGAGAGAGAGAGAGAGAGAGAGGTTGGTGGTGAAAACTGAAATTACACAGAAAAATCACCGTTTTACTCGAATTTACCAAAGAAAACGCAATTTCGTATCAGTTTTCGATGCAAAACGTGACTTTTCGGTGAAAATCATTTCTATGAACGCCAAATCTTATTTCGTCAATAAAAAATGACGTCTTCACGTTTTTATGCTGTTTGGCAGTGAATACTAAAATTACCAAGAAAAATCACCGTTTCACTCAACTTTGGCAGAGGAAACGAAATTTCGTATCAGTTTTCGAAGAATAAGCGAGACTTTTCGGTGAAAATCGTTTTTATAAACGGCTAATAGTATTTCTTCAATAAAAAATGATTTATTCACGTTTTTATACTGTTTTGTGGTGAAAACTGAAATTACACAGACAAATCACCGTTTTACTTAAATTCACCAGAGAAAACGCAATTTCGTATCAGTTTTCGATGCAAAACGTGAATTTTCGGTGAAAATCGTTTCCATGAACGCGAAATATTATTTCGTCAATAAAAAATGATTTCTTCACGTTTTTATGCTGTTTGGCAGTGAATACTAAAATTACGAAGAAAAATCACCGTTTCACTTAAATTTACCACAGAAAACGTAATTTCGTATCAGTGTTCGATGCAAGACGTGAATTTTCGGTGAAAATCATTTCCATGAACGCCAAATCTTATTTCGTCAATATAAAAGGATTTCTTCACGTTTTTATACCGTTTTGTGGTGAAAACTGAAATTACGAAGAAAAATCACCCATTCACTCAAATTTACCAGAGAAAACGCAATTTCGTATCAGTTTTCGATGAAACACGTGAATTTTCGGTGAAAATCGTTTCCATGAACGCTAAATCTTATTTCGGCAATAAAAAATGATTTCTTCACGTTTTTATGCTGTTTGGAAGTGAATACTAAAATTACGAAGAATAATCCCCGTTTCACTCAAATTTCGCAGGGGAAACGCAATTTCTTATTAGTTTTCGGTGAAAATCGTTTCTGTGAACGGCAAATCTTATTTCGCCAATAGACAATGATTTCTTCCCGATTTTATGCTGGTTGGTGGTGAAAACTGATATTACACAGAAACATCACCGTTTCACTCGAATTTACCAAAGAAAACGGAATTTCGTATCAGTTTTCGAAGCAAAACGTAAATTTTCGGTGAAAATCGTTTCTATAAACGGCTAATCGTATTTCGTCAATAAAAAATGATTTTTTCACGTTTTTATGATGTTTGGAAGTGAATACTAAAATTACGAAGAAAAATCACCGTTTCACTCAAATTTGGCAGGGGAAACGCAATTTCTTAATAGTTTTCGGTGAAAATCGTTTCTGTGAACGCCAAATCCTATTTCGTCAATAGACAATGATTTCTTCCCGTTTTTATGCTGGTTGGTGGTGAAAACTGAAATTACACAGAGAAATCACCGTTTCACTCGAATTAACCAAAGAAAACGCAATTTCGTATCAGTTTTCGATGAAAATCGTGAATTTTCGGTGAAAATCATTTCTATGAACGCCAAATCTTATTTTGGATATACTGATATTATATATACTGTTTTGTAGTGAAAACTGAAACTACGAAGAAAAAACAACCTTTCACTTAAATTTACCACAGAAAACGCAATTTCATATCAGTTTTCGATGAAAAACGTGAAATTTCGTTGAAAATCGTTTCTATAAACGGCTAATCATATTTCATCAATAAAAAATGATTTCTTCATGTTTTTATACTGTTTTGTGGCGAAAACTGAAATTACGAAGAAAAATCACCGATTCACTCAAATTTGGCAGAGGAAACGCTAATTCGTATCAGTTTTCGATGAGAGAGAGAGAGAGAGAGAGAGAGAGAGAGAGAGAGAGAGAGAGAGAGAGAGAGAGAGAGAGAGAGGGAGAGAGAGAGGTTGGTGGTGAAAACTGAAATTACACAGAAAAATCACCGTTTTACTCGAATTTACCAAAGAAAACGCAATTTCGTATCAGTTTTCGATGCAAAACGTGACTTTTCGGTGAAAATCATTTCTATGAACGACAAATCTTATTTCGTCAATAAAAAATGACGTCTTCACGTTTTTATGCTGTTTGGCAGTGAATACTAAAATTACCAAGAAAAATCACCGTTTCACTCAACTTTGGCAGAGGAAACGAAATTTCGTATCAGTTTTCGAAGAATAAGCGAGACTTTTCGGTGAAAATCGTTTTTATAAACGGCTAATAGTATTTCTTCAATAAAAAATGATTTATTCACGTTTTTATACTATTTTGTGGTGAAAACTGAAATTACACAGACAAATCACCGTTTTACTTAAATTCACCAGAGAAAACGCAATTTCGTATCACTTTTCGATGCAAAACGTGAATTTTCGGTGAAAATCGTTTCCATGAACGCCAAATCTTATTTCGTCAATAAAAAATGATTTCTTCACGTTTTTATGCTGTTTGGCAGTGAATACTAAAATTACGAAGAAAAATCACCGTTTCACTTAAATTTACCACAGAAAACGCAATTTCGTATCAGTGTTCGATGCAAGACGTGAATTTTCGGTGAAAATCATTTCCATGAACGCCAAATCTTATTTCGTCAATATAAAAGGATTTCTTCACGTTTTTATACTGTTTTGTGGTGAAAACTGAAATTACGAAGAAAAATCACCCATTCACTCAAATTTACCAGAGAAAACGCATTTTCGTATCAGTTTTCGATGAAACACGTGAATTTTCGGTGAAAATCGTTTCCATGAACGCTAAATCTTATTTCGGCAATAAAAAAAATGATTTCTTCACGTTTTTATGCTGTTTGGAAGTGAATACTAAAATTGCGAAGAATAATCACCGTTTCACACAAATTTGGCAGGGGAAACGCAATTTCTTATTAGTTTTCGGTGAAAATCGTTTCTGTGAACGGCAAATCTTATTTCGCCAATAGACAATGATTTCTTCCCGATATTATGCTGGTTGGTGGTGAAAACTGATATTACACAGAAACATCACCGTTTCACTCGAATTTACCAAAGAAAACGGAATTTCGTATCAGTTTTCGAAGCAAAACGTGAATTTTCGGTGAAAATCGTTTCTATAAACGGCTAATCGTATTTCGTCAATAAAAAATGATTTTTTCACGTTTTTATGATGTTTGGAAGTGAATACTAAAATTACGAAGAAAAATCACCGTTTCACTCAAATTTGGCAGGGGAAACGCAATTTCTTAATAGTAGTTTTCGGTGAAAATCGTTTCTGTGAACGCCAAATCCTATTTCGTCAATAGACAATGATTTCTTCCGTTTTATGCTGGTTGGTGGTGAAAACTGAATTACACAGAAAAATCCCCGTTTCACTCGAATTAACCAAAGAAAACGCAATTTCGTATCAGTTTTCGATGAAAATCGTGAATTTTCGGTGAAAATCGTTTCTATGAACGCCAAATCTTATTTTGGATATACTGTTATTATATATACTGTTTTGTAGTGAAAACTGAAACTACGAAGAAAAAACAACGCTTCACTTAAATTTACCACAGAAAACGGAATTTCATATCAGTTTTCGATGAAAAACGTGAAATTTCGTTGAAAATCGTTTCTATATACGGCTAATCATATTTCATCAATAAAAAATGATTTCTTCACGTTTTTATACTGTTTTGTGGCGAAAACTGAAATTACGAAGAGAAATCACCGATTCACTCAAATTTGGCAGAGGAAATGCAATTTCGTATCAGTTTTCGATGAGAGAGAGAGAGAGAGAGAGAGAGAGAGAGAGAGAGGAGAGAGAGAGAGAGAGAGGTTGGTGGTGAAAACCTGAAATTACACAGAAAAATCACCGTTTTACTCGAATTTACCAAAGAAAACGCAATTCGTATCAGTTTTCGATGCAAAACGTGACTTTTCGGTGAAAATCATTTCTATGAACGCCAAATCTTATTTCGTCAATAAAAAATGACGTCTTCACGTTTTTATGCTGTTTGGCAGTGAATACTAAAATTACCAAGAAAAATCACCGTTTCACTCAACTTTGGCAGAGGAAACGAAATTTCGTATCAGTTTTCGAAGAATAAGCGAGACTTTTCGGTGAAAATCGTTTTTTATAAACGGCTAATAGTATTTCTTCAATAAAAATGATTTATTCACGTTTTTATACTATTTTGTGGTGAAAACTGAATTACACAGACAAATCACCGTTTTACTTAAATTCACCAGAGAAAACGCAATTTCGCATCAGTTTTCGATGCAAAACGTGAATTTTCGGTGAAAATCGTTTCCACGAACGCCAAATCTTATTTCGTCAATAAAAAATGATTTCTTCACGTTTTTATGCTGTTTGGCAGTGAATACTAAAATTACGAAGAAAAATCACCGTTTCACTTAAATTTACCACAGAAAACGCAATTTCGTATCAGTGTTCGATGCAAGACGTGAATTTTTCGGTGAAAATCATTTCCATGAACGCCAAATCTTATTTCGTTAATATAAAAGGATTTCTTCACGTTTTTATACTGTTTTGTGGTGAAAACTGAAATTACGAAGAAAAATCACCCATTCACTCAAATTTACCAGAGAAAACGCAATTTCGTATCAGTTTTCGATGAAACACGTGAATTTTCGGTGAAAATCGTTTCCATGAACGCTAAATCTTATTTCGGCAATAAAAAAAATGATTTCTTCACGTTTTTATGCTGTTTGGAAGTGAATACTAAAATTACGAAGAATAATCACCGTTTCATTCAAATTTCGCAGGGGAAACGCAATTTCTTATTAGTTTTCGGTGAAAATCGTTTCTGTGAACGGCAAATCTTATTTCGCCAATAGACAATGATTTCTTCCCGATTTTATGCTGGTTGGTGGTGAAAACTGATATTACACAGAAACATCACCGTTTCACTCGAATTTACCAAAGAAAACGGAATTTCGTATCAGTTTTCGAAGCAAAACGTGAATTTTCGGTGAAAATCGTTTCTATAAACGGCTAATCGTATTTCGTCAATAAAAAATGATTTTTTCACGTTTTTATGATGTTTGGAAGTGAATACTAAAATTACGAAGAAAAATCACCGTTTCACTCAAATTTGGCAGGGGAAACGCAATTTCTTAATAGTTTTCGGTGAAAATCGTTTCTGTGAACGCCAAATCCTATTTCGTCAATAGACAATGATTTCTTCCCGTTTTTATGCTGATTGGTGGTGAAAACTGAAATTACACAGAAAAATCACCGTTTCACTCGAATTAACCAAAGAAAACGCAATTTCGTATCAGTTTTCGATGAAAATCGTGAATTTTCGGTGAAAATCATTTCTATGAACGCCAAATCTTATTTTGGATATACTGATATTATATATACTGTTTTGTAGTGAAAACTGAAACTACGAAGAAAAAACAATGCTTCACTTAAATTTACCACAGAAAACGCAATTTCATATCAGTTTTCGATGAAAAACGTGAAATTTCGTTGAAAATCGTTTCTATAAACGGCTAATCATATTTCATCAATAAAAAATGATTTCTTCATGTTTTTATACTGTTTTGTGGCGAAAACTGAAATTACGAAGAAAAATCACCGATTCACTCAAATTTGGCAGAGGAAACGCAAATTCGTATCAGTTTTCGATGAGAGAGAGAGAGAGAGAGAGAGAGAGAGAGAGAGAGAGAGAGAGAGAGGTTGGTGGTGAAAACTGAAATTACACAGAAAAATCACCATTTTACTCGAATTTACCAAAGAAAACGCAATTTCGTATCAGTTTTCGATGCAAAACGTGACTTTTCGGTGAAAATCATTTCTATGAACGCCAAATCTTATTTCGTCAATAAAAAATGACGTCTTCACGTTTTTATGCTGTTTGGCAGTGAATACTAAAATTACCAAGAAAAATCACCGTTTCACTCAACTTTGGCAGAGGAAACGAAATTTCGTATCAGTTTTCGAAGAATAAGCGAGACTTTTCGGTGAAAATCGTTTTTATAAACGGCTAATAGTATTTCTTCAATAAAAAATGATTTATTCACGTTTTTATACTATTTTGTGGTGAAAACTGAAATTACACAGACAAATCACCGTTTTACTTAAATTCACCAGAGAAAACGCAATTTCGCATCAGTTTTCGATGCAAAACGTGAATTTTCGGTGAAAATCGTTTCCACGAACGCCAAATCTTATTTCGTCAATAAAAAATGATTTCTTCACGTTTTTATGCTGTTTGGCAGTGAATACTAAAATTACGAAGAAAAATCACCGTTTCACTTAAATTTACCACAGAAAACGCAATTTCGTATCAGTGTTCGATGCAAGACGTGAATTTTCGGTGAAAATCATTTCCATGAACGCCAAATCTTATTTCGTTAATATAAAAGGATTTCTTCACGTTTTTATACTGTTTTGTGGTGAAAACTGAAATTACGAAGAAAAATCACCCATTCACTCAAATTTACCAGAGAAAACGCAATTTCGTATCAGTTTTCGATGAAACACGTGAATTTTCGGTGAAAATCGTTTCCATGAACGCTAAATCTTATTTCGGCAATAAAAAAAATGATTTCTTCACGTTTTTATGCTGTTTGGAAGTGAATACTAAAATTACGAAGAATAATCACCGTTTCACACAAATTTGGCAGGGGAAACGCAATTTCTTATTAGTTTTCGGTGAAAATCGTTTCTGTGAACGGCAAATCTTATTTCGCCAATAGACAATGATTTCTTCCCGATTTTATGCTGGTTGGTGGTGAAAACTGATATTACACAGAAACATCACCGTTTCACTCGAATTTACCAAAGAAAACGGAATTTCGTATCAGTTTTCGAAGCAAAACGTGAATTTTCGGTGAAAATCGTTTCTATAAACGGCTAATCGTATTTCGTCAATAAAAAATGATTTTTTCACGTTTTTATGATGTTTGGAAGTGAATACTAAAATTACGAAGAAAAATCACCGTTTCACTCAAATTTGGCAGCGGAAACGCAATTTCTTAATAGTTTTCGGTGAAAATCGTTTCTGTGAACGCCAAATCCTATTTCGTCAATAGACAATGATTTCTTCCCGTTTTTATGCTGGTTGGTGGTGAAAACTGAAATTACACAGAAAAATCACCGTTTCACTCGAATTAACCAAAGAAAACGCAATTTCGTATCAGTTTTCGATGAAAATCGTGAATTTTCGGTGAAAATCGTTTCTATGAACGCCAAATCTTATTTTGGATATACTGTTATTATATATACTGTTTTGTAGTGAAAACTGAAACTACGAAGAAAAAACAACGCTTCACTTAAATTTACCACAGAAAACGGAATTTCATATCAGTTTTCGATGAAAAACGTGAAATTTCGTTGAAAATCGTTTCTATATACGGCTAATCATATTTCATCAATAAAAAATGATTTATTCACGTTTTTATACTGTTTTGTGGCGAAAACTGAAATTACGAAGAGAAATCACCGATTCACTCAAATTTGGCAGAGGAAACGCAATTTCGTATCAGTTTTCGATGAGAGAGAGAGAGAGAGAGAGAGAGAGAGAGAGAGAGAGAGAGAGAGAGAGTGTTGGTGGTGAAAACTGAAATTACACAGAAAAATCACCGTTTTACTCGAATTTACCAAAGAAAACGCAATTTCGTATCAGTTTTCGATGCAAAACGTGACTTTTCGGTGAAAATCATTTCTATGAACGCCGAATCTTATTTCGTCAATAAAAAATGACGTCTTCACGTTTTTATGCTGTTTGGCAGTGAATACTAAAATTACCAAGAAAAATCACCGTTTCACTCAACTTTGGCAGAGGAAACGAAATTTCGTATCAGTTTTCGAAGAATAAGCGAGACTTTTCGGTGAAAATCGTTTTTATAAACGGCTAATAGTATTTCTTCAATAAAAAATGATTTATTCACGTTTTTATACTGTTTTGTGGTGAAAACTGAAATTACACAGACAAATCACCGTTTTACTTAAATTCACCAGAGAAAACGCAATTTCGTATCAGTTTTCGATGCAAAACGTGAATTTTCGGTGAAAATCGTTTCCATGAACGCCAAATCTTATTTCGTCAATAAAAAATGATTTATTCCCGTTTTTATGCTGTTTGGCAGTGAATACTAAAATTACGAAGATAAATCACAGTTTCACTTAAATTTACCACAGAAAACGCAATTTCACATCAGTTTTCGATGCAAGACGTGAATTTTCGGTGAAAATCATTTCCATGAACGCCAAATCTTATTTCGTCAATATAAAAGGATTTCTTCACGTTTTTATACTGTTTTGTGGCGAAAACTGAAATTACGAAGAAAAATCACCCATTCACTCAAATTTACCAGAGAAAACGCAATTTCGTATCAGTTTTCGATGAAACACGTGAATTTTCGGTGAAAATCGTTTCCATGAACGCTAAATCTAATTTCGGCAATAAAAAAAATGATTTCTTCACGTTTTTATGCTGTTTGGAAGTGAATACTAAAATTACGAAGAATAATCACCGTTTCACACAAATTTGGCAGGGGAAACGCAATTTCTTATTAGTTTTCGGTGAAAATCGTTTCTGTGAACGGCAAATCTTATTTCGCCAATAGACAATGATTTCTTCCCGATTTTATGCTGGTTGGTGGTGAAAACTGATATTACACAGAAACATCACCGTTTCACTCGAATTTACCAAAGAAAACGGAATTTCGTATCAGTTTTCGAAGCAAAACGTGAATTTTCGGTGAAAATCGTTTCTATAAACGGCTAATCGTATTTCGTCAATAAAAAATGATTTTTTCACGTTTTTATGATGTTTGGAAGTGAATACTAAAATTACGAAGAAAAATCACCGTTTCACTCAAATTTGGCAGGGGAAACGCAATTTCTTAATAGTTTTCGGTGAAAATCGTTTCTGTGAACGCCAAATCCTATTTCGTCAATAGACAATGATTTCTTCCCGTTTTTATGCTGGTTGGTGGTGAAAACTGAAATTACACAGAAAAATCACCGTTTCACTCGAATTAACCAAAGAAAACGCAATTTCGTTTCAGTTTTCGATGAAAATCGTGAATTTTCGGTGAAAATCATTTCTATGAACGCCAAATCTTATTTTGGATATACTGATATTATATATACTGTTTTGTAGTGAAAACTGAAACTACGAAGAAAAAACAACGCTTCACTTAAATTTACCACAGAAAACGCAATTTCATATCAGTTTTCGATGAAAAACGTGAAATTTCGTTGAAAATCGTTTCTATAAACGGCTAATCATATTTCATCAATAAAAAATGATTTCTTCACGTTTTTATACTGTTTTGTGGCGAAAACTGAAATTACGAAGAAAAATCACCGATTCACTCAAATTTGGCAGAGGAAACGCAAATTCGTATCAGTTTTCGATGAGAGAGAGAGAGAGAGAGAGAGAGAGAGAGAGAGAGAGAGAGAGAGAGAGAGAAAGAGAGAGAGAGAGAGAGAGGTTGGTGGTGAAAACTGAAATTACACAGAAAAATCACCGTTTTACTCGAATTTAACAAAGAAAACGCAATTTCGTATCAGTTTTCGATGCAAAACGTGACTTTTCGGTGAAAATCATTTCTATGAACGCCAAATCTTATTTCGTCAATAAAAAATGACGTCTTCACGTTTTTATGCTGTTTGGCAGTGAATACTAAAATTACCAAGAAAAATCACCGTTTCACTCAACTTTGGCAGAGGAAACGAAATTTCGTATCAGTTTTCGAAGAATAAGCGAGACTTTTCGGTGAAAATCGTTTTTATAAACGGCTAATAGTATTTCTTCAATAAAAAATGATTTATTCACGTTTTTATACTGTTTTGTGGTGAAAACTGAAATTACACAGACAAATCACCGTTTTACTTAAATTCACCAGAGAAAACGCAATTTCGTATCAGTTTTCGATGCAAAACGTGAATTTTCGGTTAAAATCGTTTCCATGAACGCCAAATATTATTTCGTCAATAAAAAATGATTTCTTCACGTTTTTATGCTGTTTGGCAGTGAATACTAAAATTACGAAGAAAAATCACCGTTTCACTTAAATTTTCCACAGAAAACGCAATTTCGTATCAGTGTTCGATGCAAGACGTGAATTTTCGGTGAAAATCATTTCCATGAACGCCAAATCTTATTTCGTCAATATAAAAGGATTTCTTCACGTTTTTATACTGTTTTGTGGTGAAAACTGAAATTACGAAGAAAAATCACCCATTCACTCAAATTTACCAGAGAAAACGCAATTTCGTATCAGTTTTCGATGAAACACGTGAATTTTCGGTGAAAATCGTTTCCATGAACGCTAAATCTTATTTCGGCAATAAAAAATGATTTCTTCACGGTTTTATGCTGTTTGGAAGTGAATACTAAAATTACGAAGAATAATCACCGTTTCACTCAAATTTCGCAGGGGAAACGCAATTTCTTATTAGTTTTCGGTGAAAATCGTTTCTGTGAACGGCAAATCTTATTTCGCCAATAGACAATGATTTCTTCCCGATTTTATGCTGGTTGGTGGTGAAAACTGATATTACACAGAAACATCACCGTTTCACTCGAATTTACCAAAGAAAACGGAATTTCGTATCAGTTTTCGAAGCAAAACGTAAATTTTCGGTGAAAATCGTTTCTATAAACGGCTAATCGTATTTCGTCAATAAAAAATGATTTTTTCACGTTTTTATGATGTTTGGAAGTGAATACTAAAATTACGAAGAAAAATCACCGTTTCACTCAAATTTGGCAGGGGAAACGCAATTTCTTAATAGTTTTCGGTGAAAATCGTTTCTGTGAACGCCAAATCCTATTTCGTCAATAGACAATGATTTCTTCCCGTTTTTATGCTGGTTGGTGGTGAAAACTGAAATTACACAGAAAAATCACCGTTTCACTCGAATTAACCAAAGAAAACGCAATTTCGTATCAGTTTTCGATGAAAATCGTGAATTTTCGGTGAAAATCATTTCTATGAACGCCAAATCTTATTTTGGATATACTGATATTATATATACTGTTTTGTAGTGAAAACTGAAACTACGAAGAAAAAACAACGTTTCACTTAAATTTACCACAGAAAACGCAATTTCATATCAGTTTTCGATGAAAAACGTGAAATTTCGTTGAAAATCGTTTCTATAAACGGCTAATCATATTTCGTCAATAAAAAATGATTTCTTCATGTTTTTATACTGTTTTGTGGCGAAAACTGAAATTACGAAGAAAAATCACCGATTCACTCAAATTTGGCAGAGGAAACGCAAATTCGTATCAGTTTTCGATGAGAGAGAGAGAGAGAGAGAGAGAGAGAGAGAGAGAGAGAGAGGGAGAGAGGTTGGTGGTGAAAACTGAAATTACACAGAAAAATCACCGTTTTACTCGAATTTACCAAAGAAAACGCAATTTCGTATCAGTTTTCGATGCAAAACGTGACTTTTCGGTGAAAATCATTTCTATGAACGACAAATCTTATTTCGTCAATAAAAAATGACGTCTTCACGTTTTTATGCTGTTTGGCAGTGAATACTAAAATTACCAAGAAAAATCACCGTTTCACTCAACTTTAGCAGAGGAAACGAAATTTCGTATCAGTTTTCGAAGAATAAGCGAGACTTTTCGGTGAAAATCGTTTTTATAAACGGCTAATAGTATTTCTTCAATAAAAAATGATTTATTCACGTTTTTATACTATTTTGTGGTGAAAACTGAAATTACACAGACAAATCACCGTTTTACTTAAATTCACCAGAGAAAACGCAATTTCGTATCAGTTTTCGATGCAAAACGTGAATTTTCGGTGAAAATCGTTTCCATGAACGCCAAATCTTATTTCGTCAATAAAAAATGATTTCTTCACGTTTTTATGCTGTTTGGCAGTGAATACTAAAATTACGAAGAAAAATCACCGTTTCACTTAAATTTACCACAGAAAACGCAATTTCGTATCAGTGTTCGATGCAAGACGTGAATTTTCGGTGAAAATCATTTCCATGAACGCCAAATCTTATTTCGTCAATATAAAAGAATTTCTTCACGTTTTTATACTGTTTTGTGGTGAAAACTGAAATTACGAAGAAAAATCACCCATTCACTCAAATTTACCAGAGAAAACGCATTTTCGTATCAGTTTTCGATGAAACACGTGAATTTTCGGTGAAAATCGTTTCCATGAACGCTAAATCTTATTTCGGCAATAAAAAAAATGATTTCTTCACGTTTTTATGCTGTTTGGAAGTGAATACTAAAATTACGAAGAATAATCACCGTTCCACACAAATTTGGCAGGGGAAACGCAATTTCTTATTAGTTTTCGGTGAAAATCGTTTCTGTGAACGGCAAATCTTATTTCGCCAATAGACAATGATTTCTTCCCGATATTATGCTGGTTGGTGGTGAAAACTGATATTACACAGAAACATCACCGTTTCACTCGAATTTACCAAAGAAAACGGAATTTCGTATCAGTTTTCGAAGCAAAACGTGAATTTTCGGTGAAAATCGTTTCTATAAACGGCTAATCGTATTTCGTCAATAAAAAATGATTTTTTCACGTTTTTATGATGTTTGGAAGTGAATACTAAAATTACGAAGAAAAATCACCGTTTCACTCAAATTTGGCAGGGGAAACGCAATTTCTTAATAGTTTTCGGTGAAAATCGATTCTGTGAACGCCAAATCCTATTTCGTCAATAGACAATGATTTCTTCCCGTTTTTATGCTGGTTGGTGGTGAAAACTGAAATTACACAGAAAAATCACCGTTTCACTCGAATTAACCAAAGAAAACGCAATTTCGTATCAGTTTTCGATGAAAATCGTGAATTTTCGGTGAAAATCGTTTCTATGAACGCCAAATCTTATTTTGGATATACTGTTATTATATATACTGTTTTGTAGTGAAAACTGAAACTACGAAGAAAAAACAACGCTTCACTTAAATTTACCACAGAAAACGGAATTTCATATCAGTTTTCGATGAAAAACGTGAAATTTCGTTGAAAATCGTTTCTATATACGGCTAATCATATTTCATCAATAAAAAATGATTTCTTCACGTTTTTATACTGTTTTGTGGCGAAAACTGAAATTACGAAGAGAAATCACCGATTCACTCAAATTTGGCAGAGGAAATGCAATTTCGTATCAGTTTTCGATGAGAGAGAGAGAGAGAGAGAGAGAGAGAGAGAGAGGTTGGTGGTGAAAACTGAAATTACACAGAAAAATCAGCGTTTTACTCGAATTTACCAAAGAAAACGCAATTTCGTATCAGTTTTCGATGCAAAACGTGACTTTTCGGTGAAAATCATTTCTATGAACGCCAAATCTTATTTCGTCAATAAAAAATGACGTCTTCACGTTTTTATGCTGTTTGGCAGTGAATACTAAAATTACCAAGAAAAATCACCGTTTCACTCAACTTTGGCAGAGGAAACGAAATTACGTATCAGTTTTCGAAGAATAAGCGAGACTTTTCGGTGAAAATCGTTTTTATAAACGGCTAATAGTATTTCTTCAATAAAAAATGATTTATTCACGTTTTTATACTGTTTTGTGGTGAAAACTGAAATTACACAGACAAATCACCGTTTTACTTAAATTCACCAGAGAAAACGCAATTTCGTATCAGTTTTCGATGCAAAACGTGAATTTTCGGTGAAAATCGTTTCCATGAACGCCAAATATTATTTCGTCAATAAAAAATGATTTCTTCACGTTTTTATGCTGTTTGGCAGTGAATACTAAAATTACGAAGAAAAATCACCGTTTCACTTAAATTTACCACAGAAAACGCAATTTCGTATCAGTGTTCGATGCAAGACGTGAATTTTCGGTGAAAATCATTTCCATGAACGCCAAATCTTATTTCGTCAATATAAAAGGATTTCTTCACGTTTTTATACTGTTTTGTGGTGAAAACTGAAATTACGAAGAAAAATCACCCATTCACTCAAATTTACCACAGAAAACGCAATTTCGTATCAGTTTTCGATGAAACACGTGAATTTTCGGTGAAAATCGTTTCCATGAACGCTAAATCTTATTTCGGCAATAAAAAAAATGATTTCTTCACGTTTTTATGCTGTTTGGAAGTGAATACTAAAATTACGAAGAATAATCACCGTTTCATTCAAATTTCGCAGGGGAAACGCAATTTCTTATTAGTTTTCGGTGAAAATCGTTTCTGTGAACGGCAAATCTTATTTCGCCAATAGACAATGATATCTTCCCGATTTTATGCTGGTTGGTGGTGAAAACTGATATTACACAGAAACATCACCGTTTCACTCGAATTTACCAAAGAAAACGGAATTTCGTATCAGTTTTCGAAGCAAAACGTGAATTTTCGGTGAAAATCGTTTCTATAAACGGCTAATCGTATTTCGTCAATAAAAAATGATTTTTTCACCTTTTTATGATGTTTGGAAGTGAATACTAAAATTACGAAGAAAAATCACCGTTTCACTCAAATTTGGCAGGGGAAACGCAATTTCTTAATAGTTTTCGGTGAAAATCGTTTCTGTGAACGCCAAATCCTATTTCGTCAATAGACAATGATTTCTTCCCGTTTTTATGCTGATTGGTGGTGAAAACTGAAATTACACAGAAAAATCACCGTTTCACTCGAATTAACCAAAGAAAACGCAATTTCGTATCAGTTTTCGATGAAAATCGTGAATTTTCGGTGAAAATCATTTCTATGAACGCCAAATCTTATTTTGGATATACTGATATTATATATACTGTTTTGTAGTGAAAACTGAAACTACGAAGAAAAAACAACGCTTCACTTAAATTTACCACAGAAAACGCAATTTCATATCAGTTTTCGATGAAAAACGTGAAATTTCGTTGAAAATCGTTTCTATAAACGGCTAATCATATTTCATCAATAAAAAATGATTTCTTCATGTTTTTATACTGTTTTGTGGCGAAAACTGAAATTACGAAGAAAAATCACCGATTCACTCAAATTTGGCAGAGGAAACGCAAATTCGTATCAGTTTTCGATGAGAGAGAGAGAGAGAGAGAGAGAGAGAGAGAGAGAGAGAGAGAGAGAGAGGTTGGTGGTGAAAACTGAAATTACACAGAAAAATCACCGTTTTACTCGAATTTACCAAAGAAAACGCAATTTCGTATCAGTTTTCGATGCAAAACGTGACTTTTCGGTGAAAATCATTTCTATGAACGCCAAATCTTATTTCGTCAATAAAAAATGACGTCTTCACGTTTTTATGCTGTTTGGCAGTGAATACTAAAATTACCAAGAAAAATCACCGTTTCACTCAACTTTGGCAGAGGAAACGAAATTTCGTATCAGTTTTCGAAGAATAAGCGAGACTTTTCGGTGAAAATCGTTTTTATAAACGGCTAATAGTATTTCTTCAATAAAAAATGATTTATTCACGTTTTTATACTATTTTGTGGTGAAAACTGAAATTACACAGACAAATCACCGTTTTACTTAAATTCACCAGAGAAAACGCAATTTCGCATCAGTTTTCGATGCAAAACGTGAATTTTCGGTGAAAATCGTTTCCACGAACGCCAAATCTTATTTCGTCAATAAAAAATGATTTCTTCACGTTTTTATGCTGTTTGGCAGTGAATACTAAAATTACGAAGAAAAATCACCGTTTCACTTAAATTTACCACAGAAAACGCAATTTCGTATCAGTGTTCGATGCAAGACGTGAATTTTCGGTGAAAATCATTTCCATGAACGCCAAATCTTATTTCGTCAATATAAAAGGATTTCTTCACGTTTTTATACTGTTTTGTGGTGAAAACTGAAATTACGAAGAAAAATCACCCATTCACTCAAATTTACCAGAGAAAACGCAATTTCGTATCAGTTTTCGATGAAACACGTGAATTTTCGGTGAAAATCGTTTCCATGAACGCTAAATCTTATTTCGGCAATAAAAAAAATGATTTCTTCACGTTTTTATGCTGTTTGGAAGTGAATACTAAAATTACGAAGAATAATCACCGTTTCACACAAATTTGGCAGGGGAAACGCAATTTCTTATTAGTTTTCGGTGAAAATCGTTTCTGTGAACGGCAAATCTTATTTCGCCAATAGACAATGATTTCTTCCCGATTTTATGCTGGTTGGTGGTGAAAACTGATATTACACAGAAACATCACCGTTTCACTCGAATTTACCAAAGAAAACGGAATTTCGTATCAGTTTTCGAAGCAAAACGTGAATTTTCGGTGAAAATCGTTTCTATAAACGGCTAATCGTATTTCGTCAATAAAAAATGATTTTTTCACGTTTTTATGATGTTTGGAAGTGAATACTAAAATTACGAAGAAAAATCACCGTTTCACTCAAATTTGGCAGCGGAAACGCAATTTCTTAATAGTTTTCGGTGAAAATCGTTTCTGTGAACGCCAAATCCTATTGTGTCAATAGACAATGATTTCTTCCCGTTTTTATGCTGGTTGGTGGTGAAAACTGAAATTACACAGAAAAATCACCGTTTCACTCGAATTAACCAAAGAAAACGCAATTTCGTATCAGTTTTCGATGAAAATCGTGAATTTTCGGTGAAAATCGTTTCTATGAACGCCAAATCTTATTTTGGATATACTGTTATTATATATACTGTTTTGTAGTGAAAACTGAAACTACGAAGAAAAAACAACGCTTCACTTAAATTTACCACAGAAAACGGAATTTCATATCAGTTTTCGATGAAAAACGTGAAATTTCGTTGAAAATCGTTTCTATATACGGCTAATCATATTTCATCAATAAAAAATGATTTATTCACGTTTTTATACTGTTTTGTGGCGAAAACTGAAATTACGAAGAGAAATCACCGATTCACTCAAATTTGGCAGAGGAAACGCAATTTCGTATCAGTTTTCGATGAGAGAGAGAGAGAGAGAGAGAGAGAGAGAGAGAGAGAGAGAGAGAGAGAGAGAGAGAGAGAGGTTGGTGGTGAAAACTGAAATTACACAGAAAAATCACCGTTTTACTCGAATTTACCAAAGAAAACGCAATTTCGTATCAGTTTTCGATGCAAAACGTGACTTTTCGGTGAAAATCATTTCTATGAACGCCGAATCTTATTTCGTCAATAAAAAATGACGTCTTCACGTTTTTATGCTGTTTGGCAGTGAATACTAAAATTACCAAGAAAAATCACCGTTTCACTCAACTTTGGCAGAGGAAACGAAATTTCGTATCAGTTTTCGAAGAATAAGCGAGACTTTTCGGTGAAAATCGTTTTTATAAACGGCTAATAGTATTTCTTCAATAAAAAATGATTTATTCACGTTTTTATACTGTTTTGTGGTGAAAACTGAAATTACACAGACAAATCACCGTTTTACTTAAATTCACCAGAGAAAACGCAATTTCGTATCAGTTTTCGATGCAAAACGTGAATTTTCGGTGAAAATCGTTTCCATGAACGCCAAATCTTATTTCGTCAATAAAAAATGATTTCTTCACGTTTTTATGCTGTTTGGCAGTGAATACTAAAATTACGAAGAAAAATCACCGTTTCACTTAAATTTACCACAGAAAACGCAATTTCGTATCAGTGTTCGATGCAAGACGTGAATTTTCGGTGAAAATCATTTCCATGAACGCCAAATCTTATTTCGTCAATATAAAAGGATTTCTTCACGTTTTTATACTGTTTTGTGGTGAAAACTGAAATTACGAAGAAAAATCACCCATTCACTCAAATTTACCAGAGAAAACGCAATTTCGTATCAGTTTTCGATGAAACACGTGAATTTTCGGTGAAAATCGTTTCCATGAACGCTAAATCTAATTTCGGCAATAAAAAAAATGATTTCTTCACGTTTTTATGCTGTTTGGAAGTGAATACTAAAATTACGAAGAATAATCACCGTTTCACACAAATTTGGCAGGGGAAACGCAATTTCTTATTAGTTTTCGGTGAAAAGCGTTTCTGTGAACGGCAAATCTTATTTCGCCAATAGACAATGATTTCTTCCCGATTTTATGCTGGTTGGTGGTGAAAACTGATATTACACAGAAACATCACCGTTTCACTCGAATTTACCAAAGAAAACGGAATTTCGTATCAGTTTTCGAAGCAAAACGTGAATTTTCGGTGAAAATCGTTTCTATAAACGGCTAATCGTATTTCGTCAATAAAAAATGATTTTTTCACGTTTTTATGATGTTTGGAAGTGAATACTAAAATTACGAAGAAAAATCACCGTTTCACTCAAATTTGGCAGGGGAAACGCAATTTCTTAATAGTTTTCGGTGAAAATCGTTTCTGTGAACGCCAAATCCTATTTCGTCAATAGACAATGATTTCTTCCCGTTTTTATGCTGGTTGGTGGTGAAAACTGAAATTACACAGAAAAATCACCGTTTCACTCGAATTAACCAAAGAAAACGCAATTTCGTATCAGTTTTCGATGAAAATCGTGAATTTTCGGTGAAAATCATTTCTATGAACGCCAAATCTTATTTTGGATATACTGATATTATATATACTGTTTTGTAGTGAAAACTGAAACTACGAAGAAAAAACAACGCTTCACTTAAATTTACCACAGAAAACGCAATTTCATATCAGTTTTCGATGAAAAACGTGAAATTTCGTTGAAAATCGTTTCTATAAACGGCTAATCATATTTCATCAATAAAAAATGATTTCTTCACGTTTTTATACTGTTTTGTGGCGAAAACTGAAATTACGAAGAAAAATCACCGATTCACTCAAATTTGGCAGAGGAAACGCAAATTCGTATCAGTTTTCGATGAGAGAGAGAGAGAGAGAGAGAGAGAGAGAGAGAGAGAGAGAGAGAGAGAGAGAGAGAGAGAGAGAGGTTGGTGGTGAAAACTGAAATTACACAGAAAAATCACCGTTTTACTCGAATTTAACAAAGAAAACGCAATTTCGTATCAGTTTTCGATGCAAAACGTGACTTTTCGGTGAAAATCATTTCTATGAACGCCAAATCTTATTTCGTCAATAAAAAATGACGTCTTCACGTTTTTATGCTGTTTGGCAGTGAATACTAAAATTACCAAGAAAAATCACCGTTTCACTCAACTTTGGCAGAGGAAACGAAATTTCGTATCAGTTTTCGAAGAATAAGCGAGACTTTTCGGTGAAAATCGTTTTTATAAACGGCTAATAGTATTTCTTCAATAAAAAATGATTTATTCACGTTTTTATACTGTTTTGTGGTGAAAACTGAAATTACACAGACAAATCACCGTTTTACTTAAATTCACCAGAGAAAACGCAATTTCGTATCAGTTTTCGATGCAAAACGTGAATTTTCGGTGAAAATCGTTTCCATGAACGCCAAATATTATTTCGTCAATAAAAAATGATTTCTTCACGTTTTTATGCTGTTTGGCAGTGAATACTAAAATTACGAAGAAAAATCACCGTTTCACTTAAATTTACCACAGAAAACGCAATTTCGTATCAGTGTTCGATGCAAGACGTGAATTTTCGGTGAAAATCATTTCCATGAACGCCAAATCTTATTTCGTCAATATAAAAGGATTTCTTCACGTTTTTATACTGTTTTGTGGTGAAAACTGAAATTACGAAGAAAAATCACCCATTCACTCAAATTTACCAGAGAAAACGCAATTTCGTATCAGTTTTCGATGAAACACGTGAATTTTCGGTGAAAATCGTTTCCATGAACGCTAAATCTTATTTCGGCAATAAAAAATGATTTCTTCACGTTTTTATGCTGTTTGGAAGTGAATACTAAAATTACGAAGAATAATCACCGTTTCACTCAAATTTCGCAGGGGAAACGCAATTTCTTATTAGTTTTCGGTGAAAATCGTTTCTGTGAACGGCAAATCTTATTTCGCCAATAGACAATGATTTCTTCCCGATTTTATGCTGGTTGGTGGTGAAAACTGATATTACACAGAAACATCACCGTTTCACTCGAATTTACCAAAGAAAACGGAATTTCGTATCAGTTTTCGAAGCAAAACGTAAATTTTCGGTGAAAATCGTTTCTATAAACGGCTAATCGTATTTCGTCAATAAAAAATGATTTTTTCACGTTTTTATGATGTTTGGAAGTGAATACTAAAATTACGAAGAAAAATCACCGTTTCACTCAAATTTGGCAGGGGAAACGCAATTTCTTAATAGTTTTCGGTGAAAATCGTTTCTGTGAACGCCAAATCCTATTTCGTCAATAGACAATGATTTCTTCCCGTTTTTATGCTGGTTGGTGGTGAAAACTGAAATTACACAGAAAAATCACCGTTTCACTCGAATTAACCAAAGAAAACGCAATTTCGTATCAGTTTTCGATGAAAATCGTGAATTTTCGGTGAAAATCATTTCTATGAACGCCAAATCTTATTTTGGATATACTGATATTATATATACTGTTTTGTAGTGAAAACTGAAACTACGAAGAAAAAACAACGTTTCACTTAAATTTACCACAGAAAACGCAATTTCATATCAGTTTTCGATGAAAAACGTGAAATTTCGTTGAAAATCGTTTCTATAAACGGCTAATCATATTTCGTCAATAAAAAATGATTTCTTCATGTTTTTATACTGTTTTGTGGCAAAAACTGAAATTACGAAGAAAAATCACCGATTCACTCAAATTTGGCAGAGGAAACGCAAATTCGTATCAGTTTTCGATGAGAGAGAGAGAGAGAGAGAGAGAGAGAGAGAGAGAGAGAGAGAGAGAGAGAGAGAGAGAGAGAGAGAGAGAGGGAGAGAGGTTGGTGGTGAAAACTGAAATTACACAGAAAAATCACCGTTTTACTCGAATTTACCAAAGAAAACGCAATTTCGTATCAGTTTTCGATGCAAAACGTGACTTTTCGGTGAAAATCATTTCTATGAACGACAAATCTTATTTCGTCAATAAAAAATGACGTCTTCACGTTTTTATGCTGTTTGGCAGTGAATACTAAAATTACCAAGAAAAATCACCGTTTCACTCAACTTTAGCAGAGGAAACGAAATTTCGTATCAGTTTTCGAAGAATAAGCGAGACTTTTCGGTGAAAATCGTTTTTATAAACGGCTAATAGTATTTCTTCAATAAAAAATGATTTATTCACGTTTTTATACTATTTTGTGGTGAAAACTGAAATTACACAGACAAATCACCGTTTTACTTAAATTCACCAGAGAAAACGCAATTTCGTATCAGTTTTCGATGCAAAACGTGAATTTTCGGTGAAAATCGTTTCCATGAACGCCAAATCTTATTTCGTCAATAAAAAATGATTTCTTCACGTTTTTATGCTGTTTGGCAGTGAATACTAAAATTACGAAGAAAAATCACCGTTTCACTTAAATTTACCACAGAAAACGCAATTTCGTATCAGTGTTCGATGCAAGACGTGAATTTTCGGTGAAAATCATTTCCATGAACGCCAAATCTTATTTCGTCAATATAAAAGGATTTCTTCACGTTTTTATACTGTTTTGTGGTGAAAACTGAAATTACGAAGAAAAATCACCCATTCACTCAAATTTACCAGAGAAAACGCATTTTCGTATCAGTTTTCGATGAAACACGTGAATTTTCGGTGAAAATCGTTTCCATGAACGCTAAATCTTATTTCGGCAATAAAAAAAATGATTTCTTCACGTTTTTATGCTGTTTGGAAGTGAATACTAAAATTACGAAGAATAATCACCGTTTCACACAAATTTGGCAGGGGAAACGCAATTTCTTATTAGTTTTCGGTGAAAATCGTTTCTGTGAACGGCAAATCTTATTTCGCCAATAGACAATGATTTCTTCCCGATATTATGCTGGTTGGTGGTGAAAACTGATATTACACAGAAACATCACCGTTTCACTCGAATTTACCAAAGAAAACGGAATTTCGTATCAGTTTTCGAAGCAAAACGTGAATTTTCGGTGAAAATTCGTTTCTATAAACGGCTAATCGTATTTCGTCAATAAAAAATGATTTTTTCACGTTTTTATGATGTTTGGAAGTGAATACTAAAATTACGAAGAAAAAATCACCGTTTCACTCAAATTTGGCAGGGGAAACGCAATTTCTTAATAGTTTTCGGTGAAAATCGTTTCTGTGAACGCCAAATCCTATTTCGTCAATAGACAATGATTTCTTCCCGTTTTTATGCTGGTTGGTGGTGAAAACTGAAATTACACAGAAAAATCACCGTTTCACTCGAATTAACCAAAGAAAACGCAATTTCGTATCAGTTTTCGATGAAAATCGTGAATTTTCGGTGAAAATCGTTTCTATGAACGCCAAATCTTATTTTGGATATACTGTCATTATATATACTGTTTTGTAGTGAAAACTGAAACTACGAAGAAAAAACAACGCTTCACTTAAATTTACCACAGAAAACGGAATTTCATATCAGTTTTCGATGAAAAACGTGAAATTTCGTTGAAAATCGTTTCTATATACGGCTAATCATATTTCATCAATAAAAAATGATTTCTTCACGTTTTTATACTGTTTTGTGGCGAAAACCTGAAAATTACGAAGAGAAATCACCGATTCACTCAAATTTGGCAGAGGAAATGCAATTTCGTATCAGTTTTCGATGAGAGAGAGAGAGAGAGAGAGAGAGAGAGAGAGAGAGAGGTTGGTGGTGAAAACTGAAATTACACAGAAAAAATCAGCGTTTTAACTCGAATTTACCAAAGAAAACGCAATTTCGTATCAGTTTTCGATGCAAAACGTGACTTTTCGGTGAAAATCATTTCTATGAACGCCAAATCTTATTTCGTCAATAAAAAATGACGTCTTCACGTTTTTATGCTGTTTGGCAGTGAATACTAAAATTACCAAGAAAAATCACCGTTTCACTCAACTTTGGCAGAGGAAACGAAATTACGTATCAGTTTTCGAAGAATAAGCGAGACTTTTCGGTGAAAATCGTTTTTATAAACGGCTAATAGTATTTCTTCAATAAAAAATGATTTATTCACGTTTTTATACTGTTTTGTGGTGAAAACTGAAATTACACAGACAAATCACCGTTTTACTTAAATTCACCAGAGAAAACGCAATTTCGTATCAGTTTTCGATGCAAAACGTGAATTTTCGGTGAAAATCGTTTCCATGAACGCCAAATATTATTTCGTCAATAAAAAAATGATTTCTTCACGTTTTTATGCTGTTTGGCAGTGAATACTAAAATTACGAAGAAAAATCACCGTTTCACTTAAATTTACCACAGAAAACGCAATTTCGTATCAGTGTTCGATGCAAGACGTGAATTTTCGGTGAAAATCATTTCCATGAACGCCAAATCTTATTTCGTCAATATAAAAGGATTTCTTCACGTTTTTATACTGTTTTGTGGTGTAAACTGAAATTACGAAGAAAAATCACCCATACACTCAAATTTACCAGAGAAAACGCAATTTCGTATCAGTTTTCGATGAAACACGTGAATTTTCGGTTAAAATCGTTTCCATGAACGCTAAATCTTATTTCGGCAATAAAAAATGATTTCTTCACGTTTTTATGCTGTTTGGAAGTGAATACTAAAATTACGAAGAATAATCACCGTTTCACTCAAATTTCGCAGGGGAAACGCAATTTCTTATTAGTTTTCGGTGAAAATCGTTTCTGTGAACGGCAAATCTTATTTCGCCAATAGACAATGATTTCTTCCCGATTTTATGCTGGTTGGTGGTGAAAACTGATATTACACAGAAACATCACCGTTTCACTCGAATTTACCAAAGAAAACGGAATTTCGTATCAGTTTTCGAAAGCAAAACGTAAATTTTCGGTGAAAATCGTTTCTATAAACGGCTAATCGTATTTCGTCAATAAAAAAATGATTTTTTCACGTTTTTATGATGTTTGGAAGTGAATACTAAAATTACGAAGAAAAATCACCGTTTCACTCAAATTTGGCAGGGGAAACGCAATTTCTTAATAGTTTTCGGTGAAAATCGTTTCTGTGAACGCCAAATCCTATTTCGTCAATAGACAATGATTTCTTCCCGTTTTTATGCTGGTTGGTGGTGAAAACTGAAATTACACAGAAAAATCACCGTTTCACTCGAATTAACCAAAGAAAACGCAATTTCGTATCAGTTTTCGATGAAAATCGTGAATTTTCGGTGAAATCATATCTATGAACGCCAAATCTTATTTTGGATATACTGATATTATATATACTGTTTTGTAGTGAAAACTGAAACTACGAAGAAAAAACAACGTTTCACTTAAATTTACCACAGAAAACGCAATTTCATATCAGTTTTCGATGAAAAACGTGAAATTTCGTTGAAAATCGTTTCTATAAACGGCTAATCATATTTCATCAATAAAAAATGATTTCTTCATGTTTTTATACTGTTTTGTGGCGAAAACTGAAATTACGAAGAAAAATCACCGATTCACTCAAATTTGGCAGAGGAAACGCAAATTCGTATCAGTTTTCGATGAGAGAGAGAGAGAGAGAGAGAGAGATGAGAGAGAGAGAGAGAGAGAGGGAGAGAGAGAGGTTGGTGGTGAAAACTGAAATTACACAGAAAAATCACCGTTTTACTCGAATTTACCAAAGAAAACGCAATTTCGTATCAGTTTTCGATGCAAAACGTGACTTTTCGGTGAAAATCATTTCTATGAACGACAAATCTTATTTCGTCAATAAAAAATGACGTCTTCACGTTTTTATGCTGTTTGGCAGTGAATACTAAAATTACCAAGAAAAATCACCGTTTCACTCAACTTTGGCAGAGGAAACGAAATTTCGTATCAGTTTTCGAAGAATAAGCGAGACTTTTCGGTGAAAATCGTTTTTATAAACGGCTAATAGTATTTCTTCAATAAAAAATGATTTATTCACGTTTTTATACTATTTTGTGGTGAAAACTGAAATTACACAGACAAATCACCGTTTTACTTAAATTCACCAGAGAATACGCAATTTCGTATCAGTTTTCGATGCAAAACGTGAATTTTCGGTGAAAATCGTTTCCATGAACGCCAAATCTTATTTCGTCAATAAAAAATGATTTCTTCACGTTTTTATGCTGTTTGGCAGTGAATACTAAAATTACGAAGAAAAATCACCGTTTCACTTAAATTTACCACCGAAAACGCAATTTCGTATCAGTGTTCGATGCAAGACGTGAATTTTCGGTGAAAATCATTTCCATGAACGCCAAATCTTATTTCGTCAATATAGAAGGATTTCTTCACGTTTTTATACTGTTTTGTGGTGAAAACTGAAATTACGAAGAAAAATCACCCATTCACTCAAATTTACCAGAGAAAACGCAATTTCGTATCAGTTTTCGATGAAACACGTGAATTTTCGGTGAAAATCGTTTCCATGAACGCTAAA
>OZ022423.1:0-102500 GCA_963989365.1 Rhimphoctona megacephalus
ACCAAAAAGAAAAAGTGATCAAATTAATGAGTCACGACAAAATTTACAAATCCAATCCTTGCAAATATATATATATATATTTCAAGACTTCACAAAGTTACTATTACATATTTCACGAAAGTTTTAGAAACCTTCCTTATTTCAGAGTATCTTTAAAAATGATGAAATACATTCCAATGATCTAATTAACGTCTTATAACGTGAAAATAATATTAATTTAACTAATTAATTATTAATAATAATTAATAATATTAATATAACGTGAAAAAATGTCATGCTTATAAAGTATAAGAATTTAAAAATTGGAAAACGTCGTTAGATTTACAAATGTTTACTAAGCCAATTGAGATCATTATTCAGGCTCAAGTTGCGGCCAGTGGTATGATGCAGCGGGGGGGCTCCGCCCTCGCACCACATACCCCTGGCCGCGACTTGAGCCTGAATAATGATCTCAATTGGCTTAGTAAACATTTGTAAATCTAACGACGTTTTCCAATTTTTAAATTCTTATACTTTATAAGCATGACATTTTTTCACGTTATAAGACGTTAATTAGATCATTGGAATGTATTTCATCATTTTTTAAAGATACTCTGAAATAAGGAAGGTTTCTAAAACTTTCGTGAAATATGTAATAGTAACTTTGTGAAGTCTTGAAATATATATATATATATTTGCAAGGATTGGATTTGTAAATTTTGTCGTGACTCATTAATTTGATCACTTTTTCTTTTTGGTAGGGTTGAAATTTTTTTTTTTCAGAGTTTTAATTTTGTGGAAGGATTGAATATGTTTAAATATCTGTGGAAGGCTTCAACACATTTGGTAGATCTGAGTCGTGGAATAATGATTCGTCATTACACAACTTCAATGAGAGAAACGATTTTAACATTATTTGCAGATTTTATAAAACATGATAAAGCCTATAATAGAAACCCACGTACTTGAGCCTATATACTTTAGAATCATGACATAATTTTTTTTTCACGTTATAGGACGATAATTAGATAATTGGAATGTATTTCATCACTTTTTAAAGATGCTCTGAAATAAGGAAGGTTTCTTAAACTTTCGTGTAATATGCAACAGTAACTTTTGTGAAGTCTTGAAATATATATATATATATATATATTAGACTGGGCCAAAAAAAATGACTATTTTTTTTTTGAAATGGCTATCGAGAATATCATTCAGGATGACAAAAAAAAGAATTTCCTGAAAGTTTGAGCCCGTAATAAAATTTTTTAGAGGTCTATCATCGCTATTTTTTATTTTTACTCATGATCGGATGTTTGACGTCAGAACTGCCAAAACATTAGAGTGAAAGAATTTCGATTATACTTATTTCTATATAAAATCGAATTCCCTACAAAAAAGTTCTGATTGAAAATTTTCGCCAGACAAGCGGTTTTTGGCCCAGTCTAATATATATATATATATATATATATATATATATATATATATGTATGTATATTTTTTTTGCAAGTATAGGATTTGTAAAGTTTGTCATGACTCATTAATTTGATCACTTTTTGGTAGGGTTGAAAGTTTTTTTTTTCAGGGTTTTAATTTTTATATGAGTATTGAATATGTTTGAATATCTGTTGAAGGCTTAAACACATTTGGGAGATCTGAGTCGTGGAATAATGATTCGTTATCACACAACTTCAATGAGAGGAACGATTTCAACATTATTTGCAGATTTCATAAAACATGATAAAGCCTATAATAAAAGCCCACATACTTGAAGCTATATGCTTCGGTAAATTTCTATCGGTTTGTTGACTTTTTCCGAAAGTAAATTTAAGAATGTATTTGAGAAAGGTTATACGCCAAACTGGCCAACGGAAATTTTCACAATATGTCGAGTAGGAAAAACTAGCCCTGCTACATATAACATAAAAGATCACCAAGATGAGCCCATTGCAGGTGGTTTCTATGAGCAAGAGTTACTTCGAGTTAAATATCCCGACATATATCTCATCGAAAAAGCCTGGAAGAGGCGTGGTAGTCAGTTGCTTGTGAAATGGCTAGGTTTCGACAATACACATAATAGTTGGATAAGTAAGGATGATTTGTGAACAATAAAGAAGACAAACAGATTTTTAAAGTCTGATTTATTCTTTATGACCCTCCCGACACATCCAAGCAGGTCTCTGCATAGCCCTGGAAAGCAGACAGAAGGAAAAAAAAAGGATGGACACATTGAGTTTCACAAAAAGATTCTTTTTATTTCACATCAAATGTACAAATATTGAAGAAAAATGTTCTCTCTCTCTCTCTCTCTCTCTCTCTCTCTCTCTCATACACATACGTACGCGCTCTTGGTTTACAATTCTCTACGTTTTCATTGCTTCCGAACCTTTGGGAATACTGTAATTATCCCATGGCAACGTGTCTACCGTTCCAGGTATAATATATCGCTTGTCATCGTGTGGACTTAGAACGATTTTTGTCTCTGTTATGGTATAGACATTATGTAATGTCGATAGAATCGATGATTGGCAACACTTCATTTCAATCTGCTCATCGAGACATTTCACATAATCTTCAAATTTTATGGTTCTCACAACAACATTGCTCTTTACACCTTTCGCTTTTTTAACATCTTTCTTCCCCTCAACTCGCATCGCATACATTTTCGATCTAAATCCAACGAATTCAGTCATGAGGGCCCCGTTGTTCTCATCCTTCATGAGACCTGGGACCTTTTTGTTGACAAGCGGTGTACCATATACATTGTCAGGGGGGGGTAGTCGCTTGTGTCATATTTATCAAGATTACGTTTCATATCCTGGTACACATCTTCACATTCAATATGATAAATCAGACTATCAGTATCCGTATACATAACTTTACATTTGTTTTGATACGATGGAGTTATAAACTCGTGGTGGAACGCATATCGAATATCGACAAGTTTTTGAGATATCCAAAATGGGCATACCCGCATATATTGGTTTGTTAAACTTGACCTGTAGATTTCGCAACTCTACAGCGATTAAATTTTCCGCAAAGATACTTCGACTGTGAAAATTAGGTTTTGCAATCATAGCCTCTGCTCCATATCGGCCTACCCATTCAGTTAACAGTTTGACTTGCACGTGACTACGAACATCTTGCATGGTTTTTCCAAAAACTGCATTATTCATTAATCTCTTAAATTCTTAAACTCTCTCAAACTCTCAACCACCCAAACTCTTGAACTCTCACTCTCAAACTCTGAAACTTTCAACTTTTCAAACTCTCAAACTCTGTCGAACTCTCAAACTCATAAACTTTTGAACTCTCAACCTCTTAAACTCCTAAACTCTCAAACTCTCAAACTTTCAAACTTTCGAACTCTCAAACTCTCTTAAACTCTCAAACTTTCAAACTCTCAAACTCTCTTAAACTCTCAAACTTTCAAACTCTCAAACTGTCAAACTGTTTTGAACTCTCAAACTCTCAAATTCCCAAATTCTCAAACTGTCTCGAACTCTCAAACTCTCAAACTCTCTCAAATTCTTAAACTCTCAAACTCTTAAACTCTCAATCTTTCAAACTCTTAAACTCTCAAAATCTCAACCTCTCAAACTCTTAAACACTCTCAAACTCTCAAACTCTAAAACTCTCAAACTCTCAAGGTCTCAAACTCTCGAACTCTCTTAATTTTTTTGCACTTTCAAACTCTCAAACTCTCTCAAACTCTCAAACTTTCACTCTCAAACTCTCACACTCTCAATCTGGCAAACTCTCAAATTCTCAAACTGTCTCAAACTTTCAAGCTCTCAAACTCTCTCAACCTCAAATTCTTGAACTGTTTCAAGCTCTCAAACATTCAAACTCTCTCTAACTCTCGAACTCTCATACTCTCATACTCTCTTAAACTCTCAGACTCTTATACTCTCTTAAACTCCCAAACTCTCTCAAACTCTCAGACTCTCATACTCTCTTAAACTCTCACTCCCAAATTCTCAACCTCTCAAACTCTCTCGAACTGTCGAATTCTCAAACTCTTGAACTCTCTCAAACTATCATACTCTTAAACTCTTGAACTCTCTCTCAAAACCTCAAACATTTAAACTCTCTCAAACTTTTAAACTCTCATCCTCTCTGAAACTCTCACACTCCCATACTCTCTTAAACTCTCTCAAACTCTCAAACTTTTCAACTCTCTCGAACTCTCAAACTTTCAAACTTTTAAACTCTCAATCTCTGTAACTCTCAAACTATCTCAAACCCTCAAATTCTCAAACTGTCTTAAACTCTCAATATTTTAAACGAATTCAGTCATTATAGCCCCGTTGTTCTCATCCTTCATGAGACCAGGGACCTTTTTTTGTTGACAAACCGATGTGAAACTCTACTTAAATTCACAATGTTATCCATACGGTAACATGAATTTGAATATACAACAAAATCAGTATGCATTACTCTACGACATGTATACAAATTTCCAATCCATGTATTACAATAAGGAGAGTGAGCCATGGTTGAACAAAACGGAATTTTAAAAATATGCACCACTTGTTGTAATTGATTGCTCAAAACAATATGATTCCCTCAAGTCTGGCCCCGTGGATGTTTGTCTCGAATTTGAAATAGAAAACGAACATTCCTCTGCACAAACATGCGCATACTGCCTCATTCTATACGATCGTATAGTCGAATATAATCCCATAAGTGGTGGAGTCAAAAATTGGTATAAAATCGGGGGTGATGATGCTGCTGGACATTAGTCAAAATGGAGTTCATCGTCAATGTACAAGGTTTCAAGGGGCCTCTCAATGAATTCATCCTCAAAGAAATATCAATCGATCAAGCTTATGACAAAAATGTTGAGCCTCTGACGCTTATCTTCGAATCACCATACGCCTGGGACACTCTACCAGGAAGATACAAAATGACATACAAATGGTTGGAACGTAATTGTCACGGACTACCATGGGATTATGGCAGTATACCATACGATGCAGCAAAAGTGATAATTCAAACCATCTTACAACGAGCTCGTGCAATATACGTGAAAGGATGTGAAAAGTCTTCGTGGCTGATGAGTTTCTTGGATCTATCAACGGAAATTATCGATTTGGAGACTCTGGACTGTCCATCGCTGCAGAAGTTACCGAAAATTCGACCCAATTGCCCCCACCACCACCACCACCACCGCAATTCGAAATATAATTGTGCGAATAAGAATGTGAAATCTCTGAGAAGTTGGTTATATGTCTATCATGCATTGTGTGAACGAGGGATTTTTGAATAAACAAAATATTTTTTTTATGATTATATATGGCTTTATTCGTTTTTATTATAAACACTCATCTCCTCCTTCTCCACCACTCAGCATACATTATTACAAATGATTTTTGACAACGATGAGAATCATACATATTTTTACATTTTTTTCCCACAAACGATGAAATTTTTCACGACATACATATTTTTACACCATTTTTTCGCAACGATGAAACTTTTCAAACGAACCATGGTAGTTTATAATAACCGAGATGGATTATATCGCTCAGGAAGATGTCCGTCCACACGTAGACATTCTTCTTGTGAACTTCAGCCAACGTCTCAAGGTATTCATCTTCATCTCTATGGAAATCTCTGAAGTCAGACTGTGGTAGCATAACCACAATGTAATCTGCGATTATAACGAAGTATTGTGGCTCGTAAATGGTTTTTTCCACGTATGATATATCAATGACCGGATAACGCACACCAGCCTGAAGTTCCCTCGCCTTTTTCAATGAAAGACCATATGTCGACATGAAAAATTTGTTTAATGACACACAATCCATTTTTGTAGAGTGATTTCGAGAAGTATATATCTGACTTTGAGCTAATGTTGTAGTCGAATGATGATTCCTTCTCCACGATTTCAGTACCCATCCTTTCTCCCACGAGCATGCAGAAGATACCCTGTTCAAACAAGTCGTCAGCCTCCCCCGTCTGTGGACACGTGCACCCCGGAATAAGCTCAAACGCGTTCTTCACTCTCTCGACATTTTCTACAATTTCGACGTAGAGGTGTGGGACCGTCAATGTGATCTTCCATCGATGGTGTATTCCAATGTTCATTGCATCGACGAAATGATTTAATTTCACTGCCGGATTTGTAATATTCTGGTAAACGCTCCCACAAAATATCTGTGTAGTCACTGAAATATTTTTTAAACGCCGTTGGTGATATAATTTCTAGCTCCTCTCGCGTAATTTCTCGAGGATTCCTAATGCGTTGAATCACATAAATATTCACCAGTTGTTCCATGATGAAACACTTTTCACAATCTCAACGCATGGGTCCAACAGCATCAACATGAGTCAGTTCCCATGGTGGATTAAAATGATCATCACACTCATGATATGATTGTATCTCACTGTCACACTGTAAATGCTCTGGTAAACGATCCCACAATGAAGTTATACAGTAGCTAAAATATTTTAAAAGTAAAGCCTTGGGAATCGATTCGAGTTCATTTTTCGTCAATGTCCAGGGGTCTTTCGACGGGTGGATTGCATACAAGATTGCGCATCTATCCATGTCGACGTCTACTTTCAGAATAAACATTTAACTCTCAATCTTATAAGTTTATCCACTTTTTCAAACTAAAATTATTTAAAAATAATCATACATCTCTCACACTCACTATACCCCGCATTTCCCCTACCCTCGCCCCACCCATACAGCATCAACGCAAGACTGTACATAACGCAAAAAAAAATATGGACTAGCAGGTAGGAGATTTATCTTTTGTTAAAATTCTACTAATGCATCGTTTTAAGCAAACAATGACTCAATGGAGGTCAGGTGTGATCGTCACCTGCAAGTTTTGAGGTATGGGCGACTTTAAAAATCTCCATCCCTTCTTGCGCCTCGTGAGAAATGTCTCTACAGGTTAAAATATATGCAACACCGGACACATAACTCTGTCATTGAGCGAGTGCATCTTTGTAAAGATTTCTAGTTCGATGTGGAATTTTTTCAAAGTTGGGGGAAGGGCAGGTGCATTTTCAAAAGAAATCTCATGGCCAGAGTGTAAAAATATGTAACACGGAATATATAAATCTCTCATTAATGTGATGTTCTGCCCCCCCCTCCCCCCCCCCCTCCCCCCTTTTAACATCATCATTTTTAACCTCAGCCTCTCCCTCACACTCCTTCCATCTCTCTCACACACACACACACTACCCCCTCCATCCTTAAAAAATGTTTCTAACAAAATCATCATCTCTTATATAGATTTTCCAAAAAGCAATGCTATTGAGGTGAGGGGGTGGGGGTTGTATATGTGGAAAGATGTAGACATGAAGATGTAAATCTATTGGTTGGAATTTTCTCTTTTTCCGTTACCGCGATAAAATGTGGTATGAAAAAATAAAAAATGTTGCTGCTTTTTCCCACAAAGTCGGCTATTTTACTCTTTTGTTGCAAGGTGGAAGTTTCATTTGTTGGAATTCTTTCTTTTTATGTTACCGCGAAAAATGTGGTATGAAAAATAAAAAATGTTGCTGCTTTTTCCCACAAAGTCGGCTTTTTTTTTTTTTTTTTACTCTTTTGTTACAAGATGGGAGTTTAAGATAGAAAACTGATGATGAAAAATTTATCAGTCGGCATTTTCTTCGTTTCATTACGCAGATATACATCAGCTATAGGTCAAGGGAAAAATGTGGGTGTGCACCCTCCAATTGAGTCAAAATTTCCACTGAGACATATTTTTATAGAGACAATGTCTCAATCATGGTAGAATGCCACAATTCTATAGATTATACCGTGGAAAAAAAAAAACCACGTCTCCTAGAGAACATAAATATAATTAGTACAGTCACGGGTGTCAGGCTCAAAAATTTTCACCCCATTGTGTTAACTTTGTTTATTACTACCGTGCAGGTTGTTGCAGGTCCTCAGCGGGACCGACAAAAGAAGCGAGCCCTTCCTTCCCCCTCTGCAGCGCTTCTATTTTTCTTTTCTATCTCTCTCACACCCTTCTTTCATCTCTCTCTCCCGCCCTCACTCAACCATCCCCTCCACAAACCCCCTCCCCCGCAACAGTCCCTTCCCCGCACCGCAGCGTTCCCCGCACCGGACCCCGCGCTCCCCCGTCCCCGCACCCCCCTGAGATCCCTGTGTTTGAACCGGCCTAGCTCATATACTTACTTGTCTACTTAGTGTTGGCTACACTCATGAAATAATGTAATGCTTCAGAGGGTTCATCTTTAAGATTCAGTTCTTATCTAGCGTTTTGATATATCATTTTTCAATTTTCATGGTGTATTTGTAGCTATTCACAATTTTTTAAATCTCGATAGAGTATTAACAAATTTAACACTAATTTATTCAATCAAAATTACGGGCCAAATGGACAAAAGTATGGAGGGCCCTTCTATTCAAGTGCCATAATAGCCCGATGTTTGACTGAATATTACCGATTCAACTCTGTTGCTACAGGCGTTCGAAAATCATTATAACCTATTTGTATGAGGTAGTTATTTAATCTTTACGCCCTCTATTCGTGGCTCCAATTGAATTGTAAATAAAGTCTCGGAATAGTATGAACGCCGTATTTCTCTCCAGCGCATGAAACAAGCACTAGTAAAACCACGGGCCACATTAACTCATATGAGAAGCGGCCCTAAGAGTCACTAATACTCGAATCAAACGCCGGCTTCACCGCGGGCCACGTTGACTCCGAAGAGAAGCGGCCCAACGGATCGACCGGCAAGGTAAATAACCGATATTCTATCAACAATTTTTTAAATGGAAATACGAATGAAGCTATTGATGTGAATAGAGATTCTGTTTTAAATAGAAATACGAGGACCGATTTTCCCTCCAGCGTTTGAAATTTATTTTTATGAAGAAGTTATTTAATATTTACGCCCGCTAGTCGTGGTTCTAACCTAATTGCAAACATGGACTCGGAATAGTATGAACGCCGTATTTTCCTCGAGCTCATGAAACAAGCACTAGTAAAACCACGGGCCACGTTAACTCAAATGAGAAGCGGCCCTAAGAGTCACTAATACCCGAATCAAATGCCGTCTTCACCGCGGGCCACGTTGACTCTGAAAGAGAAGCGGCTCAACGGATCTGCCGGCAAGATACATAACGAACGATCAAAATTTAATGAACAATTTCTTAGATGAATAGGAATGTAAATATTGATCCGAGTACACGTTCTGTCCCAAATGAAACTTCAAAAACAATTTTTCCCTCCAGCGTTTAAAACAGGCATCAACTACACCACAGGCCACATTAACTCGAGTGAGAAGCGGCCTTATAGATCATTGATACCCGAAGTAAACGCCGGTTTAAGGGCCGACCACGTTAACGATAGGTGACCGCACAGATCTGAGGCCTGACGCCAAGTATATTACGTTTCATCGACTGATAAGACTTCATTATTTGTTGCTAGACGTGAGATTACATTATTTATCCGAATTGTAACGATTACCTTACATAGCAATGATTATTCATTTTTTATATTTGGACGCCAAGTCATAAAAAAAAGAATTTAGAATTATCTATCATAATAAATATTTGTTGCGAATTGATTTTGTAAATATTATATGCATATTTATCTTGAAACGTCTATGTCATTGCGAATACGAGTTATTCTATGTCTATAAGCTGGTGAATACGTAACTTGAAGTTTGTTCACTTCTATCCCATGACTATAGTTGGTAAATATTAACCAAAGACCATGCTTTTCAAAAAATAGCTTTACGTATTTTTCTCTTGGAGTAACTATTATCTCCTGTGCGATGGAATAATTCTATAGGTTCAATACTTTCAGAACTAATTGTTGATACTATCGGCCTTAATTTAATAAATATAATTTATTAATATAATTATAAATAATATAATTATAATAATATAATATAATTATATATAAAAATATAATTTAATAAATCGACAATCCAAGGATTGTCGATTTATTAAATTCATCTTTTAAACTTTATCGTTGACATCTTCATACAAAGGCAAAGCAACGACAGGGTATACAATTACAAAAACGAAATAGAATTTGAGATCTGCTTTAAGGTATCGATATTTTAAACTCAATCGACCAGTTGACATGGAATAACTCGTAGAAAAACAGTGTGCAGTAGTAACGATATCATTGTGAGGAAAAGTACTCTTCCAATACTATAAAACTTATGAGAATTTTACAAAAAAGTTGTAAGATACAAAAGTTTCCCGAACTCCTTTTGCCTCCAATGTTTGCATTATAAATTTCTTATCCACCAATCCAAACGCTGCATTTTAATCTATGAGTAAAGCTACCGTTTTTCTTTTTTTTCCGGTTGTCATTCGCGAAGTGCTTGAGCACTTCAATATTATAAATCGTTTCTTTCCCCCTGCTAAATTCTGTTTGGTTCTGCGGCACCACTTTCCTCTGTATAACAACGTCATTTGCGTCATTCCTCTATACTCTTGGACCTTTTTTCCGCTCCCGTTCTAGTCCAAGAAAGATGGCTTTTTGCAAAACAAAAAATGCTATCACTCGATTTTTCAATTGGAATATATTAGGGGATGGCCCCTAAGTGAAAATCCAACTTTCCGTCTCGGGTGGAAGGCGAAAGTTAGCCGCCATCTCGAAAACCCCGTTTTCGCAAATACATCATAAACGGTGCGATAATAGTACCTTTTTTGTAAGAAATTATATTTACGATAACTTTTATTCGAAACTTTTTTCTCTATAGCTTATATTGTTCGAGATATAGTCATTTGAACGAATTCAATTGTTATTTTTATCAAATATTTTGATAATTATTAGAGATGCGGAAAAATTGTATTAATTTTAATAATTAAACTGGTAGAGCGTAAAATACTCTACAAATTTTATGTAGAACATTTTTCGTAAAACGAACGGTTAATGAGATACAGTATAAAATAGTTGTCATCACGTGTATGCAAAATCACTGGTGAGTGGTGATGTTCCATCACGTCTGCAAGAAACAGTAGAGTTGTACAGCTTAGTTATGAAAGGATAACAATACTTAGTTGATTCAGAAGAATGACAAATAGTCCTGACCGCAATGTTTGTTATTGACAATGAACCAAAACAACAATACTAAGTTGATAATAAGTTATTATGTCAAAGGAGAATATGGGAGATAAGAGATTCCTTTTCATTTCCACTCCGCCTGCGTCTCGTTAGCAGCTCCGTTTTCCTTACGTTCATATCAGTTTCTTTTTGTCGAAGTATTTTTCTAGTCATCTTATCATGCTTTCCATTTTCTCCTTCTTTTCTGTTAAAATGGCCACGTGGTCCGCATATGTCCGCGAGCATATTCTCCTTTCCCCGATTTTGACCCCTCCCCACCATCTCTTCGTTAACTTTTCCTCCGTGTTCGCCGTTAGGAGGTTAAATAAGACTAGTCTCATGGGACAGCCTTGCCTCATTTCCTTTACCGTCCACAAGCCGTGCCTCGTTTTCTCCCCCCTCCCCTTTGCCTAACTGACCATCAACTTCCCCCTTCTCTTTCATCGTCTGTCTGTTGACTAGGTTATTTAAAACATAGATATTACTTATGGAAAGAATACCTTCTCTGGAGTCTGGTTGGTTTGGCGGCACCACCCCCTTCTCATTAATCTCTCCTCCGATCTTCCTCGTTAACACTGATGCTTATCCTTTATATAGCGCTGGCGTTAGCGTAACCCCTCTATATTCGTCTACTTTTCTTCCTTGTCGTTTCTTCACGATTGGGACTACTATTCCCACCTCCTATCCCTCTGGCCAGCTTTCCGCCCTTTAGACCCTTCTACCTATCTCACATGCCATTTTCACCGTTTGATCTCTTCCACACTTCCAAGCTTCGATCGGATAACCATCGCGTCCCATAGATTGCCCTCTTTGCTCCTCTCGATCGCTTACCGTATTTCCTTTTTCGAGCACTCCCTACCTCCTATCCCCCCCCCCCCCCCAAGAGGGAAGGAAAAAGGGTACGAACAAGAATTCGTACCCTTTCATCCACTTCTTCAACAGCTCCCTGAAGTGATCTCTCCATTTTACTTCGCTTATTTCTTATTCCATTTCTTTCTTCACCTTCCTCTCTTTATTCACTATCATCCATACCTCTTCTTTCGTTCTTGCCCCTACCATCCCTCACGCCAACCTGTCCTATTCTTTTTCTTTTTGTCACATAGTTGTTTGTACTTCTTCTTTCCGGCCGTGTACTTTTCCCTTACTTTTTTTCTTTCTCTTCATCTTATCAATGCTGCCCGTAGAGTCACCTTTTCAATTTAGCATTTTTCATCCCACCCCCCCCCCCCCCCCCCCTCTTATCTACCTATTTCAGGCTCCCGCTCCCTTCTCGCTCTTGCTTATATTCTTTATTCACACTTCCATATATTGCATCATTCCCTGTACCCTTTCCCCCTCAAAAAGCAGAATCACAACTCATCGATGATTTCACATACACGTGATGGCAATTATTATTGCACTATACCTTAATAGCTATTCATTCTATGCAAAAAAAAACTTCATATTAAATGTATAGAGAATTTTATCTACAAGTTGAAATACCACTATTTTTTTGCATCTCTAACCATTATATAGATATTTGATGAAAGCAACAATCGGAATCGTTCAACTGACTGTAGTTCGAAAAATATGAACTATAGTGAGATAATTTTCTAAAAGAAAATTTTAGCAAATATCACTTCCTGAAAAAAGGTCCTTATTATTTTTATCGTACCTATTATCGTATTAATAGGATTATTTTTTCCGTTCAAGATATATTGGCGAACATACGTTTTTCAAAATGGCTGCTAACGTTCGCTTCTCCTGAGACGAAAACTTGGAGTTACACTTAGTGGCAACTCTGTACCATATCTTATCGAAAAATCACGTGGGAGAGGTTTTTGTTTAGCCGCGACCCCACTTTTGGTGGTATTTTCCTGGATTATTCTGAATATCACCGATTGGCCCCTCCGTGTTTATCTGGGGCTAGCACCCCCCTTCACCACTCGTTTCCATATTTCCCACGCCATCTTTATCGTTGCAGATGATATTAAAATCAGCAAAAAATTGAAGTGTTAGGTAAGTGTATTCCCAAAAGGAACAATCGTAGACATTTTGCTATGATCAAATTCAGTGAAATTAAATACGAAATCTTTTTTAATTGATGCAAAATCTATAATCCACGCGACGTTAAAAATAATTAAACAATCCGATACAAGTTTTACAGCCCAGTTTCAACCCCCTTTCGTAAAAACAAAAGTCGCAAACTGGTTCAATAAACATTGAATTCTTAGATTCCGGAGAGTATATTCACAATGATGTTGTTACCATTATTCTCCACGCTTAGCAGGCGGTTTTCGGCTGTCTGCGATTGCTCCTGGATTTGAGCGGATTCATCCAGTGATGCAACCTGTCGTCGCGCCTGCGCTTTTTTCCTCATTTCTGTAATGTACAACAATCTTTATTAGACTTTCCAAACCATACATTTTCCTCACCGCAATATCTTACCTTTCCGTCGTTTATTCCGCTTCTGCTTTTTTGAATTTGGCTCTGCCAAAGGAGCTGCGGGAACTTGGTCAATAATTTGTCTCCTTCGCCTTCGGGTTGGACCTGCTGCTATAAACAGCAAAATTAACAAAATTTCTATACGTAGTGCAATTTTGTACTTGGCCCGATGATAAGATATAAGGAAGTATTTAATCATGAGCTTCTTCGGTTTTAAATAAGAGCGTTCACAATATGAAACTACAATTAGACCGAGGGACTGTTTTCAGCTTGCAATAAATTAATAATAATTACCGATATTATTGGGCTGAGAAGAGGCTTCCCTTGGTTCTTCCTCCAAACCATTGGCAATTGCTTCTTCTGGATTGTTTTCTGCAAAGAATTGTGCACATAAATAATTGGGTATTGAGTTACAGATTAAACAAATACAGTAATAATGGTTATAAAAATTGTTTCATAAAAAATTACCATTAGCATCGGGCAAAGAGTGTCTATCAGATTCGTCATCGATCACGATCGGCAGATCTTCTATGGAGCAAAAATTCATAACGTTTCATTTCTTTCTTTTGACATTTTCAATTGTTCAAATAAAATCATCAACATGTGTTATTCCAAAAGTTGTTACTTTAAAAAGTATTAACACGATTTGATTGTATAAAAGAAATCACAAAGAAAACTTTTCCGATTTTTTAATCCAAGTGCAATTTGTCAGCATACAATGCTTAACAGAAGTTGTAGCTTTCAAATTTTTTACGAACCTAGTTTCACAATATGACACTAGGCTTAGATCGACAGACTGCTTTCAGATAGCACTAGATAGAAAATCATTACCGATACTGCTGAGCTGGGAGGCTTCCCGTGGTTCCTCCTCCAAACCATCGGCAATCGCTTCTTCTAGATTGTCTTCTGCAAAGAAAATGTGCACATAAATAATATGGTATTGAGTTACAGATTAAACAAATACAGTAAGAGTGGTTATGAAAATTGTTTTGTGAATAATTACCATTAGCATCGGGCAAAGAGTGCCCATCAGATTGATCGTCGATTACGATCGGCAGGTCTTCTACGGAGCAAAAATTTATAATGTTTCATTTCTTTCTTTTGACATTTTCAATTGGTCAAATAAAATCATCAATACAAGTTTTTCAGAAAGTTCTCCCTTTGAAAAATATAAGTATGATTCGACTTTACATAAGAAACCATGGAGCAAACTTCTTTGTCTTTTCAGTCCGAGTAATATTTCAGCCAACACTAATTGCTTCAAATTTTTAATTGATTTATATTAATTGTAAATAAAAATATGAATGGAAAATTATAATGAATTATTTTAATCCTTATAACTTGAATAATGTTAGAAATTGAAGATCGTAGCTTGCAATTATTTTATGAACAACCCATAATGTAATTGGTTTTAATGATTTTACTCTAATCAAATTAATTCTGTCAAACTGTGTCGAAGAAGTTTTCTTCATTATTTGTGTTCTATAATAATTAGGCGGTACTACTTTTTTAATCAATCTGTACTATTGGTTGTTAAAATATGCCAAAAGATAAAAAACCCGTGCATCTTTTTTGCCTATGTCCTGAACCTGATATAACGATTAATGCTATCCTCGTATTCTAGTATTTATTCTAATGCTGCATTCCAGAAATATTTCCGAAAGGCCCTTATTATATCACACTGAATGGTGTTATTTACCGTTTTCTGGAAATGCCGCTACATTGTCCAGAAGCCATCGTGGTGGCTCCTCGGCGAAGATTTCTCGTTCAAAATCTGGATCTGGAATAATTTCAGGAAGATTGTGTTTTGAGGCAAGTTGTTCCTTAGCTGAATTGATACCGAAAAAAATTTTTACCTGATCGTCGGACCATTGGACGTTCCTGCAGCTCATTGGCTTCATCATACTCCTGCTCATTCCGTTGCTGAGCAATGAGGACGTCAACATTTCCTTTTAAAGAAGCTGCTTTGTCCATGAATTCGTCAACCGTGATCTCCAACATATGGAGTTCACGCCATGCTGAATAAAGAATAAATAAATTTATTGACATGCCTAAAATGTAATCTACTAATTTATTTACAATATCAAATATTATATGAGGATTAGGGTGGTTCATTTCAGAGCAACATTTTTTTCTCTACCAATCGTACTCGAAAATCTTCGGTCGATACCCAAAAACGAACCCTCGCAAAAAGAGAGGGTTGTCAAAAAATATTTAGCGGTCGCGAATCGAAATTGAAGGTTTTCCATTTGATTTACATTGGAAAAATGTTGTTCTTATTATAATTGATACCAGTCTGCGAATTTTGAAATTGCAATATGTTTCAAGTGGGCTTTCGTAGGAACTTTGATGCTATACAATTAAGTCTATGGAAGCATGTCCGTAAATTAAGTATTTTCTGCGGTATCATCACTTAAAATAAATATTGTATGAAAATATCTATATAAATGGCTGAAACGCCTAGGTTATTGAATATATCCAAAAAATTCAAATGACAACTTTGTAGAGAAACAAGTTTGCTACAAAAAAAAGTCCTATGAACTGAGACTGTAGATCTAACCCTTTCCAAATTACAGTTGATTTAGGTAAATTTGATAAATTTATAAAATTACATTTTATTTCAACAAATAGTCTCGGTCAACTATGATCTTGACGAAACCGTTGAATATATTCAAAAAAGTTGACAGACAATCTCATAAAGGATGAAATTCGTTAGAATCGAACACAAAAATATTTATTACATTTGCTTAAACCACATGTAACTTGGAAAGGGTTGAATCTACAGCCTCAGGTCATAGGACTTTTTTGTAGCAAACTTGTTTCTCTACAAAGTTGTTATTGAATTTTTTGTATATATTCAATAACTTAGGTGTTACAGCCGTTTATATAGATATTTTCATACAATATTTACTTTAAGTAATGATACCGCAGGAAATACTGAATTTACGGACATGCTTCAAGGGACTTTATTGTAGAGCATTAAATTTCATACGAAAACCCATTTGGAAAATATCGCAACATCTAAATTCGCACAATGGTATCAATTATAATAAGAACAACATTTTTTCCAATGGTAATCAAATGGAAAACCTTCAATTTCGATTCGCGACCGCTAAATGTTTTTTACCAACCCTCCCCTTTCGCGAGGCTTCGTTTTTGGGTATCGACTAAAGATTTTCGGGCACGATTGGTAGAAAAAGAAATGTTTCCCTGAAATGAATCACCCTAATGGGTATATTTGCAAATTAGTTACTGAAAACAAGATAAAACAACATGGACGTAGCATTTCAGCTCTAATACACTAAGGTATTGTGTTCTTGAAATAAAAAATGAATATTTGATGGAATCTAACCTTTGACAAGTTGCTTCTGCTTGAATATCGAAGAATATCTCGCATGCCGGCTGATTTGCACATTATTTTTCAACCGTTCGATATCCGCTCGAACGTCCGATTGTAGTTTCAGCAGCTTACCTGTTGCAAAAAATATAATCAATCGTAATAATGTTTTGTCCCTTTTCTGTGGATGTGAGTTGGGTGTCGTTGAGTTCGACCACGAGTTATACTTACAAACGAAATCCCACGGTCCAGGGCGAGTTTCCATTCGATGTTGCAGTCGGCTGTGATAAGACTCGATAATATTATTGGTCCGACGGCTTAGCCGATACACGCTGAATCCCTCTGGCGTTACGGTTCCCAACCAATATCGGGTGTAATAGTCGCAAAACTGGCGCAATTGTATTTTGAGAGATGCTGATAAATTATCTCGTAGACCCCGGAATTTGTTGGCAATGAGATCAGCCGGCAAATACGCCAAAGCCAAAACTTTTTTGAAAAAGGTTTTAGCATCTTCATTTGTTCGGAGGATGATTTGAAGGTTAAGAGCCTTGGCTTTTCTATATATCGCCTGAAACCCAGTACGTTTTTTTTGCAAATTCTTACCTAATAGTTTGACAGTGTCGACGAAATAGTTATTATAGGATTCATATCTCTAAATTGCCTATAAACCAATGTTTACATAAAGATGCAAAATTTCAATATATACAATTGCAAAATGATGGACCTTCGTCACAAATGTATAAAACCCATGTTGCCCTGAAATTGCCGAATTGTCAAGAACGATCATCGGAAATTCAGAAAAGTTATCTATGAAAAAAATACATACATCGAAGAAACGCTCCCGTAACATTTTTTGATGGTTTCATACACAGTAGACGGCCATCGAATTAGGACGCTTAACATTCTTACGCGTTCTCGATCGTGTTTACAGCAATTTCAAATTGATAGAAAGAAAAAAAGTAGAAAGAGATATTTTGTAGGGAAATTTTTTCTCCTTCAGGTGGGCGTTGTATCATTCAATTCAAACTGACCAATCTCCGTTTGATCCGCGGTAAATGTGTTAATTGAAACGTCCTAGATTTGAACGTTGCGTTTGAGAAAATCATCTTCGGAGAAAGCAATTTTTTCGAGCCGCATATCTATCGAAAACATGATTCTCGATGAGTAGAAACCTCGTTATTATTTCACGACCATCCTATCGGAAATCACGGCACTTGAGGGGCAAACTTGTAATATCGATATAGCTCGCAAACTCGTGATTCTATCGGGTCTAACCTTAAATGGGCCAAGTGCCTCGAAGTTTGATCATGATGAATATTCGGACGTTACTATTATCTGAATTCATCTTTGACTTTCGAGATCATCGCCGATGTAACTCGGAAAGGGTTGATGATAAAGCCTCAGCTCATAAGAATTTTATTGTGGGAAACTTGTTTGGCTATAAAGTTGTTATTCGAAATTTTTGTGTGTATTTAATAACCTAGGCGTTATAGTCGTTTATATAGATATTTCCAAACAATATTCACTTTCAGTAATGATACCGCAAAAAATATTGAATTTACGGACATGGTTCAATGGATTTTATTGTAGAGCATCAAATTTCCTACGAAAACCCACTTGGAAAACATGGCAATACCAAAATTCGCACAGTGGTACCAATAACAATAAGACCAACATTTATTCAATGCTAATCAAATGCAAAATCTTTAATTTCGTTTCGCGACCACTAAATATTTTTTGACAACCTTCCCCTTTCGCGAGGATTCATTTTTGCGTATCAACCGAAGATTTTCGGGCACGGTGGGTAGAGAAAATAAAGTTGCACTGAAATGAACCACTCTCAGCTGCATGATCGGAAAGAAAATATAAATTTCATTTGCATCATCCTAATACATATGTATGAATCATACTTCAAAAATGAGATATCGAGGATTTGTTAGTGGGTGCATTTTTTGGATAATTGGTCAGCTTTAACATGGTATTATCTTCAAGATTTGATCTTTCTATTTCCATACATTTAAACAGCAGGGCAGATGACTGTGTGTTGGCGATAACCTTGAAATTCAAAGATTATTACCGTATAATGATGACTTCCGAAATTTGATCATAATAAAATTGAAGGGTTCCGATCAATTCGAGGTCCGATCCAATTGGACCGCGGGTTGCTGAGCTACAGTGATATTACGGATTTTTCTTTCAGACAACGTAATTTTCGGTTGGGTGGTCGTATATTAATGATAAAGTTGATTTTTTCTCATCAAGAATCAGACTGTTACAGATATGCGGTTCGAAGTACCATTCCTCTAAGCAAGTACTTTTTTTGAGCGCAGCGCTAAAATTCGAGACGCTTCGATTCGCACCATTTTGGAAAACAGACCGGTGATCAATCAATTCGAATCCGATCGAAATGACAGTTAATCTGGATGTGAACCTTTCCTAAAAAATATTTTTATTGCAATCCGAAATCACTGAAAACGCGACTGTGAACGCATAAGAATTTCGAGCATCCCACTTCGATAAACATCTACTATATGTCTTGTTTGATGTAATAATATGAAGATTTATTTACAATTATATCGTTCAAGCTTGGAAATAGATGACTGGAAACTTGTTCATTTGTTTTGGCACTTCCAAAGATCATTCCGTTTAAATGGTTCATATTTGGGAGGAATGAAATGCATGTATGACCGCATCGAAAGGCGACACAATAATTAGAATTCCACTTTTACCAAAATGTTATCGTACATCCGTGTAAAAATTGTATGACGGATATTTTATTCTGAAGTAAATTTACTTGCTGGGCAATCATATCATTTGATCTGGCAATACTTACGCGATCATGATGAGTATTGCAACCCGTACTAAGAGCCGTTGGGAATATTACTGTGATGGCATTGCGCAATCCACGCTCAAAATCACTCATTGCGAGGACAATGTCATTCGCATGGAGGACATGTGCTTCTACATAGCGCAGACATGCTGTATACGCGACTTGCGTTTTCCGTGTCATTATGATCCATATGAACGGAAAACCCTATAGCCCTATATAAAACCCTATATAAACATTAGGGTGTGTCGAAAAAAAATGATATTTTCTTCAGATTTCTCCAGCTGAAGAAGTTTCACAACATCAAAAAAAAGCCATGCAAAAGCAGAGCTCAATATAAAATTATTTGGGGTATCGCTCGTCATTTTTCGATTTTCCATAAGAATAACATGGGGAAATAAGGAGTTTGATAAATATTGTTGCACAACTCTCGAAAAAAAATCCTGTCGAATGCCACTTATGTATTCTTATAGAGAATAAAATTGCCTACAAAAAAGTTATCAGAGCCAAAAGTGTCAAATCAATCGTTCCACAGTTATCGTTGTTTAAAGTTTAACCTATGTAAAAAAAATTCTTCAGATCTACATTGGAATCAAATTATTGACCATACGACTAAATTCTTGAGTTGTAACTCGTAGAAAACTTTCTGTACAATCAAAAAATGCAACTCACACTTGTACTGAAAATTTGAAAATTCTAGATAGCGGATCCGATATGGCGGATCAAAAATACAAAAAGGTGTTTGACGGAAGTGAAAGTTGGTACTCGGAGGTTTTCGGGGTCGCTGATAACGAATCTGCTTTCAAAATTCGGAAATTAAAAATGGCAGATCCAAAATGGTGGATACAAAATACAATGTCTTCTGTAAGAGTAAATTTCGGTACTAAGGGGTTTTCAAAGCCTCTGATAACGAATCTGCACTCGAAATTTGGAAATTCAAGACAGCGGATCTATTATGACGGACCAAAAATACAAAAAGTTGTTTGATGGCAGTAGAGCTTCGAAGAGACTTCTTTCTCAGTAGTACGCGTATTTTCAATAATAGTGATTAATAGGTTCCATACTATAGTCAGGTAAAGGACACGTGAGATTATAATAATATGCACGAAGTCAACCTTTACTGAATGAGCACAATGAGTAGTTCAAGAATTTCTGGAAACCGAGTAAAAACTTCCGAGTACCAACTTTGATTTGAATTAAATGAATTTTTGCGATTTTGGTCCGCCATATTGGATCTGCCATCTTGGATTTATAAATTTTAAGTGCAGATTCGATATCAGCGACCCCGAAAACCCACAAATGCCAACTTTCACATTCGTGAACTGCCATCTTGAATTTATAAATTTTATTTTAAATTTCTAAATTTTAAGTACAGATTCGTTTTCAGCAACCCCGAAATCCCCGGGTACCAACTTTCACTTTTATCAAAAGACATTGTATTTTGTGTCCACTATATTGGATCCCGCCATTTTGAATTTCCACATTTCGTATGCAGATTCGTAATGAGCGACCCCGAAAATCCCCGGGCACCAACTGTCACTTTCGCGAAACACCTTTTTGCATTTTCGGTCCGCCATATTGGATCCGCCATCTTGAATTTTCAAATTTTCAATGCATGTGGATTGCATTTTTTGATTGTATAGAAAGTTTTCTACGAATTACAACTCAAGAATTTGGTCGTATGGTTTACAATTTGATTCCAATGTAGATCTGAAGAAATTTTTTTACGTAGGTTGAACTTTAAACAACGATAACTCTGGAACGGTTGATCTGACACTCTTGGCTCTAATAACTTTTTTTGTAGGCAATTTTGTTCTGTATAAGAATACATAAGCGGCATATCCATACGATTTTTTTTTCGTGAGTTGTGCAACAATATTTCTCGAACTCCTTATTTCCCCATGTTATTCTTATGGAAAATCGAAATATGGCGAGTAATAGCCTAAATAATTTGGCTTTGAGCTCTCCTTTTGCATGGCTTCTTTTTATGGTATTATAAAACTTTTTCGGCCTGAGAAACCCAAAAAAAAAATATCATCTTTTTTCGATACACCCTGGGAAACATAATCTGAAACTAATGTGCAATCAAGATATAAGTTATCAATTCATTCTATATTTATTGTGCATCTATTCTGCATTCTGCATTTATTGTACATCTATTTTCACTAATATGTGCATAGGTTCGAACATATTTTTAGAATCAAACTTTCAAGTTTATTTTTTAAACTTTGCAAATTATTTATATTCATTACTACGTTTAAAGAATCTGATTGCCGTATGCATGAGCTTTGAGGAGACGTTTCGTTGTGGAATACCAATAATGTTTACAAAATACGCTAAACAGAATTGAAAATTCCGTCAGCGAGGTTCATACTGTTATTTTGTCATACGGTACAGAACTTCACTGTTAGTGAATTTAATAATGTGGAATGCTTTTAAAAATGAGCAAATTCTTACATGATTTAGTTTAATTCCCATTATGGTTAATAATTGATATACCCCTTCAATTCGGGGTCTGGAGCGGAATGTCCCATCGATGAGGAGCTTGGAAACCTCGCCCATTTCTTCCCGCACAAATTCTTCATCGAAAAATAACGCATGTTGCGCACCACTGTCATCTGTTATTAGATGCACCGAGAGCCGACCATTTCCGTATTGAAAGTTTCTGGCATATACTGAATCATTGAGTCGGTCGACAAATTGTGCGATGGTACGAGGACTCGGAGGGTAACGCTTTGTTCTGCATTTTTGCATAAAAGACCGGATCGCTCGAAATGATACTTGACGGGCGGCTTCTGGATGACTTTATATGTCAAATACCAAACATGATAATGAAAGTCAGAATTACTATCAAAAGTATGAATCAATTACCTAACCTCAACTCAAATTTTACAAGTTGAAATTTTTCGACATGATTTGACAGATTACAAACCAAACTCTGTCGGCCTACGCAGGACGATGGCGAAAATGAGCTAATAAAGCGTTTTTATGAGCGGTCAAACCGCGTCGAAAAACTTCTCTTTCAAAATTTGCAGCTATCTCTCTCGCATTTACGGTGGCGAGATACCGACTAACGCATCCTCTTAGTAAGCTGAGACGCAATAGTGTATCTCCATAAATGCCGCAATGACAGACTTACGCAATTCATTGATAAATCGTATTAATCGACCATTTCTCCTATAAAGATACAAAAATCCAATGCGAAGCGAGATGGATGGGATACGCTACTCAAAAATATTTAAGGATCAATATGCGAGCATCGAAATTTTAGACCATGTTCGAACGACTATATCTCCGCGAAAAATAGTCGTAAAAATTATTTTAAAAAAGCAAAATGTAGCTTGAAATCTGTAATTTCCAAAACAGCCAATTTTATCCATGTCTTCCGCTTTAATGCCGTTTTTCTTTGACGGAAGCATAAAAATAAAAATCGATTTATTTTCCGTTTTTCAAAGCTGTGCACGGGATTGAATTAATTTTTTTTTCAAATTCCAGCTGCACAGTCATGAATCGCGTAAACATTGTTCCATTTTATTTTTCGGAAACCTCTGGGAGATTTTTTTTTTGACCTCGCTACGGGCTGTTAAAGCAAAAAATGCACTTTCAACTTTAAATGCTCATACCGCAGGAAGGAATGATCACTCAACGCTCATAATGATATCAATGAAAAGTTGAAAGTTTCCTTTATACGATGTTGAAATGAAAAAAAAATCCGTATACTTTTCACAGTAAACAACGCAGTTTAAAAAAATGTGATAAATCACGTTTTTACCTTTTTTCATTCAACTTTACCACACGGCGTTCAAACCGAAACGAATCTTTCGGCTTTCTACATTTTTTTACAGTCAAAGATATCCTTAAGAATAGCACTAATTTTGGATTTGATTGGATTGTTCCTTCTACACAATCCATAAGCTGAAATTTACCACGTCTCTTTATTTTCCATTTATCAGAGTAATAGTGACTCTTAGCATACAAGTCACTGTTTCACGGTCATTGACGGCCGTAAAACTAATCCGACATGATGGTGATTTTTTTTTCAATTTTGAAAATTTTTTAAATTCCAATAAATGATTGAATGATGGGGGTAAAATCAGAAACTTGTCCAGGATTTTTCATAATTCATAGAATTTGATTCAATTATGGAAAAAACGTTGAAATTTTAAAAAATTTCAAAATTGAAAAAAAAAATCATCATCAGATGGGATTCGTTTCATGGCCGTAAATGACCGTAAAACAGTGACTTGTGAGCTAAGAGTCACTGTTGAACATTTTCAAATTACAAACCTCTTGATACATGGAAGATAAATGGAAGTGGTACATTTCGGCTTCTGGATCGTATAGAAGGGACAATCCAATTAAATCCAAAATTAGTGCTATTCTTAAGGATATCTTACACCGTAAAAAAACGTAGAAAACCTAAGGATTCGTACGGTTTGAACGCCGAGTCGCAAGGTTAAATGAAGAAAGGTAGAAACGTGATTTTTCACATTTCTTTAAGGAGATCGTAGCGAAAGGTCGAGTATTAGACGAGATATCAGATTCGAAACATGTTGTCGATTCAACTCACTATTTTCTTCAGAAAAAAATTAGGAACATTTTACGGATAATTCAAGTAAGAAATTAAATTCCAAAATTTGTAACTTTAACCCGATGTCTTATGACGTAACTCTTCGGATTTTATTCCGATCGTATATTACATATATTTCATTATTACACAGCCATAAAGTTTTCATTCTCAGTTATAAATCACTAATCAAAGATTGATATCGTAACATAAAAAAAAACGAATTACCGAATTAGTTCTTGCAAAATTTTGAGTTAAAGTTGGAAAAACCTCAATCAATTCGATTAGTCGTTCGATCGTTCCACACTGAAAAATTCTTACAGTGAGCTGGCAACGTTACACAATCGTGACAGCGGTAATATAACCTATATTAGGATACGCTGAAACAGAAATATTATCGAAGGCACCAAATGTGCGGTCTTGGGCGTGCAAATGAATTTTTTTACCAAGGTCACAACATTTTAAGTTATCTCGAACACAAGCTCATTGATAACCGAGAACTGTTTCGCTATCAAAAGTGGCTAAGGAGGTTTATGTTTACAGTGCGAGTATGCAGCGCTGCCAGACTTCGCTTGAAAAATTCATCGACTATTAGCAGCTGACGAGGAGTAGCTCGATTAAGTGATTAAAAATATGTAATTTCTTAAAATATTATCTCATTGATCGGGATTGCTGTCGTTGTATTACGAATGTATAAAAAAAAATATTTTGTACACCATAATAGTGTTAATATGTAGTTTTTCAAGGAAAATTTTTTATATACGGTCAATTCACCACACGGAACCGCTACGATATCCTTAAACTGCATTGTTCGCTGCGAAAAGTATATAGATTTTTTTTTTCATTCCAGCATCCCTTTCCGCGGTATGAGCATTTAAAGTTGAAAGTGCGGTTTTCGTTTAATAGCCTGTAGCGAGGTCAAAAAAAATCGCACAGAGATTTCCGAAAAATAAAATTGAATTAATGTTTACGCGCTTCAAGACTTTGCAGCTGGAATTTGGAAAAAAAAATCATTCAATCCTGTGCACAGCCTTGAACATCTGAAAAAAAATCGATTTTTTTTATGCTTCCGTCAAAGACAAATGGCATTAAAGCAGAAGACACGGATGAATTACGAGCTGTTTTGGAAATTACAGATTTCAAGCTACATTTTACTTTTTTAAAATAATTTTTACGACTATTTTTCGCTGAGATACAGTCGTTTAAAAACGGCCTAAAATTTCGATGTTTGCATCTTGATCATTTAATTCTTTTGAGAAGTATATTATAAGTAATTCGAATAGCATGGGATAACATCATAGATGACATGCATTTCAACTCATATACATTGGTCAGTAAAATAAGCATACTAACGTTGTTTAATTGGCCTATTTATAACACACATTGAGAAATTATAATGAATACATAAAACATCAAGCCAAAAATTATGCAAAAATAAAAAAAAACTTACAGCGTTGCTAATCCATCATAGAGGTCTTTCAAACCGTACCAATGGCGTGCAAGTGCTTCTGATAAAGCGGTTTTAAAACGACTGATATGCTCGGCTGTAACATCTGGCATACAGAATTCGGAATGAGGATATCCATCCTCTATTTCTTCGTTCACCCATTTCGCCGTGCCCCGACAAATTGTTTGATTCTTACAGCGAAGATAACTGTCAAATGATATAAAATCCAGCTGAAGTTTGATTCGATCATTATTCGGATAACTTCAACATGAAATCCACTATGCAAAAAGATAGAAGGATCGAAAATATTCGATTTTTCTTCAGACTACCGATAAGCTCTTTGACTTTCTAAATTATATTACCCAAAATTATCCTACTTTGATGTAAGAAGGATCATTCTCAGAAGATGCAGCGTGAGTAGAAAACTATAGGGTGCAAACGGAATTATCAAGAGGGTCGAAATTTGTATGCAATCATACTGCATTGACTTTAATTTTTTCACAATTTTGTTCGAGATGTTCTGTACATAACTTTATGGAATATTTTTTCAAATTTGTTTGTACCTCTTGTTAATCAAAACTCGAAGAATTATTAAAAAAATGGATTGTCGTATTTCGAGAACTATTGGGTTACAGACGAAGTACCGCGAAAAAATGAAGTTATAATTGTTAATTTTGAATGCACTAATAGTCCAGTCATTATATATGAAAAAAGGCCCAAAAAACCAAATGAACCGAGAAGACTGATTTTTGGATATTATGTTGGAAGGTCTTAGAAAAGCTGAACTTCAAATTGTCGACCAAGATTTCCTATGAGCGTGCGCCGCCATCTTGAAAAAAGGGTTAAATGTAGTTTTTTTGCGATATCTCTGTTCTCCGTTATGATACGAAAATTTTGCTTAGATACTTTTTTGTTGTTTTTTTTTGCCGCTCTACAATTAAGGTCCTATGAACTTTTCACCTAGCGTTGATCGTTTTCGAGATATCGAACGAAAAAGTAGAAAATTCGGAGATTCAAACTTGTTTTCTGCTGTTTTCTCCTTTCTCGTTAAACATATCGAAAATATGTCTATTATGAAACTTGACGAATATTATGAATATTGAGACCCACAATTCGTTTTTTTTTTCGTTTTTTTTCTTAGTACAAAAATTACGACTTTAAGCGCCCCACAAATTATGAATAATATGTGTGAAATTTAATGTGCAAATACATTTTTTTGGGTTGTAGAAGGTGATAATGAATGAAGGTCCGTTTTTAATATTTATATTAAGATGGTTAAAAAAAATTGATCTTTTTTTTTCTCGAGCATAGTTGATAGAAAATTAGAGAATGATGAAAAAAATATGTGAAAAGAAGGGCTTCTAGCTAAATATTTAAAGGTTGCGCAAGCTTTTTTTTGAAATTTCTGCTTTCCATTGCAGTTTTTGAAGAAAAGGATGAAGAAATGGATGACGTCCATTTTCTATACTGTCCTTCAGCTTGAAGCAAAAAATCTCAGATTTCGGGAGATCGGCCATTTTCAATTTTTTTTCAAAAACTTATTTTAACATTTACTTTAATAACTGACTGAAGATTGTTTACTTTTAATTTAAACAAATATTTCAAGAAAACACTGTAAATCTTCACTTCGCATAAAAATACATTTGATAAAAAAAGATTCTCGTTTAATTATGAAACAAATATAAAGAAAAATTTCTTCACGATGGAACCAGTCTTGAAAATAGTTGAAAAAAAATCATCGAATTTCGAAAAAAATCTATTTCTCGTGAACGGACTGACTTTATCCATTATCACCTTCTACAACCTAAAAAAATGTATTTGCACAATAAATTTGACACATATGATTCATAATTCAGCTCTTCGATTTATTTATATTTTACTCGAATAATTTCCTCTACAACCTTGAATCCGTTACAACATATACATATATATACCATCGCGCGAGCTATGAAATCCAACTTTCGTGCGGTCTTGCCAACTCTGCGGGGCGCTTAGTCGTAATTTTTGTCCGAAGAAAAAAAAACAAAAAAAAATAAATTGTGGGTCTCGATATGCTCTACAAGTTTAATAATAGATATTTTTTCGTTATGTTTAACGATAAAGGATAAAACAGCAAAAAACAAGTTTCAATCTCGAAATTTTGTACTTTCTCATTAGATATCTCGAAAACGATCAGCGGTAGGTGAAAAGTTTACAGGATTTTCATTGTAAAGCGGAAAAAAAATAACAAAAAAGTATTCAAGCAAAATTTCCGTACCATAACGGAGAACCCAGTTATCGCAAAAAAACTACATTTAACACTTTTTTCAAGATGGCGGCGAAAGCTTATAGGAAATCTTGGTCCACAATTTGAAGTTAAGTTTTTCTAAGCCCCTCCAACACAATATCCACAAATCAGCCTTCTCGGTTCATTCGCATTTCCAAATGTATATAATGACTGGATTATAAAAAATTTTCCTATATTTTTTCAAACCGACGAAGGCTTCTAGTCTCTTCATCACCAATCGCACATTAGCTAGGAAATACTTGACGCTATTCGAATTTTCTTTTCGACATAAATAGAAACAAATAAATCTCAAACAATAAAGTCTTTGACCTCATGTACCCGTTCTTCCCATCGAAAAAACTGCCTTTAACTGCAATCAGTGCTTGCACGAATCACGGCATCCGATCAGTGAATGAAGTCAAGGGCGGTTTTTCCGATGAAAAACTCGATTAGATCAACTAAAGTTAAAAAAAATTAAGAAAAATTGTAGAAAAAAAATTTAAACAAAAGAAAGAGAGTTCAGTTTAAATATAACTAGGGAAAAAAGTTGAATATTTTAATTATGAGAATTTCCGCCGCATTTTTCCAAGAGACTCGTTGAAAGGATGATGCGTTTAGTCCAAAAAGGACTGAGTGCTAAAGGCGGTTTCTTCGACGAGACACAATTTTAATCGGGGAGTAAATAAATTTATCTACAAAAATTCGAAAGCTATCAAAATTGAAATATACAATTTATTTCCCTCGTAATACTTTAACCTAACCACAAATTCGAAATAAGCATCGTCGGACAAAAAAATGTAAAAAAAAATCTGAAAAAATTCTTAAACGTTTGAAATGATGAAATAAAACTTTTTTGTACTGACAATGAGACTTATTGTCATCAAACCCATAGTTTCCAACTACGGAAATCGGTATACTTGAGGTTCCACTGAAACCGACGAAAAGAAACTTTCGAAAAAAATCTAGTGACGCGAAATATCGCAGTAAAAATATCCAAAAAGTTCTGTCGTAATATCTACATATGATTTGTCGATCATATAATAATAACAAATGTCATATAAAATATATGAAAAATGAAAAAAAACGATCAGATAAAAATAACAAAAACATATAATAATGACAAATAATAATAAATGTAAAATAAAAAAATAATCACAAATAATAACAAACATATAATAAAAAAATATATATGAAAATAATAACAAAGAATAACAAAAAAAACAAAACAAATAAAAAATAATAATAACAGATGCCGATCGTATAATAACGGTCGACATTTGTTATACTTCTTCCCGGTCCCTCATTAGTCCGCGGGTTATGCGCGTTTCCAACCTGAATAACACGAGAATCTCGAGACTGTTAAATGAAATCCGTACAAAGCGACCTGAACTAATTTTTCTCAAACATTTCGAATAAAAATTGTTAAACACTGAGGATCGTTTCATCATAAAGAAGGAGACCAATGAGGATGAGAGGGAGAGAGAGAAAAAGAGAGTAAAATAGAGATAGATATAGATTTATGGCAGGGTGTCAACTCAACACTGGAAAACTTTCCACCGCATCGTTTGCGTATGTATATAGATACACTCAAACAGCTCGGTGATGAGTTGCTTGGTGTCCATTTAACACCCTGCCGCAGCACAGACAGTTAACATACAAATGAAGCAAAAGTCACGAAAACATCAAGAAATCGCAAAGGAATGGCAAAAAACCGCAAAAAAAAGTTACAACAAAATAGAAAAATGGAAAATAATAATTGAGAAGAGAAAGAGATACAAAAAAATATGTATAACTAAAATTAACAATAAAATAAAGTGCAGAGGGCGGAAAAAGAGAAAATAACACAATGTAACACACTAGGGTATCGAAAACATAGAAAAAAAATAAAATGACTGAAAAGGACAGAAAAATGTATACAAAATAAATATAAAAGAAAATAAGAATGTTCACTCTCAAAAAATTAGCCAATGCATTCAGACAGTCCAATTCAGAAAGATAGAGATAGAGATAGAGATAGAGATAGAGAGATAGAGAGATAGAGATAGAGATAGAGATAGAGATAGAGATAGAGATAGAGATAGAGAGATAGAGATAGAGATAGAGATAGAGATCGAGATAGAGATAGAGATAGAGAGAGAGAGAGGGGGAGAGCGAGAGAGAGAGAGAGAGAGAGAGAGAGAGAGAGAGAGAGAGAGAGAGAGAGAGAGAGAGAGAGAGAGAGAGAGAGAGAGAGAGAGAGAGAGAGAGAGAGAGAGAGGGGGGGGGGGGGAGAGGGGGAGAGGGGGGAGAGAGGGGGGAGAGAGAGAGAGAGAGAGAGAGAGAGAGAGAGAGAGAGAGAGAGAGAGAGAGAGAGAGAGCGAGAGCGAGAGCGAGAGCGAGAGCGAGAGCGAGAGCGAGAGCGAGAGCGAGAGCGAGAGCGAGAGCGAGAGCGAGAGAGAGAGAGAGAGAGAGAGAGAGAGAGAGAGAGAGAGAGAGAGAGAGAGAGAGAGAGAGATACAAACGAGCAATATAAATGTCGAAGAGAGAAATTGTGACTAGTTATTCAACTTACATGGTTCTACCATCACGGGAAGTGCCGCTTTTTTGAAAAATTCGTCCATCCTTAATACGGTCAGATAAAGGCAATCTCCTTTGACGCCTTGGAGGCATATTAAACGGACACAACACAACAAATAATCCACAAAATATAATATAAAAAAGAAAGGAACAAAACTAACGATTAAAAAAATTATACAAAGATATTAAAAATACAAAATTCGAACTTATTGGGTTTTGTCGCTAAGCAAGTTGCGAAATAAAGTCACATTTATATATTTTATTATTTAACGTCTCAACTGGATGAGAGCTGTCGAAGAACTGATCAACGGAATGGTCAAAAGTATAACTCGAACTCAGAACAAAAACGGTCCTATGCTTCGGTTTCTTATTACCTTTATCATTTGTATATTTAAAAAAATAAAAAAAGACCGAAAACCATCATATTCGAGTATATAAGAGTGCGGCAGGGCTCGCGCAAGCTTTCTTTTAATACTTGGCGTCGAGCCGTTACTGCATCTCTTGATGTTGTATAAACACTTTTATGGTTCTTTATTTTTCTTTTTCTCACCAATAGAAAATTATCTGTACGTAAAGCGACGAAAATTTTCAAATGTTTTCCGGTCATATTTTACGACCCTTAACATTTATTCAAAACTTGTCCCTGGCTCTTTACTAGTTTGAGGGTTATGCGCGTTTCAAGACTGTATAACACAAGGATCTCAAGGCTGTGAGATTAAATCTGTACTAAACGTCCTAAATTTATTTACCTCAAACATTTCTGAAAAATATTGTTAAAAACTGAGAATCTTTTCATCGTATAGAAGTCTAAAGGCAATGAGAGAGAGAGAGAGAGAGAGAGAGAGAGAGAGAGAGATTTGATTTGATTTGATTGTTTATTTTTGCCTCAGTATAACTTTTAGGCAACAGCGCTGATATACATACAATAATAATGTAAAACAAAATAATATAAAATGAAGTAAAAATACAATAAAATAAACTACTGTAGCATAATTGAGAAATAAAAACAAAAACCATATATAATATAGGAAGCCAAACCATCAGTAACAAAATAGAAACTTAATAAAACAAAAAAAAACGAAATTCCGCAATATAATCATAACAACAAACCAATAACGCGAAAATAATACAGAAGAGAAAATAACCTAGAAATAAACAGATGAGAAAACGCAGAACAAAATATCGGTTTAATAATAATAGATCTAACGTTTTATAATAATAGATCTAACGAGAGAGAGAGAGAGAGAGGGAGAGAGAGAGAGAGAGAGAGAGAGAGGCAAAGTACGTGTGCTAGCGGGATGTAAATAAAATATCTATGGCAACATTTAACAGGGATATGTGCGTTTCAAAACTGTACAATACGAGAATCGCGAAACTGTGCGATTAATTCTGTATGAAACATTCTAAACTTATTCTCCTGAAACATTTCGAAAGAAACATTGTCAAAGAATTAGGAACGGTTCATCGTATAAAACTGAAGGGGATGCGAGTGACTGAGAGAGAAAGAGGGAGAGAGAGAGAGCGAGAGGGGGGGGAGAAGAGAAACAGGCAGACTGACGGAGACAGGCAGGGCTGAGGCGACATTCAACAGCTTCTCCCGTACCGATGTTTAGAAATTTTTTGAAAATCCTCAACGAGTTTTTTCCTCAATCCACGTAGATAGGGGTGAAATTCGAACCTCGTTGAGGTTTGTCCTTGATTCATTGGGTCATATTATATAGAGAACATTGAATCATTTGTTAAAACCACTATTTGATAGCGGAAAAAAATTGGAATTGAGAAAAAGGGTCCGAACTGAAACGAAAGAAATATTTGAATTATCATATTTATGGCACATGCGCGTAACATTAGAGCCGCTGCCTCGAGTGTTACGAGGGCGACTAAGATCTTTTTCTCATCCGTGTGCGCTGTTCTTCCAGAAGGAATTTCTCTAATTTTTGATCCATTACAACTTCACAATTAAATAGGAAATTATCTGTAGGTAAAACGATGAAAATTTTCAAATATTTTCACCTCCATATTTTACTATCCTTAACATTAATTTGTGACTTGTTCCTGTTTTTTTATCAGTTCGTGGGACATGCGCGTTTCAAAACTGTGTAACACAAGGATCTCAAAGATCGAGGAGAGAGAGAGAGAGAGAGATATTTGATTTTGATTTCACTCATTTGTTTGTCACGGACATAATCCTTTAAACATGTTTACAATTTTTATAGTCTACGTGAAGCATATAATGATGGATAAAACAATGCTTGTACATAAAAATTATCGATAGGCGTCGGTAGTGCACTGTGAAGATATGAAACGAAATAGTACTATATATTGTACTTGACAACGCTGTTCTTATGAATAAGGCAACAAGTATTGAGAATGAGAGAGAGAGAGAGAGGGGGGGGGGGAGAGAGGGAGAGATTTGTTGTGCCCTGCTAGGCTTCAGGGCAAACGTGTATAGGTTATTAAGATATGTATACATTGCAGCATAAAAATATTAAAATGAACTGGAGCGCAGAGAATGGATATACCAATAAAGCACAAATTATGAAAACATCAAGAAAACGCGAAAAGTAGTTGCAACTGAGCATAAGAGAGAAACGGAAAATAACAACGAACAGAGCAAAATAATGCGAGTAATCTCGATTAAAAATAAAACAAAGCGCTCAGAGAGAAAAGAATACGTGGCAACGTGCGAAAATATTGAGAACGCAGAAATATGTAGAATTATTGCAAATAATTTAAAAATTTTAATGAAGAGAACGCAAGAACATTAAAAATTTTCAGCTAAAAAGAAAATTGCATCATTCGCTCGGATTGATTTTACAACCATAAATTGCCTAAAAACAGTGTCTTGTGATCTAAAAGAAACTGTTAAATATTTTTAAAGTTACTCACTCTGCGCCAAATGGAAAACCCTCCTCGATTTAGCCTTTTTTGTGGTTTTTGGTAAATTGCGGCTTGCGGACTGTGTATAATGCACAATTGAATCAATTTGAAAAATAATACTATGCTGGAGCCCTCGACTATGAAAAAATGCGGTTAGCCTAAATATTCATTAAATTTCTATTTTGTGTCACGAGATTCTTACGGATGCTTTTTTACTACAGCATCGTGTAAAGGAAGCTTTCAGATTTCCTTCGATACCGTTACGAGTGTTCAGCGATCATTTCTGATCGCGGTATAACCATTGAAAGTTGAAAGTGCGATGTTTGCTTTAACAGTTCGGAGCAGAGTCAAAAGAAATTAGTCTATAATTCCGATGCTTTAACTTCGATCCTGTAAATATTTTGAGAAGTGTATTATTGTCATCATATACGCTACGCATAATATATAAAGGAATTCTACAAGCAGTTGAAAAACATATTCGCCAAAACGGAACCTCTCGGTTATTGCGGTGGTTTTCTACCGCTCCGACCATCGTGGTTTTTGGCAAAAGGTAAAACTAACGTGATATAGAAACTTTGAGACAGTTTTTCTTCAAAATTTAGGACATACGCAGAACAATGTACATTATTGGGTAAAGATTGAATCCAAAATAGACGACTTACCTGAGAAAATGATATTGTGAAATGTCGATGAACCAATTCAAATAACAACACAATAATATTTAGTTTCACTTTTTTCACTTGATATGTGCAGGTTTTGTAGGAGGATAGTATCTAGAGTCGTCACAGCGACTCGGGACAAGTACATTTATATAAAATAATATATATAAAAGAGAGTTCGCTCCAATACTCCTTACAGTGAGGACCGCGATTTTTACAATACAGCAAGATACTGTGATATGTATTTGTAAAGTAATCTATAAATTGAACATCAGAACATGAAACAATAAACTTGTATTCGACATGAAACAATGTACTATGTATTTGTAAGGAAATCCATAAATTAAACATCACAACATGAAGCACAGAATTTGACTTCGAATGAATTTTCATTTGAGAAGTTTGACCATTCTACATGCATAATCTTCTCAAATGCCAGTAAATATGAAGTGGTTATTTCCCTATTTTCTTTAACTTATCTACAAGAAATCTGTAGTCTTTGAAATGTGAAAACTTGTAAAAACTGAGTTATGATTGAAAATAAATGATCATCCAGTATTTATTTAATATACTACTCACCGTATTTCAATATTCAACTGCAATATGAAAAGTACATAGACACTTGTAAGTTTTTTTTTTTACAGAAAGGAGCATATGTTTCCCTAATCACAATGTCAATGTGCTTGAATACCAGATGACATACACCGCACTGAAATATCCCTAAAAGAAGAATAATTATGTACCACAATTCTCACCTTATTATAATGTTTCATTGCGAGAATTGTCTCGGCAAGTTTTTATTCTATAAAACGTATAATTTCAATTGATTTTCAAAGATGATTGCGTTTAAATCCATTTTATTTTATACATACATTAGCTCGAATGGCTGATAATTCACTTACCTGGTTGAATGAGATGCTCCACTAAATGTTATAAATGTTTCAAAATCAAGTTATACATTCAAACTGTTTCTGCTTTCCATACCTATTAGTAATTCCGTTAATGTTTTTCGATAACTAACCTACAATAGTACGTTCTTTTATCAAAATATTCTGAGAAAACCGAACTCACGACAAAATATTATTTTTATTTCGGCGACGTATGATCACATCAATATTTTAATCAAATGTATATCACAATTACTGAATAGAGATCTATACTGGGATATTGACGTTACAAAACAATTGATCCTTGTTAAAAGAAAATAATCTAGAGTTGCGGTAGCGACTCGAGACAAGTACATTTATAAAAGAGAGTTCGCTACAAGACTCTTTATCAGTATCACATTTTTCTCTCGAAAGAAATCTTTCGAGTGTGTGGTTTCAAGTCATTTCAATTTGTTGAAACAAATTGTTTAAGCAAATTGTTTAAGCAAATTGTTTAAGCAAATTATTTAAACAAATTGATTTTTACGTATTTATCTTCGTGGATTACGATTTTGTAAATTGCATTCATGGGGATGATTTTTTGAATAAATTGCTTAATGAAATAAACTTGAGAAAAATAATGTCGAAGTCTTGACCAGTGACCGAAAAGAACTTCGGAACAATTAGTCCAGTCGGAATAGCCGGTTTTTGGTTGGAGTTCTATTCAAGGAGCCCAGCGCTTGGCTAATTTTTTTGTAGGTTTTTTGGACCTACAGGAACATAACCCTGAGTTTTTGTAAAAAATCCGAGTTGCATTTTAGCAATTAAAAATTATTAAAAATTAAAAAATCGATTTTTTTAGTTATTTTTTTTTGGAATGCGTTTCACCGCAAGAAACCTTGAATAAAAGTTGTTCGTCACAATATCCTCTATAAAAAAAGTCCTATGCAAAAATCACCTGACATTGTTAGTTAAGTAGTTAATTACAATAAAAAAAAAAAATGGTGACATGTGCAGTTCACACGCAGTAGAAGTGAAACTCTCCGAAATCTAAACAGTGAGAGAATGAGACAAATGCAGTATCAGGAGAGGGATAATTACAGGGTTTATTCATTATAATACTGGTACCAAATTTCGAAATTATTTTACATTTTATTATTCCGACTCCTTGTTTTCTATTTCGACGAATGACACGAGTGACTTATGGTAACTAAAATACGAAATAAATGCTTCAGTTTGGATTCGATCAATATATCGTTGAAAGACAGCGTCAATTACAGTTTTCGATCGCGTTGTTGATTCAGTACGACTGCTGCACATTTTTAAATTTAACTTTATGTTGAAGAACTCAATCAAAGGGAGCGCCGTATCCGATGCAAAATTCACATTGAAATCCCCACTCAAAATCATGGGAATTTTATGAAAAGACTCGGTAGAGTCTCGGGACAAGTACATTAACAGCTCTGTCGTCTGCTGGCCCGAGGCTCTCCTCAGTATATTATCTCTGAATAAAACGATTCGCCGTGGTGGGGGTAAAATTGGCATGTCATTTCCTTCAATTACGAAACTCAGGAGCCATTTGATGCCTTGAAAATTGAACTGGAGACTAATTAAGAAATTCTCTTTCAATTGAGCCCAAAATCAGCATGATCGGTAGTGTAATTGCTGAGAAAAAACTTTCCGTAGGGTCAAGATTATGGAAAAAATACTAAACATCGGAAATTCGACGTGTCTGTACATAACACTATCAAAGGCTCAAAGCCGCTCGCGAGTTTCTGATTGGTTGGTTTTTTCAACGTGGCTCTACATAACACCGTCAAAGGTCTCTTGAAATCGGAAATGACCCATTATTTTTTATGAATTTTTTTGTCGCGAATGGACATATACCAAAACAGCGGAAAGCTGGAACAGAGTTTTGACATAACCAAGTGTGGGGCGTACAAGCTAACGGATAAATTATTTTAATGTTTTAATTAATTTTAGAATCTCGTGGCTTAAACAGTATTGAAAATATGAATGTTTTTTCACGGACAGTTGTGAGGTTATAAATATCATGGTTAGGTTCGATCGACTCTTGGTTACGGCAATAATAAGAAAGTGATGGTGTGAAAATAGTGAAAAGTGCTTTTAATCAACTTTCGAACAGTGCTGAAATGAATATGTATTTTTTTATCATTGTTAACCCTGCTGTTTTTGTTTTCCACACTTAACTCTACGACGGAATTTCTCTTTCGCGATTAAATGTTCCTCGTATAAGATTTCTTGAGAAATCATTCTTTTCGTTTCTTTGATAACGATGAAATCGTATACGTTGAACTGTTAATCATGATTGGTGTGAATCGATGTAAATTTGGAAAAGAAACTATAAAACTAATAATGAGTGTCAAAAAATGTATATGCGGCAAAGTTTGTTATTATCATGCCGAGTTTTGAGCAGTGTCTAATATTTTTTTTTAACTCTACACCGTTGACAATTTATTTTATTAGTCTCTTTCCTCTTTATTATAAAATGTTCCTCGCTTGCCATAATAAGATTTGTACATCATAAAATGATCCTTGCATGACAATTGTTGATCCATTTCAAAAGATTTTCGACGTCGTTTTTCTATCCAAAATATGGTGTAGAATCATCTCGCATTTGATGAATTAATAGACAAATACACTATCAACCTGCATCTGGATATACATGGATGCATCTGGATGATAACCGTAGTAAGTAATGACCTAGCCAAAAACAGCATAAATGCTGTGAAAAAAGGTGAGACAAGTACATTTATGCCCCCCGAATAGTCGTTGCAGTTAATCCCCCCCCCCCCCCCCCACTACCCAGTGCCAAAATACTGTTCCCCACAAAAATTTACAAAAACCCGTCTAAGTCGTTCATACAAAGATCTCCGCACAAAAATCCTTTCTAAAAACCAACTCATCATACAAAGTTTTATGGGCAACCGCTCTCATTATCTTATCAAATTAAGTCAAATTGTACAGAGGTGATAATTTCATTCTCGTAAATGTTGTACGTTCACAAAAAGTTGATAAATAAATAAAGATCTACTAAAGTATATGTGGCCAAGTATGTGGGATTTTATTATGTTTATAAAATTTCCAATTATGTTCATATGCCATTTCTCTAATTAATGCTTTATTACAGCGAATTATTATCCTATGACTTGGAACTAAAAGGGCTTTAAAAAAAATACAGAATTGCATTAACCTGCATGAGCTTGAACGCTGCCACACTCTCATTTGTAATATTTGTAATACAGTTTTATTGGTAACAAATTGATAAAAGTTTACTATCGTACGTAGAGCGGATACGCACAGAGTACTTGTCCGGCCCGAAAATTTTTCAACTAGTCAGCTAAAAATATGCTTTTTTGTTCACGGCAAATTTTTCAACCACTCCGAACATTCGGATCTCCTGACGCAGATTTGAATCTTACCCGCCTTGGAATGCAATCAATTGATGACCGCTTTTACATGGCAGGCTTATTTCGTTTTATGAAACCTGTTGTAGTAAAAACCGATGTAAAAGTGCGTGTAAATGGTACCGGATTACTTATTTCGGGTGTACAGTACCATTTAGATGCTCTGTAACTCCAATTTCCCCCCGGGTGTTACAAAACCGGAATAAACGTGCTGTGTAATAACGTGAGATATGCTCCACATGAGCATCGATTTATCGATAACAATTGGTTAAAGAAAAGGAGGATAATTTGGGATACAAAACAATCCGCGTATTGTGATTCCAAATTAGCTGTACATATTTTACTAGTTAAGAGTATGGATCAGTCACCTCATCTCGAGTTTTTGAAGTTTAAATTCTGCGACACCAAATGACCGAATACAAAAAAGCTCTGTCAGTGGACGCGGGACGATGGCAAAAATCCGCTGACAGGGCCTTTTTGTAATCGGTGAAACCGTGTCGAAGAATTTCACTCTCGAAATTTGCAGCTATCTCCCTCGCACTCACGGTGGCGAGATACCGACTGACCCATACTCTTATTGCCAAAATGTATGGTATGGTAATGTGAACCAATGTTGACTTATGTGACAAATTGTATGGAAAATTTTCGGGCCGGACAAGTACTCTGTGCGTATCCGCTCTACGTACGATAGTAAACTTTTATCAATTTGTTACCAATAAAACTGTATTACAAATATTACAAATGAGAGTGTGGCAGCGTTCAAGCTCATGCAGGCTAATGCAATTCTGTATTTTTTTTAAAGCCCTTATAGTTCCAAGTCATAGGATAATAATTCGCTGTAATAAAGCATTAATTAGAGAAATGGCATATGAACATAATTGGAAATTTTATAAACATAATAAAATCCCACATACTTGGCCACATATACTTTAGTAGATCTTTATTTATTTATCAACTTTTTGTGAACGTACAACATTTACGAGAATGAAATTATCACCTCTGTACAATTTGACTTAATTTGATAAGATAATGACAGCAGTTACCCATAAAACTTTGTATGATGAGTTTGTTTTTAGAAAGGATTTTTGTGCGGAGATCTTTGTATGAACGACTTAGACGGGTTTTTGTAAATTTTTGTGGGGAACAGTATTTTGGCACTGGGTAGTGGGGGGGGGGGGGGGGGATTAACTGCAACGACTATTCGGGGGGCATAAATGTACTTGTCTCACCTTTTTTCACAGCATTTATGCTGTTTTTGGCTAGGATTTTTCGACTTTTTGTATGGAAGTCATAGTTTATTAATTAAACATGTCAATATTGTGTACGTACTCGGGTATGAAATTCATAGCTTGTCAATTAAACATGTCTATATTGTGTATGTATCTGAGTGATGCAAAATAATTGACATTTTTTTCGGCATTGCAGCAAAATATGGTAACATTTTATCAAAAAATGATTCTCTCAAGAATTGAATCCTGAATAAAAATTTGAGAGGTCGCTCAAGCGATTTTGTAATAATTTCAGCTAAAAATGGACACATGATCGAATTTCGAGCTAGTGTATCGCGACTATATTCGGACTAAAAATGCAATGTGAAATATTAATCTAAGAAGTGTTCAAATGAATTCAATCTTCTAATTAACCATCAACACTTATAAAATTATTAGATTACTTAAAACGTACAGTCATTCTGAGAAGATACGACGCATAAAAGAACAACGAACAAGTAAAAAATTGATTTTTTTTTTAATATAGTAAAAAAAATTTTCAAAAAATATTGCACCGAAACATCCGTGCCAACAGATCAACGGATCGGAAAATATTCCATAAAAATGATGCCGAAGAAATACTCCAATAGCATCAGAATGCACCAAAAGTTTTTAAATATAAGTAATCATAACGAAACGAGCTTTTGAAACAAAAAAGTATACGTACAAAATTGCGAGAGCTAAAGTTTGTTGGAAAAAATAATTTTGGCCGAAGTACTACGCGAGTTTTTCTTTTATAATGTTTATTGATTACGAATTATATCTCGTGAGCAATAGATAAAAAAAAATTGGTGAAGTACTTATGAAATTTTTTTTTCTCAAATCAAATATCTTTTCGCTCAAAATTATTTCACATCGCTTGATTCCGTTTTGGGTTGCAAGTGCAAATAGTATTTTCATGTATTTAAGGTCTCTACCACTCTAGGGTGGTTTAAAACCTTATATAATTCAAACTTAGGATGATTCAAACATAAGGTGGTATCATACACCATTCTCTCAGTTATATAAAAAAATGAAGAGAATGGTTTCCAAATAAATTTTATTATTGCATGCAAGGAACATTTTATGGTAAAAGAGAAGAGGCACTGTTTTCGACCCCTATCTAGAGTTTACGTTCGGAAAAATGAATTGTTGGGGCTAGGGTTAATAAACAAAATTATTTTTTAAGGCACTGTTCAAACGTTTATTTATTAAATTACACTTTATTTTTTGCACTATTACTCTTCTATATATATATATAAGTCACTTTAATCAAAAGTTAAAACTGACCGCGATCTTTATAACCTCACGACAAAGATATTAAATATTCACCGAATATGAGTTTATCATATACCATTCTCTTCGTTATCAAAAAAACGACGAGAATGGTCTCTAAATAAACCTTATTATTGCATTCGAGGAACATTTTATGGTAAAAGAGAAAAGAGATCGTTTTCGATTCCGTTGTAGAATTTACTTTCGGAAAAAAAAAATTGTAGGGGCTCGGTTTAATAAATAAAATTATTTATTAAGTCACTGTTCAATAGTTTATTATCACACTTTATTTTCCCACTATCACTCTTCTATCCATAATAATAAAAGTCACTCTTTACTCGTCTATCTATCTATCTATAAACGCTACTCTAACCAAAATTTCAAATTGACCGCGATCTTTATAGCCTCACGACTATTAAGAAAGAATATTGGTCAGCTGTCATATGCACGATCGATCGAATGTCACCAGAATTTTCACCAATATCACTAGTATCACTAGACAGCGACCACGGAAAAAACAGTTGAGCATCAAAAATGTGTGCGAAAAAATGCTCAATTTTTCGGAGCAACGATTAAAAAAAAATTAATATTATCAATACGCTTGAAGCTACGAGGCTCTGATTAGTCACAATCGAAAGAAAAAAAAAAATAAAAAATAGGTGAACTTGAATAGTCCTCCAAAACGCTGTTATTTAATAAATATTAAAAAAACAATTTTTGAAAACAGGTAGAATCGTGCTGCTTCCTGTAAAAGTGTCTTGTAGCACTCGCTTGTAAATGTACTTGTCTCGAGTCGCTACCGCGACTCTTAATATATCTTTATGTCAAAATGGCTCGTATAATATATCTTTATGTCAAAAGACTATGGCGGTATATACTCCATATCCTATCAAAATTTGTATCTTTGGATTGCAACGAATGCCTATAGACTCTGGAAATTCTGTGAAGGGACAAATGTACCAAGTATTTCCACTTTTTGGCTCCGATTGTAGCATTATGAATTGAACATTTTGTTATAAAAATTCTTCGGTTGCTCATTTGTCAATGGGATCAAAAATATTGTCTTCGGAACACCATGGACATATGCAAAATTTCAGAATTTTGTTTGGCTCAATATGCTCTATATTTTTTCACATCCCCGCTTTAGTTGTAGCATAATGAATTTTAAAAAATTGTTTCAGAAAGTCTTCCGGTGTGTTTTTTCTGATATTTCAAAATTTATATCTTTGGATTGCAACGAATGCCTACAGACTTCGGAAATTGTGTGAAGCGACAAATGTACCAAGTTTTCTTCTTTTTGCCTCCGATTTTAGCATTATGAATTGAACTTTTGTTATGAAAATTGTTCGGTTGCTCATTTGTCGATGGGATCAAAATTATTGTCTTCGGAACGCCATGAATATATGCAAAATTTCAGAATTTCATTCGGCTCTATTGAGCTATATTTTTTCACTTCACCACTTTAGTTGTAACATTATGAATTTTGAAAAATTGTTTCAGGAAGTCTTCCGATGTGTTTTGACTGATATTATCAAAATTTGTATAATTGAATTGTAATGGATATCTACAGCCTTTGAAAATTCTGTGAAGCGACAGATGTGCCAAGTATTTTCCCTTTTTGGTTTCGATTATGGCATTAGGAATTGAAAATTTTGTTATGAAAATTCTTCGATTGCTCATTTGTCGATAGCTTAAGAATTGCTGGCTTCAGAATACCATGCATACATGCAAAATTTCAGAATTTTGTTGGGCCGAATGTGTGCTACATTTTTTCAATTCCCTAATTTAGTTGTAGCATAATGAATTTTGAAAAATTGTTTCAGGAAGTCTTCTGATGTTTTTTTACTGATATTATCAAAATTTGTATCATTGGATTGCAACGGATACCTACAGACTTTGGAAATTCTGTAAAGCAACAAATGTACCAAGTATTTCCACTTTTTGGCTCCGATTGTGGCATTAAGAATTAAAAATTTTGTTACGAAAATTCTGCGGTTGCTCATTTGTCAATGGGATCAAAATTATTGTCTTCGGAACGCTATGAATATATGCAAAATTTCAGAATTTCATTCGGCTCTATTGAGCTATATTTTTTCACTTCCCCACTTTAGTTGTAGCATAATAAATTTTGAAAAATTGTTTTAGGAAGTCTTCTGATGTGTTTTTACTGATATTATCAAAATCTGTATCATTGAATTGCAACAGATACGTACAGACTTTGAAATATCTGTGAAGTTACAAGTGTGCCCAATATTGCCACTTTTTTGCTCGAACAGTGGCATTATTAGGACTTGAAAATTTTATTATGAAAATTCTTCGGTTGCTCATTTTTGGATGGGATTAAAATTTGGCTTCGAAAAGTAATGGCAACATGCAAAATTCATAAACTTTATTGAGCCCAATGTGTGGTATGCTTAAGTTGTGGCATGATTAATTTAAAAAATTGTCAAAAAGTCTTTGGTTCCTTTTTTCTGGGATTATAAAAATTTGTTTCATTGGAACGCAACGTATACTTACAAACTTTGGAAATTTCCTGGAGCAACATGTGTGCTCAGTATTTCTTTTTTTTGGCTCCTATTGTGGCATAACGAATTGAAAAATATTTTCAAAAAGATTTGCTCTACGGATGCTCTGGTTGTGATGGTACGAAAATTTGCACGAAGATAATGCAACTGGTACAACTCAACTCGATCCATTTTCTTGGGCACAGTACTGATCTAAGTTTGCCCGCTTTGTTTAATTTATTGTTTTAAAATATCCATAACTTACTTTCTGAACTTTTCAAAATTCAAACATAATATTAAAATATCTGTAAGTTCTAGTTTTGAGGCTTTCACGGCCATTATTGTTATAAATATCAAAATTTGCATCAAAATTTGTATCATGGGAATGTAGTCGATACCTACAAACTTTTAACATTTTGTGAAGCGACATGTGCGCTAAGTATTTCCACTTTTTGTCTCTGATTGTGGCATTATGAATTGAAAAATTTATTACAAAATGTCTTCGGCTGCTCATTTTTGGATGGGATTAAAATTTCTGTCCTCGGAACGCAATAGATACATCCAAATTTTCTGAACTTTGTTGGGCTTAAAGTGCACTATGTTTTTTCCCTTTTCCACTTTAGTTGTGGCATAATAAATTTAAAAAGTTGTTTTAGAATGTCTTTGGGTGCTCTTCTGCTGATAGTATCAAAATTTGTGGCATTGGAATGTAGCCGGTATCTACAAACTTTGATCATTTTGTGAAGAAGAGACATGTATGCTAAGTATTTCCACTTCTTAGCTCTGATTATGGCATAATGAATTGAAAAAGTTTTATTCCAAAGGCTTTCCTCTACAGTCGCTCTGGTTTTGATGGTAACAAAATTTGCTCGAAGCTAATGTGACTAATACAACTAAATTGATTTCATTCTCTTGGGTACGATCCTGTTCTCAGTTTGTCCGCTTTGTTCAATATATTGTTTTGGTGTTTCCATAACATACTATTTGAACTTTTCTATATTCAATGAGAATATTGAAATAGTTGTAACTTTTTATTTTCATGGTAGTAACTTCTTCAATGGTATTGAAAAATAATCATGATTCCACCTTGTTAATAAAAATAAGATTGAAAAATTGATTTTTTATTTTATCATTAATCAAAAATGAAAAATTTCGAAAACAATCGCTCCATTTTTATCAACAAGCTGAAATAAGCGTAATATTTTTTACCACAAATCTACAAATATAACAAGGAGATATTGCTGTTTAATATGTTTCTTTGATAAACACAAATTCAAATAGCTACAAATTCTATGGAAAAGTTCTGACTGCTGTAATCTTGCCCTCAAAAGCTTTGTAAATTTTTGTATCAGACTCCCAGTTCCCGACTTATTTTAGCCTGATTCCAGAAAGGTAAATCGAAATGTCAAAAAAATTTGACTGGTTCGAGAATAAAAAAAATGCCAAATTGAAAATTCCAAAACACGTGCCCCTTTATTTCATGGGGAAAAAACCTAACTCGAAGTAGAAGGGGTCAGGGTTTGGAAATGAAAAAGCGATAATTTCCCAATTCTTTTTCTTTTCCTTTTTCTAATCTATATAAAGCGAGATGTTTGAAAAGAACGAGAAAAAACGAATTACATCATGCATAAAAATCCCCCTCGCGGAAGAAACCTGGACAAGTACATTTGTTGACCGCCGTTCTCATATTTTCCACGAATATACATACACTGCAAAAACCTTTTTTCGCAAAAATCCCTGAGAAAATCAAATCCTATCAAAAAGTAAGAAAAGTGACCACTCTCAAAAAATGTATCAAATAAATTCAAATCACACAAAACAAAATGAGTTAATTCTCGCGAAAAGCTAAGGTTGGGTTTCGCAAAAAGTTATAAAATAAATTGAGCTATACTAAAATATATGTGGCCAAGTACGAGAGGCTTTATCGTGTGACATAAAATCTTCAAATAATGTTGAATGTTGATAGAGAAAAGAATCAAGTTCGAAAATGCAGTTGTTTTACCAACCAAAATGAAAATAAAAACTCTGTATCAATAAGAGTCCGAAGCAAAAAAGACTGCAAACGAAAAAAAATTAGATGAAAAAGAATTTCGGCCGAAGTACTTGGCGAGGTTGTCATCATGATCGATACATTATGTAAATTAAGTGAAAAAACGTTCGTCAAGTACTTCGGCCGAATTTTTTTTTAATCTAATTTTTTCTGTTTTATAAAACAATTTGTAAGTCAAGGACGATGCATCATATTCTTCCGTCATTTCATCTTTTAAAGAATAATAATTCTGAGGCTCCTGACAGTAAAGTTTAAAATATAATTATCTATTTATAGCTTAGACCGAAATTGCTAATATCCTCGCTGCCTTTTCGCCCCTGAATGCCTTATTCTAATACACAACTTGAAAGCTAATGATAAAGTATTTAATTTTCTGAATTTTTGCCTTGGGGAAAAATTGGTACTTGAGGCCTCTTCTATAACACCTTCCTTCTAAGCTATAGTCGAATAATAACCTGTCAACGAATTACTAACATCTCGAAAATATTTTGAGTCTGTAGTTAACCCTTTTGAAAACATTATAACTTTTTTCTTATCACAGGAACGAAACGCTCCTATATTTATACAACCTCAATAACAATGAATTTATGGTAGAAAATTTGTCTCATTCTCTTATGTCGAATTAGTAGTGTGAGCAGTACTGATTCCTGTCATTCAAATAAATCGATGATGTAATGATGCAAACACGTTGTAAGTTTTTTCGTTATATGTAGACTCTATTGGAGTCTATGTAAAGCGACATATATGAAAATACTATAGGAAAAAGAAGTGATATCAAATAGCAAAAATCCCCTCCCGGGGAAAAAAACCTGGACAAGTACATTGGTAGTCCCGCGTTTCCCTATGATATCACAAAAAATCCAAAACCCCACTTAATTTTTTTTTTTTATGTTTACTAATTTTATTCATATCCCGGAGGGAAACCAACCATATAGATCACGAAATATCCGGCCAAAAAACCAGACTTCACAATAAATGTTACTTTGAATTTATTTCCACAGAACAAAACAGGAATCAAAACATTAAAAAATCAGCGTTATCAAGATGAGGAAAATACCACTTATAATTGGTGTGTAAGAAGTACCAATAGTCTAGAAAAAAATGAAAAAAGGTCACCATCTAAGTTATGGGCAGCAGTAAAATTTATGATATCAGTACTAGGACAAGCATTTCTTTGGTGAGTGAGAAGATATCAATATGGATATACCGGCAACGTAGGGCATGCAGTTGGTGCATTGCTTCTGGGATCTCCTAAGTTGAGTAGCTACTTTTGTTTTGGCTATGGCGCGACCAATGTTGCCAAATAGTATTTACTTATATGACCTAATGAAACAATATTGCCTGCGCCGTGGCTAAAATAACGAAAAACAAGCAGGAACAGGAAGTTTCGCATAAGAACCCGTGCTTTTGTAATGTTAACAAAAAACTTTAATTTATGTCCGTACATGATAGCACAGTTTTGTTTGATTGGTAATAATTTGATGAACGTTCACCACCGTACGTTGAGCGTATACGCACAGAGTACTTGTCCGGCCCATAACTTTTTATTAAAATTGCTCATTCAAGTGAAAATCAAATTGGAAGTGTTTTTCGTTGCATGCGTTGCTTTTCGCTGTCAGAACTTTATAAGAAAATCAATTCTTCTGCGAATTTCAGAATGGCCTTGTATCATACACAACATTCGACGTCGAATTCAATCGGAATAAAATGGTGTTCGTAGTCATCATAGAATTACATTAACATAAGGTGCAGTCAGTTATGAAATTTCTGAAGATGCGACTCATTGTCAGTAAACTATTGCCAGCAATGTAGCGTATCATACTTTCGAAAATTACTATTGCAAGCAATGAAAGTTATTATACTTTGGAAAGCTACTATTTACTAGTAGAAGATCTAAGTAACCACTGGTGAATGGTCAAATGATCAATGCAGGCTATGAATGCACCGTCAAATTTGTATCCAGTTTAAAGATCACGCAAATTTCACACAAAATAATCCCCCTCCGTTCATTTCATTTTGACGTTGTTGGGCGCCAGCTATCAAAATAGCCCTTTATGTTTTGAAAAAGAGAATTTAAACCGTTATGCGGGATTAATCATAAAAAAAATAAAAATTAAATAAGACAATACCAACAATGAAAAAGTGCGTATTTATGACCCTTGACTTTTGAGAGAGACCTCTGATTTTTACTGGAATGAGCAATTTTAATAAAAAGTTATGGGCCGGACAAGTACTCTGTGCATATACGCTCAACGTACGGTGGTGAACGTTCATCAAATTATTACCAATCAAACAAAACTGTGCTATCATGTATGGACATGAATTAAAGTTTTTTGTTAACATTACAAAAGCACGGGTTCTTATGCGAAACTTCCTGTTCCTGCTTGTTTTTCGTTATTTTAGCCACGGCGCAGGCAATATTGTTTCAGTAGGTCATATAAGTAAATACTATTTGGCAACATTGGTCGCGCCATAGCCAAAACAAAAGTAGCTACTCAACTTAGGAGATCCCAGAAGCAATGCAACAACTGCATGCCCTACGTTGCCGGTACATCCATATTGATATCTTCTCACTCACCAAAGAAATGCTTGTCCTAGTACTGATATCATAAATTTTACTGCTGCACATAACTTAGATGGTGACCTTTTTTCATTTTTTTCTAGACTATTGATACTTCTTACACACCAATTATAAGTGTTATTTTCCTCATCTTCATAACGCTGATTTTTTAATGTTTTGATTCCTGTTTTGATCTGTGGAAATAAATTCAAAGTAACATTTATTGTGAAATCTGGTTTTTTGGCCGGATATTTCGTGATCTATATGGTTGGTTTCCCTCCGGGATATGAATAAAATTAGTAAACATTAAAAAAAAAAATTTAATTGGGGTTTTGGATTTTTTGTGATATCATAGGGAAACGCGGGACCACCAATGTACTTGTCCAGGTTTTTTTCCCCGGGAGGGGATTTTTGCTATTTGTCATAATCTTTTTTGAGAATCCGCGATATTTTTGGCGTGTACTTTATTAGATTCTCGTGGATGAATTCAATAATAGTCTTTATCGATTGGTTGGCAGAAATGTAAAACGCCACAATAATTACTGATGTACCATGATCTAATCTGCTTTCACAAGCACATATTTCTCCCACTTTGGAAACCCGACCATTTAGAAAACTGGACCGGAGCAAGTATTAGGCAGTGGAATATAGATATACATACTATACTCACTATACGACGCCTTTTCTTTCGACTCGGCTCGGCAATACACAGGCGCACACAAGTACACATACATACAATGCTTGGGAGAGAAGAGTGGGGAGGCAACGAAGCACCACACAAAGAGGAAACGAAGACAATGGGAAACACTGTATTTCTGTATTCTATCTCATTCGGTCGCATGCTAAATTCTATGGACGAATATGTTTGTCACTTTTTAGTGTCGCTTTTTCATTTCATCGAGTTTCAAATCACAACGGTACTAAAGAAGTTTCACTTCAAAAATTTCTCATTTCGCTTTTTGCATCCGTTATCGATCATTTATCAACATATTATTTCAAAACTCATACATCATCTAGGGAAAGCCCTCCCCAAGAGAAACGTGCAAGATTTATTGAACTACGCTATATAAGTAAGCAACAATTTCCGATCTACGAAAATCCGGAGATTTCAAATTCCCTGACAGAGTAGAAAAAAAATCAGAAGCTTCGTGTCATCATGTACTTTCACGATAACAAAAATTAACGTTTTCGTTAAAAAAAAAAAACTGTTTTTCGAAGATTTAAAAATGTTGCTTATAAACAAATAGCAATAACTACTAAAATTATGGAGATATTTGAAAAATTGTTCGAGAATCTGATGCGTTTTTATAAGACGAGCAATTACAAAAAAAAAAGTTGCAATATCTTGATTACAACACGAGATATGGATGTTTATACGTTTTTGCAATTTACCATTGTTGTACATTTTTGTACCATTTTTTTTTTTTTTTGTAACATTTTTGGGAAATTCAAATTCGCGAGCCTTCTCTACACTTTTCGCCATAAGTTTCAACAAAATACCAACCATTTAGAGCGTTTGTCTCATCGCAGGTAATAATTTATTTCGATCGCCGGCGCGCGACCCAGCGCGTGGCGTCGGCCACTCGGCCGGGCGGCGCGGTAGAGGTACTCCGTTCCGCCCCGGAGTTCCCCGCGGGTGACTTAGTTAACAAATTTAATAGCTTCCCTGACAATGGTCGTAGAGAGTTGAGTTTTTTTAAATTCTGTGTATTTTTTTCTCACCAATGCCTCTGAAAATCCATTTTTTTTAAATAGTTGCGCTAATAATTATTATGTTTTCTCAATTCAAATATGGCCATGACTATAAATAATTTTTCTATGAATGGGGAAGGGTATGATAATTCCATTGCATTCTATACATAGTTTCATTCAATTTAATTCATTCATCACAATAAGTTTATTATATACTTATTGTGATCAATTAAACTGTGTACAGAATGCAATGGAATTATCATACCCTTCCCCATTCATCGAAAAATTATTTATAGGCATGGGCATATTTGAACTGAGAAAATACATTAATTATTATTAGGGCAACTATTGAAAAAATGGATTTTTAAGGGCATTATCGTATTGGCGAGAAATAAGTACGCAGAATTAAAAAAAAATCAACTCTCTACGACCATTGTTAGGGAAGTTATTAAATTTGTTAACTAAGTCATCCGCGGGAGCTGCGGGGCGGGACGGGGTACTCCCACCGCGCCGCCCGTCCGGGCAGCCGACGCCGCCCGCTGAACCGCGCGCCGGCGATCGAAATTAATTATTACCCGCGATGAGACAAACGCTCTAAAGCGTTGGCATTTTGTTGAATCTCATGGCGAAAAGTGTAGAGAAGGCTCACGAATTTGAATTTCGCAAAAATCTTGATTACGACAATGGTAAATTGCAAAAACTTATAAACATCCATATCTCGGGTTGTAATCAAGATATTGCAACCTTTTTTTTCTAATTGCTCATCTTATAAAAACGCATCAGATTCTCGAACAATTTTTCAAATAACTCCATAATTTTAGTAGTTATTGCTATTTGTTTATAAGCAAAAATTTTAAATTTTCGAAAAACACTGTTTTTTTTAACAAAAACGTTAATTTTTTTTATCAAGAATGTACATGATGACACGAAGCCTCTGAATTGTTTTCTACTCTGTGAGCCTTCCTCGGAGATGGGAATTTGATAACGGATGCATAAAGCAAAATGAGAATTTCTTTTTTCAATTGTAATTAAATACTTAACTAACAATGTCAGGTCATTTTTACGTAGGACCTTTTTTATAGAGGACATTATGACGAACGACTTTTATTTAAAGCTTTTTGCGGTGAAACGCATTCCAAAAAAAATAACTAAAAAAATCGATTTTTTAATTTTTAATAATTTTTAATTGCTGAAATGCAACTCGGATTTTTACCAAAACTCAGGGGTATGCTCCTGTAGATCCAAACAACCTACGAAAATACGGCTCTTTGAATAGAACCGATATTTATTCCAACTGGATTAAATATACAACTTACACGTTGACTATCAAAAACTTGTTCCAATCACAAAATTTGAATACATTACAATTGGATCAATCATTTTTAGCAATAAACCGTTATTTCACAGACTAGGGAAAAGAAAACCATGTACTACATTTATTTCGAAAGTACGTTTATTGAGGACACGCATCGTGCACTTTTTTTTCTAATTTTGCAACAATATGATATCAGAGGGATTTTCGGCAAATTGTAAATTGCACCACCGAAAAGAACGACCTCAAAAATTGTGGATAAGATACTTCATGCATTTTTTTATCGACAATTCCGTGGTTAATGATTCCGTAGAAAAGGGTATATACAAAACATGGCCTTGTAACGTTACAAGAATAATGTAAAAATTCGTGGAACGGAAAACTTTGGCTGAACGGTCAACCGTACAGGAAACGAATTGAGACTTTTAGTTTTCGCTCAACCTGTATGGAACATCTTCGTGTAGCAACCTGTCGTGCTAAAATTGGAATTGATTTAAAAAAAAATACAAATTCAATTTTTCGAGTGTTCGATACTAAATAGATAATCAGAAAAAAAAGTTAGCCTAAATATTAGGAAATTAGGTATTTTGATTGTTCAGTGATACTATATACATTCATATTATTTAAATATTATTATTTATAAAAATAAGAATAATTATAAGATTGATGATAAAAGATACCGAGATTACAGAATGCGAACGAGTAATTTCAATTTTATTGCGAACGACCATTCCGCGGGAACGGTGCTTCGCACGCTACGGCCGAAGCGTCATCATACCCCAGCCATGAATTAACCGTATTGATGACCACTTTTTTCATAAATGATCTCGTCGTAATGTTAATAGTGATTACCCATCTGCCTGGTATCCAAACTTAAGCTGTGTTTGTCGAAAAGGAGAACTGTAAGCCTTATTTAGAAAAAAATAATTCCCTTTTCTAATTACCTATGAAACAATTTTTTTCTTTTATATTCGTGAGAAACCGATAGATATCAATGGACTTCATTCCCAATTTCATGACATCAAAATGTAAACAAATTTCATGACGTAAACAAATAGAGTACTCTGTATTCTATTTGTTTACGGGTAACAAATTTATCCTCTTTTAGAAGATATTTGTCAGTTTCTCCATAAAAAAAAATCATTTTGTCTTGAAATGTATGTGATAGCAATGATCCGTGGGATTGCTAAACTATAACTCACAGATCGATAAATCTTGCACTATTCTCTTGGGGTTCGGCTCCCCTACATCATGTATGAACTTCAAACCGATATTTTGATAAACAATCTATTGCGGTTGCAAAAATTAAATTAACAATTTTTTTTCATTTGCAATTAACCGCTTAATTAACCATGCTAGCTCATTTTGTATAGGACCTTTTTTATAGAGAACGTTACGATGAACAACTTTTATTCGAAATTCTTTTCGATAGGATGCGTTCCAAAAAAAATAACTCAAAAAATCGATTTTTGAATTTTCAATAATTTTTTATTGCTAAAATGCAACCGGATTTTTACGAAAACTCAAGGCTATATTCCTATAGGTCCGAACAACCTATAAAAAAAAATTGGCCAGAGGCTGGGTCTCTTGAATAGAACTTGGTAAAATATGGCCTAAGGTGACTGGACTATGGAAGCCATACAGCTCATTCAGTGTGCCAACCAGTGCCATCTGTTAGCCTTGTTGGAAAGCACGAAGAATAAGAAGCGTTTACTTTTTGCGCCTAAGAGGCTCTCGCTATTTTGATCGTTCGACTTTCCGGTGTTTCGCTATTTTCACCGTTCGACTTTCCGGTGTTTCGCTATTTTGACCACATTAATATTTGGTCTTTCGTTATAATGTATTCGAAATTGTGAATGCTCATAATATTGTCGATTCTAGCATTTAATGATTCGAATGCGTAATAGTTGAATTTTCGTAAAATCGATATTTTAGCCTTCGTCATTTAGTCTATTATTATCTTCTGTCTTCGACGTAAACGAGCTTCGAACTCTTAATTTTCTAATTTATTTATTTGCGACATTAAAACCTCTAATGGGATTGATCTATCTACATACTAACATTCTAAAATTTACAAATTCGCGATTTTAGCTGTTCGACATTTTGATCATTCGGAAATTTGATTCCCACCCAAATTTATCAATCAATAATGCTATGATCACAGATGAAAAGTGAAAATACTTAGCACAAATGTTGCTTAAAAAAATTTCCAAAGTTTGCAGGTATCCGCTGCATTCCAATTATCTAGATTTTGATAGTAGTAGAATAAAAGCAGCGGAAAACTATCCGAAACGACTATTTTAACTTATTATGTTAGAACTAAAGAAGGAAAGCGAAAAAACACTGCATACTTCAAATCCAACAGAATTCAAAACTTTTCCATGCATCCATTGGGTTTCAAAGACAGCAATTTCAATCCTAGCTGTTCAAGAACAAGTCGCTGAAGACTTTTATAACAAGTTTTCCGATTCACATGCCGTAGTCAGAGCCGAAGAGTGGAAATACTTGGTACACATGTCGCTTCACAGAAATTCCAAAGTTTGTAGGTAACCGCTGCATTCCAATGATACAAATTTTGATACTATCAGAAAAAGAGCACCCGATGATTTCCTGAAACATCTTTTTAAAATTCATCATGACACATCCAAAGAAGGAAAGTAAAAGAGAATAGTGCACATTAGGTATAACGAAATTCAGTAATTTCAGTTGTTTCCATGACTATTCACAGACAAAACTTTTAATCACATCAAAAAGTAAACACCCGAAGACTTTTTGAAATAAATTTATCAATCAATAATGCCACGATCTTTCCACTTTTCATCTGTGATCACACATCACTTCATAAAGTTCTGAAACTTTTTAGGTGCCCGCTGCATTTCAGCGATACACATTTTGATACCATCGGAAAAAAAGCACCCGAAGCGTCTTCAAAACAACTTTTTGAATTCATTATGCACAACCAGAGCGGAAAGTAAAAAACTCAACATACGCTGGGCCAAACGCAGTTCTTAGATTCTGGATGTATCCATTACGTCACAATGACAGACATTTTTATCCCATCTGTTAATGAGCAACTAAATAAAGATTTTTTGTTTCACATCTTTCAACTCATGTAGTCACAGTGAAAGCGGAGAAGTAGAAATGCATAGCACACATATTATCCAATAAACTGATGAAACTTGATATTCATACACTGTGTACTGATGAGGAAAAAAAATAGACCACAGGGCACGACCAAACTGAATAAAGAAAAATATGACAGCTTATTAGATAATGATGACAAATAAATCTAATTAGCATACATTTATTTCGATTTTTTATTCGAATTCACCAGTATATATACAATAATTGCGTGTTCTCGAAATAAAATTTCTGATTCGAAGTTATAAGTTAACGAATCTATATTTCTCGCGGCTGGGTAATCAAAACGCTTTATCAATATTTTTCACAGACGTATAATTTTGTAGCACACATTTATTTCGATTTTTTTTTTCGAATTCATCAATATATATATATAGAATAATTTCGTGTTCTCGAAAAAAAAATTCCGATTCGAAGTTATAGGTTAACCTATATTTCTCGCGGCTGGGTAATAAAAACACTTTATAAATATTTTTCACAGACGTATAATTTTAACCTATACATTCAATGCTTAACACTTATTCTTAAACTGAGCTTCGAAATAAATTCAAACTCGCACATCCCGCGATGCTATTTTCATGATAGAAAGAGCAGGCGTGACGTACCTTCGGAAAGCACACGCATGATTTCTAACACGAAAAGTAGCGTTGTGTGCAGCGGGCTTTACTTACGTCTGTGTTCACTGGGTATGGGTGTGTTCAGAACCAATCAGATACTCGAGAGGTGCCAAGAGGCCTTTGATGGTGTTGTATACAGACACGTAAATTCTTAAATGTGTTAGTAACCTTTGCATAATCTTGAGCCCGTGCAAAGTTTTTTCTCAGCAATTATGCGACTCATCATGCTGAATTTGGGCTCAATCGAAAGATAATTTCATAATTAATTTTCAGTTTAATTTTTAAGGCATCAAATGGCTCCTGAGCTTCGTAATTAAACGAAATGACATGCCAATTTTACCCCCACCACCGCGAATCATTTTATTCAGAGAAAGTATAGTCTCGGTGAGCCTCGGGCCAGCAGATGGCAGGGCTGTCAATGTACTTGTCCCGAGACTCTACCGAGTCTCTTGATAGCTACAAATTCTATGGAAAAGTTCTGACTGCTCTAATCTTGCCCTCAAAAGCTTTGTAAATTTTTGTATCAGACTCCCAGTTCCCGACTTATTTTAGCCTGATTCCAGAAAGGTAAATCGAAATGTCAAAAAAATTTGACTGGTTCGAGAATTAAAAAATGCCAAATTGAAAATTCCAAAACACGTGCCCCTTTATTTCATGGGGAAAAAACCTAACTCGAAGTAGAAGGGGTCAGGGTTTGGAAATGAAAAAGCGATAATTTCCCAATATAACCTTTTTCTAATCTATATAAAGCGAGATGTTTGAAAAGAACGAGAAAAAACGAATTATATCATGCATAAAAATCCCCCTCGCGGAAGAAACCTGGACAAGTACATTTGTTGACCGCCGTTCCCATATTTTCCCACGAATGTACATACACTGCAAAAACCTTTTCTCGCAAAAATCCCTGAGAAAATCAAATCCTATCAAAAAGTAAGAAAAGTGGCCACTCTCAAAAAATGTATCAAATAAATTCAAATCACACAAAACAAAATGAGTTAATCCTCGCGAAAAGCTAAGGTTGGGTTTCGCAAAAAGTTATAAAATAAATTGAGCCATACCAAAATATATGTGCCCAGTACGGGAGGCTTTATTGTGTGAAAAAATCTTCAAATAATGTTGAATGTTGATAGAGAAAAAACTCAAGTTCGAAAATGCAGTTGTTTTACCTACCAGAATGAAAATAACAACTCTGTATCAATAAGAGTCTGAAGCAAAAAAAGATTGCAAACGAAAAAAAATTAGATGAAAAAGAATTTCGGTCGAAGTACTTGGCGAGGTTGTCACCATGACCGATACATTATGTAAATTAAGTGAAAGAACATTCGTCAAGTACTTCGGCCGAATTTTTTTTTAATCTAATTTTTTTCTATGTTTCATAAAACAATTTGTAAGTCAAGGATGATGCATCATATTCTTCCGTCATTTCATCTTTGAAAGAATAATAATTCTGAGGCTCCTGACAGTAAAGTTAAATATAATTATCTATTTATAGCTTAGACCGAAATTACTAATATCCTCGCTGCCTTTTCGCCCCTGAATACCTTATTCTAATACACAACTTGAAAGTTAATGATACAGTATTTAATTTTCTGAATTTTTGCCTTGGGGAAAAATTGGTACTTGAGGTCTCTTCTATAACACCTTCCTGCAAAGCTATAATCGAATAATAACCTATCAACGAATTACTAACATCTCGAAAATACTTCGAGTTTGTAGTTAACCCTTTTGAAAACATTATAACTTTTTTCTTATCACAGGAACGAAACACTCTTATATTTATACAACCTCAATAACAATGAATTTATGGTAGAAAATTTGTCTCATTCTCTTATGTCGAATTAGTAGTGTGAGCAGTACTGATTCCTATCATTCAAATAAATCGATGATGTAATGATGCAAACACGTTGTAAGTTTTTTTGTTATATGCAGACTCTATTGGAGTCTATATAAAGCGAAATATATGAAAATACTATAGGAAAAAGAAGTGATATCAAACAGCAAAATTCCCCTCCCGGGGAAAAAAACCTGGACAAGTACATTGGTGGTCCCGCATTTCCCTATGATATCACAAAAAATCCAAAACCTCACTTAAATTTTTTTTTGTTTATGTTTACTAATTTTATTCACATCCCGGAGGGAAACCAACCATATAGATCACGAAATATCCGGCCAAAAAACCAGACTTCACAATAAATGTTACTTTGAATTTATTTCCACAGAACAAAACAGGAATCAAAACATTAAAAAATCAGCGTTATCAATATGAGGAAAATATCACATATAATTGGTGTGTAAGAAGTATCAAGAGTCTAGAAAAAAATGAAAAAAGGTCACCGTCTAAGTTATGTGCAGCAGTAAAATTTATGATATCAGTACTAGGGCAAGCATTTCTTTGGTAACTGAGAAGATATCAATATGGATGTACCGGCAACGTAGGGCATGCAGTTGGTGCATTGCTTCTGGAATCTCCTAAGTTGAGTAGCTACTTTTGTTTTGGCTATGGCGCGACCAATGTTGCCAAATAGTATTTACTTATATGACCTAATGAAACAACATGCCTGCGCCGTGGCTAAAATAACGAAAAACAAGCAGGAACAGGAAGTTTCGCATAAGAACCCGTGCTTTTGTAATGTTAAAAAAAACTTTAATTTATGTTCGTACATGATAGCACAGTTTTGTTTGATTGGTAATAATTTGATGAACGTTCACCACCGTACGTTGAGCGTATACGCACAGAGTACTTGTCCGGCCCATAACTTATTATTAAAATTGCTCATTCAAGTGAAAATCAAATTGGAGGTGCTTTTCGTTGCATGCGTTGCTTTTCGCTGTCAGAACTTTATAAGAAAATCAATTCTTCTGCGAATTTCAGAATGGCCTTGTATCATACACAACATTCGACGTCGAATTCAATCGGAATAAAATGGTGTTCGTAGTCATCATAAAATTACCTTAACATAAGGTGCAGTCAGTTATGAAATTTCTGAAGATGCGACTCAGTAAACCATTACCAGCAATGTAGCGTATCATACATTCGAAAACTACTATTGGTAGCAATGAAAGTTATTACACTTTGGAAAGCTACTATTTATTAGTAGAAGATCTAAGTAACCATTGGTGAATGGTCAAAAGATCAATGCAGGCTATGAATGCACCGTCAAATTTGTATCCAAAGTTATAAGATCACGCAAATTTCATACAAAATAATCTCCCTCCGTTTATCTCATTTTGACGTTCTTGGACGCCAGCTATCAAAATAGCTGTTTATGTTTTGAAAAAGAGAATTTAAACCGTTATACGGGATTAATCATAAAAAAATAAAAATTAAATAAGACAATACCAACAATGAAAAAGTGCGTATTTATGACCCTTGACTTTTGAGAGAGACCCCTGATTTTTACTGGAATGAGCAATTTTAATAAAAAGTTATGGGCCGGACAAGTACTCTGTGCGTATACGCTCAACGTACGGTGGTGAACGTTCATCAAATTATTACCAATCAAACAAAACTGTGCTATCATGTACGGACATAAATTAAAGTTTTTTTTTAACATTACAAAAGCACGGGTTCTTATGCGAAACTTCCTGCTCCTGCTTGTTTATCGTTATTTTAGCCACGGCGCAGGCATGTTGTTTCATTAGGTCATATAAGTAAATACTATTTGGCAACATTGGTCGCTCCATAGCCAAAACGAAAGTAGCTACTCAACTTAGGAGATCCCAGAAGCAATGCACCAACTGCATGCCCTACGTTGCCGGTACATCCATATTGATATCTTCTCAGTTACCAAAGAAATGCTTGTCCTAGTACTGATATAAATTTTACTGCTGCACATAACTTAGACGGTGACCTTTTTTCATTTTTTTCTAAACTCTTGATACTTCTTACACACCAATTATATGTGGTATTTTCCTCATATTGATAACGCTGATTTTTTAATGTTTTGATTCCTGTTTTGTTCTGTGGAAATAAATTCAAAGTAACATTTATTGTGAAGTCTGGTTTTTTGGCCGGATATTTCGTGATCTATATGGTTGGTTTCCCTCCGGGATGTGAATAAAATTAGTAAACATAAACAAAAAAAAATTTAAGTGAGGTTTTGGATTTTTTCTGATATCATAGGGAAATGCGGGACCACCAATGTACTTGTCCAGGTTTTTTTCCCCGGGAGGGGAATTTTGCTATTTTTTATACTATTTATATATAAGCGGCAAAAAAAAAATAATTTCCATTAGCTAATACGCGAAGTGATTGGATTAATTCCTTTTTTATATTTAATAAACAAACTAATAAGGAATAACAAATATCTTCAATTTACATATTGCGACGAATTTTTATTCGTAGATCTAAATATTTTATTTCTAATACACATTTGAAATTCCTTAAATATTGTAAACGACTTACCTGTTAAAGATTTCCGAAAGTAACAGAAATGAATGAACGCTCTCTAATGCTTCGCTTTATGAATCACGCAATATTTTAAATAGTTTTCTTCTCTTTTATTAATGTTTAATATGTTGAAAACTAGCATATACGTATTATCAATAAAACGTTTTTATATATTTTTTATAATGATTATTGACAATATTTTTTACTAAAAAAATGAATTTTACATATATTAACGTATCAGATTCAGTGTGTAATGATATTTTTCTTTGAGAAAGTTGACAAATTATGAAATGAAGTCAATACTTTTATGAAATAAAAGATTAAATTAACGGCAGGGTAGCAAGTGTACATCGCTCAATTGGCCAGCGTATCAACTGCCCCACGCAGCTCACCGCGTTCCCAACTCTCCAACATGCTCAACTGTCCCTCAGCTCAAACGCCTAGCCGTATCAAGCGTCCTGTGTATCAACTTAGCAGCGTAGCAAGTAGACACAGGGCCACCGTCTTGTGTCTACTTGCAACGCTGCTGAGTTGATACACAGGACACTTGGTACGGCTGGGCGCTTGAGCCGAGGGACAGTTAAGGCATCTTCTCACTTTAAGCGCCTCAAAAATAGGCTGTTTTTGCGATTTTTTTTCGAGGATTTTTGCTTAAAATTATGGGATAAAACGGATCCTATGTAATAAACACATCTTTCAAGTACATGAAAAATTTTTTATTTTATTTTTTTAAACAATTATTATAATACATCAGTAGCATTGAAAAACCCGTGTAAAAATGTTATGGTCGTGGCTTGTTGATGGTATCTCCGAGACGGGTCGTCTGAAACAAAAAAATAAAACTGTTTTAGATTCAGTATGTCAGTGGCTATAGCGCATATCATCAGATTTTTGATATTCGCGAAAATAACAAAATGGCGCACGTTTTTCGAAAAAGTAAAAAAAAACCACGATTTTTTTGCAGTTTTTTGTAAAAAAAAAATTCTTAAAATCAAAATTTAAAAAATCTGATGATATGCGCTATAGCCATAACTATGAAGCATATGTCATTCAAATTTCATGACAATCGGCCGGATAGTTTCCGAAATTTCATCAACAAAGCACCGAAAAACCTTGTTTTGAGATAACTGCGTTTAAAGTTTTGGTTGCAGAAAAATCATGAAAAAACCTTACCTCGGGTTAATCAGCGATGCCTGCTCCATACAATGGACCTTCCGATTCTTCGTAGAAGGTGTGTTCGTCCAAAGTAGCTTCCCTTCGTCTCGACCTAGTCTCTTTTGAAGCGTTAGAGCTGCGGCGGTTCCCTACGCGTACGCGATCACTGTCGCGTTTCTCGGCGTATTGAACGGCGATAGGGCCTAGTTTGACACCCATCACCTCCAAAATTTTTAAAACAGGTTGTAGCCCTTCGTTATAAATGCATGCCGCTGTTTGGCAAGCAATTTCCACGGTTTTTCTTCCCGTAAAAACGTGTTTCGGCGCCATTGCCCAGACACAGCTGTTGAAACACTCGTTGTTATTTTGGGTATTTCCTCCGAGGCATCGTTCCAGTAACTCGTCCTTCGTCAGTTCTTCATAGATCGGTTTCAAAACCTCTTGAACATCATCAGCTAGAGCAGGAGGATGTTTAAAAGTTTCTATCTGATTGTTTTTCACTGCTTTCTTGTACTTGCACCATGAGTCTGAACAATACGTATGCTGTGGGTTGCTGTCGGTTGAAATTTTATGATAGTATCCTGCCCAGATCTCCCTGCGCATATCTTCGACAGAATTCAGGTTTCTTCGAATTGCCAATGAGTAATTTGTTGATAATTCTTTCATCAATTTTATTGTTAAATCTTGGGTTTTTACGACAGGAACTTTTTTTATAACAACTTTTTTTTTTTTTACTACAACTTTCTTGGCTGCTTTTTTCTTTGGTGAAGGTTTTTCAGCGTCTTTCTTTGCAGCTTTTCTCTTTTGTGTAAGAATTTTCTTAGCGTCCTTAGCACGCTTGAAAATTCTTTTCGCAACGTGTAATACGCACTCCAACTTCTTAACCACAAAGTCTTCACCATACGGTGCTGTATCGAACAATATTTTAAAAGTTTTAGTGTCGCCATCACCGATGTAAAAACCGTAGTGCACAGCAAATTTTTCGAGTGATCGCAAAAACATCTCACATATACCGTCAACCTCCATTTTTCCAGAACTACCTGAATGATTAGCACTACAAACTAGTTTGTGCTTTTCATACCACTGTGCATATTCGATCGTGTCTTTCATACCTTTTTTCGATTCACAGCTTTTGCAGTGACTCGACTTCACAACGACGTCTGCAATTTTTTTACTGTGTTTATATATTAATGACACGATTCCAATAAGAGAAGAAAATCCTCTTTTCTGCCAGGAACCGTCACCTGAAACGGTTAAAACGTCTTCGGGTTCTCCGTGTTGAGCGTTCAACAGTTTTTCTTCTTTGACAGACTTGCTCGTCACTATATCGAACACACTTTGCACTGCGATGGCGATCGAATTGAGTATTTGATAATAAACGGTGGAATTGATTCCATGTCCCAGTTCCATGAGCCCACAAAACGTATTGATACCACTCAATCCAACACCAATCAAACGCATAACGTACACTAAACGACGATTGATTTCGTACCCAGTTGAGATTAATGGGCATGAGTTAATATATTTTTCTCCGCAATCACAAGTCACACAAATTTTGAAACCGAGTCCTCGCTGACCGTACTTTGTAAAAGAAACATCTTTGTTACAAACTTTACACTTCACATATTGTTGTAATGTAGAAAAAACAAGAAAAAACTGAATAATACTATATCCAGCCGTTGGATCGATGTGTACATCGAAACTTGTATCGTCCGATTTTTTTAATTTTGCTGCACTCGCACTAGCATGACTCGTATCTGCTTCAGACTGGTGTGGAAGCACTCCACGAAATTTTCTTTTTTTAGATTTCGAACTTGGACGTCGCCACGTGGCACTTTGTTGCGAAGTCTTTTTATCCATTATAACAATCCTGAGCGCAGAGATGTTGCCGTTACGAAGTTTCAAATTAGACTGATGAAATAACAGTTTAGCATCGTTGCCGAGTGATTTTCTTTTGAAAAATGCACGTGTTAAGGTCTTATTACATGAGTATAGACCCGAAAACAGAATATACCTAAGCAAGGGGTACTACATTAACAAAAGAACACGGCTATTCAATTGTATAGAGTCAGATATACAGGGACCGTCCGAGCGGCGTGAAAGGGATCGCCGGGTACTCTCAGGTAGTCACCTAACGGTCGCCAAAAAATGTAGTTAGACTCGTCCGATCTTTATGAAATTTCGAGATGACATTTTTGAAGATATGTACTTTCAAAATTTAAAAAAAAAAAAAAATCGATTTTTTTAAATTTCCAAAGTGAGAAGACGCCTTAAGGAATGTACACTTGCTACCCAGCCAAGTTAACGATTTAAACGTGGTAATTGCGCAAAAATAACAATTTTCACGATGACTCAACGTTTACTGGTGAACAGCTGTATTTCGGTTAAAGTTAGGAGAGTTTTATCGCAGTTCTTTTTTATAGAGCATGAAATTTCCTGTACGAATCTATATTTAAATAATTAATAAGTCAAGCCATCTAGGAGAAAAAATTCAAACAATTTCCGATTTTTTTACGTGTTGTTTAAATGGAAAATGGAACAAAATAAAATAGTTGTTTCAGATACTCTACCGAAATTTTGATATACATTTGCTAAAAAAATTTTTTTTTTTTGATACCCTAACATGCATACTGTGATCGAGACACCTCACGAGCTCTGTTATCGGGTAACTTCTTTCCGTAAGAATATTTCTGTTATATTTATTCATCAATGAATTGCGTAAACCGTGTGACTGCGGTAATTAGTTAGTAAAATACATTACTGCTTCCCAGCTTCTTAAGATAATAGATTAGTCGTATCTTGACAAAATGAGTGCGAGAGGGATAGCTATAAATTTCGAAAGGGAAAATTTTCCACATCGTTCATCCGATCCAGATAAAAAAGTATCAGCTCATTTTTGCCATCGTCCTTGCGGGCAAGGTGTCAAGTCGACCCCGTGCAACTCGCCCCGGAATTATTTACACACACACACACACACATATATATATTGAGACGTGTGGGTCTCAAATCCCGCGTTGCGCGCATGCTCGCCGGAATCCGGAACTCCCTCGAAGCGATGGTGGCGAACTCTATAACGATATCTGAAAAATAAAACCTTAAATTAATAATAATAATAATAAAATAATCTCCAACGCAGACCCTCAGTCTGCGATTGGAGGAGAAGTGAAAGGCAAGGTAGGAATCGGGAGTATAAATATGGGAGGATCTGCCAGGGTAAGGCCTACTTCTTCGACGCTCTCTACCTTGGGGTGACCAAGACTAAAGATGGCTGGTAATAACCAGGGACCTTTAGTCAAGGGGAACCAAGGGAAAAGAGAAGAAATAGGGGATAGCGGGAGAGAAAATAAAAACAATAGGCAAATAAAAAGAGAATAGGAATATAGAAACAGAAAAAGAAATATAATAAAAAGAAGGCGGGTAAAAAAAAGAATATAGTAAAAATAAAAGAAGAAAGAATAAAAGAAAAGCAAACTGAGGAAATAAATTAGAAAACTTACCCAAAAGTCCTGTAACATCACAAGGTCCGCTGCAACAAGATCAGCCACCGAAGACGCAGAGACGGAAAACCAAAATCCGGGAACGGCGAAGGCAAGAAGAATACATCAACAGCAAAGCAGGCCCCGTCCTCCAATGTCCCTGAAAACAGAAAATAAAATTAAGAACAGAAGAAAATAGAATAAGAAACCTGAAAAGAAAAGAAATTAATTAAAATAATAAGGGAGAAAAATCCTTATAATATTTTTTTTTTGTTTGTTCTATAAGAAAAGCGCCCATAAAACAAATAACAAATTTTTATCGGAAAAAAAAGGGGAATATAAAAGGAAAAATAGGAAATAAATATAACCTGAAGGCAAAGAATAAGGTTAGGGCATAGAAAGTCTTACCTAAACGGATTCCTCTGCTGTCGCATTTCACTATCCCCACTCGCCAATCACTGGAAATAAACAAAAAGAAACACACAAAATTAATTACGATTCGATAAATAAAAAACATTTTTCACAAATTTTCACGCGATCACTTTTTCGGAGCACTCATGCGTAAACACGCGAACACTCGATCAAAACCACGAAACTGTCAAAATCGATCGAGATCGCGAAGAACGAGTGCTCAGCGCCACGCGGGCCGCTAGTTCCTCAATACTCACGATAGAGGGAGCCACCATCCACGCGAATCCGAAAAACACATAATATCAGTCTAAACACACTCCGAATACAACAGAGGGCGCTCATGTATAAAAACAAAAATTGTCATTAGATCGAATAAAATAACGCATGATAAATGTGAGAACTAATTGTTTATTGTAAAACGGACCATAAATTCATTAATAAAAAGACGAAAATAATACTACAACATCTTCCCGCATTTTGACTCAACTATTTTACTCCCTGTCGTGTCACGAATATAAATTTAAGTGTGACTACCGTTACATTTTGGCGCCCAACGTGGGGCACGACATAGTAAAGAAAGTCTTGGCGGGAAATTTGAATCATTTGAAAACTTAAAAAGAAAAATAAGCATAAAAATGTCAAGCCACGAAAACCCTAATGGCCAAAGAGATAGGGAGAATCCTGAAAACCCTGGGGAGAACGAAAATCCCGACACCATGCAATGGGAATCAACCACGGCGGACGCACTCCTGAATGAAGCCCGGACCAGAGCGCGAAGAAATATGGGTCGAATTTCGGCAATTCAACCTCCGCCGGAAGAAGAAACAGAGGAAGATAAATCCGCAGAGGATATTCAGGTGAACAATGAGACATATGACGCCGCAGCCGAGACCACCCAAGATGAACAACACAACGAGATCGATGAGACACTCGAGGCGGTAATAAAAGCAATGAATGAACTTAGGAACGAACAACGACGAGAAAGAATAACGACAAAAGAAGAAATACAAGGACAGGACGATCGATGCATCGCTCGCCAACGTATGATCCATGACGAAATACAACGAGAATACCGCGATGAGCTCGATCACGTCGAGATAAGGACCGATCGAAAGATAACGCAAGCACAGAGGCTAATCGAAGAAAAAATAGACACGTGTGATGACGAAATAAAAAAGGAATTTGAAAGTTTTGGAAAAAGATTACAGAGAACGATGACCAGTCTGTCACAAGTAGCGGAAGCCTCAAAGAATATGGGATCACTGGTAAAGGAAAATGAAAGGAGGATTACAAAATGCGAAGAAAAAATGAAGACATGGGCACCGCACATACAAGGAAATATGACCATTGGGGGACTAAACACAAGCCAAGTGTACGTCGCGAAACAAAAGCCTCCCGTATACAATGGAGACGGAAAAGAGAGACCAATGAGATTTCTCAAAGATTTTGAACAATTTTGGAGAGTCACGGGAAACACGGACCTACACTATCTAATTAGTCAATCTTTGAAAGAAGCAGCAAATGATTGGTGGCGAATTGTTGAAGAACAAGTACAGACAATTGAGGATTTCGCATCCAAATTCAAGGCAAGATATTGGAATGAGGAAATACAGGATAAAGTCCGGGGAAACTTACAATTCGGAGCATACGATTGGGATGGTCAAAAGATGACAATAGCGGAATATGCGACCAGGATCTTTGGAAATGCGAAAGACCTCACCGAACCAATGAGTGAAGAAGCGATTATTCGAAAACTAGCTAACCACTTTGATGAGCATGTAAGGACAACCATTCTGTGTAGCTCCCAGAAAACAATTGAGAATCTATTAAAATTATTAGAAAGTGTAGATGGGGCGGGTCCCTTAAATGCAAAAAGGATACCACAAAAAATAGAATCTGGAATCACGCCACAACAAAATAATGCACCGTGGCAAAATAAACCCTGGAATAACCAACAAAATCAGCATTGGAGACAAAACAAGCCTTGGAGCGGTCCAAAAAGAGACAATGAGGGACAAAATCCGAATTACCAAAATAGCAATTGGCAGAATAAATCATGGGGGAGAACAAATCCAAACTACCAAAACAGCAATTGGCAAAATAGATCATGGGGGGGACAAAACCCCAACTACCAAAACAGCAACTGGCAAAATGGACCACCTCCAAACCAACCATCATGGCTACCCAACGCTACAGCTCCCGAATGGATGCCAGGGAAAATGGAACCTCGAAACGAAGCAACGGTAGGGCCAAGCACGCCAAACAATCCCATACCTAGTCCCCAGAACCAGGGAAACGAGTAAAGGTTGCGCCCGTAGAGATGGCAGAAATAAAAATAGAAGAAACATCACGAGGCGCAACTAATGAAGAACGAATGATAAAACAGGCCCTGGCAGAAATAGAAGAAAGAAACAAACGAAACATAGCAAGAAGAAAAAGACAAAAAACAAAAAAACTAAAAGAACAAGGAAATAACCACGTACGGTACGTAGAGCGAAGATATGAAGTAATGCCGATTCTCCAAGATGCGGGAGAAACGATTTTCGAAAGCCCGAGAGAATATCTTATGGATGAAGGGTTAGAGAAAGCAAGGGACAATGAAATATACCCCAGATGCCCCGTATTAACGGTAAAAATAGAGGACATCGATGTTAATATGCTGATAGACAGTGGGAGCGAAATATCGTGTATCTCAGAGGAATTCTTTCGTCAGAATAAGGAACATTTTAAAGGGTGCCCTATATTACCGGTGGTCGGTACAGAAATCCAAGGAGCGTTCAGCGGAAACACGAGTCGCATAAAAACTCAGATAATGGTGACAGCGAAACTACATGCATACGAAGGGGTGCTGCAACTAATGATAGTCCCAAGATTAAGACGCGAGGCTCTCCTAGGAATTGATGGGATGATCAAATTAAAAATAAGGGTCGATGGATCTACAGGACATCTATATGTGAACGGGCAAGAAACCGCACATTTAGACAACGGAATATGGTTGAAAGGAAAAAGGGATCAACTAAAAACTATCAAAATTCCCCAGGAGAACGAAAAAAGAAAAATCTGTGAAATAAAACCACTCGAGATAGAGAGTGAGGAATTATTAACGGAATTAGAGGTTGACGAAAAATTAAATGAGGGAGAAAAATTACCTTATTTTATCAGAGAATCATTTAAGGGTTTGATCTACGAATATCGACACATCTTCACCAAAAGACCAGGAAGAATGAACGCCTATGTACACAAACTGATTTTAAGAGATCCGGAACCATATATGCACCGCTCTTATCCTGTGCCCATGCAATATCGGGAAAAGGTCAACGCAGAAATACAGCGCATGTTGGGTTATGGGGTTATTGAAAGGGCAACTAGGCGATTCATTAATCCCCTTGTCACGGTAATTAAGAAGGATGGGTCAGTGCGATTGTGTCTTGATGCGAGACAATTAAACAAATATCTCGTCGGGGATCACGACACGGCGCCGCCAGCGGAAGAAATATTCCAAAAATGTGGGGGAATAAGGGTTATGTCAAGCCTTGACATGACTAGCAGTTTTTGGCAAATCCCGCTCCATGAGGACTCCAGAAAATATACGGCTTTTCTCCACGAAGGCAAATGTTATCAATTTACAGTAACCCCGTTTGGGCTAAAGACAAGTACAGCCAGTTTGATAAAAGGATTAGACATAGTACTCCAAGACACGGGGGACTCAATCATAAATTTCGTCGATGACCTCCTATGTGTGTCAAAAGATATGTTGGACCACTTGAGACACCTGGAGCAGCTTTTCAAATGCATAAAAGACCATAACATGACTCTGAATTTCAAGAAATCAGCTTTCTTCAGGAAAGAAATAATTTTCTTAGGTCATATACTAACGACTGAATACTAACGACTATACCCCAACCCGAAAAGATAAAATCGATTCATGATTTCCCACCGCCAACGAACCTCAAGCAACTACGAGGATTCCTTGGGCTGGTAAATTTCTATACGAAATTCACCAGCAAACATGCGAATGAGACGGTCCCGCTATTAGAATTATTAAAAAAGGGAGAGCAATGGATATGGGACAAAAGAAGGGAAGAGGCATTCAATAAAGTCAAAAATTTATTCACTGAAAGTGTAATGCTCCGACACGCTGACCCTAAGAAACCCTATGTACTAACAACAGATGCGAGTGACTACGCATTAGGGGCCGTTCTAGGACAAAAGGATGAGGACGGAGAAATTGGTGTGGTCGCATTCGCAAGCAGAACGCTGAAAGGCGCGGAAATCGGTCATATAACCACGGAGAAGGAGTTACTGGCAATTGTATGGGCAATTCAAAAATGTAGGACATATCTTCTCGGTGCTAAGGTTTATATCGTCACCGACCATAAAGCATTAACATTTATGAGAACGTGTAGATTTGTGGGAGATAGATTATTAAGATGGGCATTATTGCTCCAAGATTATGATCTCGAAATTGAACACTGCCCAGGAAGAAATAACCAGGTCGCCGATTTATTAAGCCGACCAAACTACGAAGAAAAAAAATCACAAAGACAACTAATGTTGGCGGCAATATTGGCAAAAGAACCAACAAAGGAATTAGTGCAGGATATGACAAACATTGGACAAATACAAAAGAATGACGAGCAATTAGCAAGTTTGTGGGAAGCTGTAGAAGAACGTCAAATGAAAGGAGAGAAGGAAGAAAAATATAGGATAAAGGAGAACTGCCTCCAAAAATACATGAAAACTGGATTATGGAAAGTAATGTTGCCGGGAGGACTGGTCGAAAAATTAATAAAAGAATGCCACGAAATGTATGGGCATCAGGGAACAAAGAAAACATTCAGAGCATTAGATGAAGATTTCACATACCCACATCTAGCAAGAAGAACGAGACAAGTAATTGCAGCCTGTGATACATGCCAAAGGAATAAAGTAGCGAACCAAACGAACTACGCAAAAATGCAAAACATAATACCAGAAGGCCCCGGAGATTTGCTCTCGATCGATTTCTATGGACCTCTCCCAACGGGGATCGGAGGAGTTAAACACATATTAGTAGTTATTGACGCATTTACAAAACACGTCGCGTTGTATGCATTGAAAAAGGCGAATACCGCATCAACCATTAGACGCATATTTAATGATTATATCCCTAAACATGGGACGCCACGACGAATTCAATTTGATCACGGGACACAGTTTACTTCAAAAACATGGACGGAGAAACTCGAACAGGAAGGGATTAAAGGAATATTCTCGTCAATTCGACATCCACAAGGCAACATTGTCGAAAGAGTCAACCGAGAACTAGGAAGGTTCTTTCGGACGTTCCTAGAAAATAAGCATTCAGGATGGTTTCGTTGGTTACCGGTCATAGAAACATGTATCAATGATCTGCATCATGAAACAACCGAGGTGACTCCAACCGAACTCCAAACAAAAAAGAAACCGTATCGTGTGTGGAAAGACTGGATAATGGCAATAAAGGATGAAGACATTGAAGCAATCCCGTTCGAAGAAAAGATTAAATTGGTAAGAGAAAGAATAATACGGAAAGGGAGATTAAGGGCAGAAAAATTTGATGCGGCACATAAAACTGTCAGCTTTGAAGAAGGAGAATGGGTTTTAGTCCGAGCACTAAATGTGTCCGATCCACAAAAAGACACTACTGCAAAATTTATGCCAATATATGAAGGACCGTACGTGATCCACAAATGTGTGGGCGTAGCAACGTATTTATGAAAAGATATTAAAACGAAAAAAGATAGAGGTAAATTTCACGGCTGCCTATTAAAAAGATATGTGAGGGAGAAAGACAAAAATGACGATTTAAATACTCCCGGGAAAAATGCCATCTCTAAGGAAAACGAGCAAGCTTAATAGATCTAACAATCAATGAAAAGGGAGTGAAGGAGAAAGAGAAGAGGAGTGACATCTCTTACAAGTGCAAGGAAGGCCAATTTCAGAATTCGGGGAAGAACGCCATCCTACAGGAACGAGATAAATGATTAAAGAGTAATGAAGTAAGCGGTGACACCTGTCAGTCCGACCTCGGAACCAAGAATGAAGAAATGCCATGCTGCCATCTCGCAGAAAAATCAATAAAGATAATCAATAATGTGGAAGCATAATCAGAAAGAGGGCGCTACCGATAGGCAAACTACGCGACTTCAAAACAAAAGGAACAAGAATATGAAAAGGAAGAATAATCAAATAAGCAGTTAATAAAGGAAATGAGGAGAAAATGGGTCAAGTGTGTAAAGGAGAGAATAGAGGGAACCACCGAAAGGAGAAGAGGGAAGGAGAATATAAAACTAAAATTTGGCAACGAAAAATCCCTTTCAACTATGGATCCTCGAGCAGCCAACATGTCCAGAAATCCAAGAGAAGAAATCAACGAAACCAATGAACAAGAAAGCGATAAGAAAAACTATCCAAAACCAGAGAAGAACGAGATGAAACCACCTGCGAATAAAAGGAGAAAGAGACAGAGAGAAGCAGCCCGGAAAAGAAAAATAGAGCCTCGAACCAGAGAAAATCAAAACGCACAGCATGACAAGCCCGGAAACAACGATTTTGATTTATTTATCGTCACCAATGAGAACGTGCGAGATTGGTCTCCTGGTCAAACGTTAGGATTATAATGAGAATTAGGAGGGAGACGAGAAGGAGAAACACGTGGTGAAAGCGTTAGTCCTGTAGTAGCACGTGAACATCAGAGAACAAAACGGAACGAGAAATGTATAAAAATTTTCCCGCACACGTACTTGGGGGAGTTCACCATGGAGTCTCGATTATTGGGGTAGCATCGCCAGATCAGGTGTATGTACACCTAAATGATGACCATGAGATCGGTGCGCGAGTGATCCGGGAAGTATCAAACATCGACAGCAGTGAGGAAGGAGTAGAAGTATGTGTAGAGGAAGAAATTTACCCAAGTGCATCAATACTTATAAAAAGAGAACCCCTATTTGCTCGTGCAATAGTGCTTTCGGTGTACGAGGAAGAAATTGGTGTGTGGTTAGGGGATTATTGTCATAGAGACATGGTTAAGCGAGAACAATGCTACACAGCACCGAGATGGACCATTGAAATACCATTTCAAGCAGTAGTATGTGCGTTGTGGAAACTCCAACCAGTCGACGGACTTCGATACACGAGACCAAATCTATACGCAGTCCAGGAATGGACGTATGGAGAAAAATGGCGAATGGAAGTACGCACGGAAGGAACTGGCACCGACGCCATTTGGGCAGATTTCTTTTTCGAGGGGGGAGGCGACATTAAAGGTACGAGCCTAAGACAATTGATCATCCACGAAGGAGTTGCCAGACCAACTAAAAGAAGAAGGGAGTTTAGATGGGAAGAAGAGGGACCAGCATGGGCGAGCCTACTCGATAGGCGACGCAAATTCGCTCACATTGGCGAAACCTTGAGAAGCCCCGAAAACTCCGATGAAGACGTGGAAGAACTTCTGAACAATCTAGAGGAAGAAACGTCGGACATCGCACGAAATATAGGGGAAACCCACTTTTCCGACCCCGAAATGACAATAGAAGAAAATAGCACTGAGGATCGACGCATATTCGAGGTTTGGGAGATATTTTGTCCGGAGAGGATCAGAGAAGAGGATGCAGAAGAAGCGACCAACGGCAGTGAAATCTGAGAAAGTAACAAAGGGACTTTTTCACTTGAAAATTAAAGAACATTTATTTTTTTTTTTTTTGAAACAACGAAATATTTTTTTTTATCATGCGAAAGAAAAAGATTTTTTTTTATTACAAGACGAGTCAAAGATATTTATTTTCAACGATGCGAGTGAAAGATTTTTTTTTATATATAATAAAGCGAGCGAAATATTTTTTTTTATTATCACACGAAAAAAAAAAAAGATATTTATTTTCAACAAGGCGAGCGAAAGATTTTTTTTTGATATATAATAATGCGAGCGAAATATTTTTTTTTTACAATCATGCGAATAAACAATTCTATTTTTTGTATAAAAGAAAAAAAAAAAAAATACATATAACACAAAAAGAAGTCGACAGATGGAACGGTATACGTGATTGGGAGAGCCCGGTAGGACGACAGCAGGAAAACAAGATTGTTAAGGCTCTTAAAATGCTGGAAGAATAAAAACGAAAAACTTTGTTTGGAGATAAAGCGATATATTTTTCTTTATAAAACATTTTTTTTATATACCAAAAGCAAAAAGGAACAAACCTATCCGACAACCTTATATTCTGATGCAAGAAAGGGAAAGAAAATTGGATTTTTGAGGGGAACGATTCTTACGAAACGACCCCTCCAAAAATCCAGGGGGACAATGAGACGTGTGGGTCTCAAATCCCGCGTTGCGCGCATGCTCGCCGGAATCCGGAACTCCCTCGAAGCGATGGTGGCGAACTCTATAACGATATCTGAAAAATAAAACCTTAAATTAATAATAATAATAATAAAATAATCTCCAACGCAGACCCTCAGTCTGCGATTGGAGGAGAAGTGAAAGGCAAGGTAGGAATCGGGAGTATAAATATGGGAGGATCTGCCAGGGTAAGGCCTACTTCTTCGACGCTCTCTACCTTGGGGTGACCAAGACTAAAGACGGCTGGTAATAACCAGGGACCTTTAGTCAAGGGGAACCAAGGGAAAAGAGAAGAAATAGGGGATAGCGGGAGAGAAAATAAAAACAATAGGCAAATAAAAAGAGAATAAGAATATAGAAACAGAAAAAGAAATATAATAAAAAGAAGGCGGGTAAAAAAAAGAATATAGTAAAAATAAAAGAAGAAAGAATAAAAGAAAAGCAAACTGAGGAAATAAATTAGAAAACTTACCCAAAAGTCCTGTAACATCACAAGGTCCGCTGCAACAAGATCAGCCACCGAAGACGCAGAGACGGAAAACCAAAATCCGGGAACGGCGAAGGCAAGAAGAATACATCAACAGCAAAGCAGGCCCCGTCCTCCAATGTCCCTGAAAACAGAAAATAAAATTAAGAACAGAAGAAAATAGAATAAGAAACCTGAAAAGAAAAGAAATTAATTAAAATAATAAGGGAGAAAAATCCTTATAATATTTTTTTTTTGTTTGTTCTATAAGAAAAGCGCCCATAAAACAAATAACAAATTTTTATCGGAAAAAAAAGGGGAATATAAAAGGAAAAATAGGAAATAAATATAACCTGAAGGCAAAGAATAAGGTTAGGGCATAGAAAGTCTTACCTAAACGGATTCCTCTGCTGTCGCATTTCACTATCCCCACTCGCCAATCACTGGAAATAAACAAAAAGAAACACACAAAATTAATTACGATTCGATAAATAAAAAACATTTTTCACAAATTTTCACGCGATCACTTTTTCGGAGCACTCATGCGTAAACACGCGAACACTCGATCAAAACCACGAAACTGTCAAAATCGATCGAGATCGCGAAGAACGAGTGCTCAGCGCCACGCGGGCCGCTAGTTCCTCAATACTCACGATAGAGGGAGCCACCATCCACGCGAATCCGAAAAACACATAATATCAGTCTAAACACACTCCGAATACAACAGAGGGCGCTCATGTATAAAAACAAAAATTGTCATTAGATCGAATAAAATAACGCATGATAAATGTGAGAACTAATTGTTTATTGTAAAACGGACCATAAATTCATTAATAAAAAGACGAAAATAATACTACAACATCTTCCCGCATTTTGACTCAACTAATTTACTCCCTGTCGTGTCACGAATATACATTTAAGTGTGACTACCGTTACAATATATATATATATATATATATATATATATATTGTGACGTGGTAATTTTGTCCACGTCACATAAAGTATAAAATTGGCACGGCTCGGGAGAGAACGATTCTTCTCGTTGAAGAATTTCTCTTGAGCAAAATCCAGAAAAGCCAAATGCGAGAGTATTTCCAAATTATTAATTTTATTTTGAATTATTTTATTATTATTATGAGCGACGGTTTCATTCGGCAACAACTATGAGAGAGAGAGAGACAAAAACATCGCAGTTATCAACATCGTCGGTTCGTTGTAAGGGAAGGCATAGGCGTCAAGGTCACCATCGAGAGAAAAATAATATCGAGCATGGGTCGCTAGCTCGAAGCCCTCACCTGGAGCTGTCGAACTCAACAGGATGCGTCTATCAGCATCGGGATTTTTCGGCAAGTCTCGGCTGTACCGAGATCCATCGTCGGTCAGCAAGGTTGCTAATTCGAGATTTAAATTCGAAATGTTACGAGCGAAACTTCGAGAAAGATCCAGATCCCGCGAGTAGGCAAAGGGTGGGGGGTTAGGACCCTAATTCGCGTCGACAATAAATACGCACCCTCGATGAGTATCGAAGACTTTCGTTTTGAACAACAATGAGGACAAGCGTCTTCTTTCGAGCCGTCGCCAACCCGATCAAAAATACGACGTTACCGGATATTTGAGGGGAACTTTTCCGTGGTCTTTTTCCGGAATTCCACCTACTGAAACTGTAGCGGTGAGCCGTCGTCTCGCTTTAATTTTGTGTAATTTTGTGATTTAGAGATCTCGATTTGGTTGTTGAAATTTAGCGTTAAAAAGCGATATTGTTTCGGAGTACGTTCGTGTTCGGGAAGTTTTCGATAAAGTCTTGTCACGTGATAAATTCTTACGTTTAAAATTTCGTTGTATAAATTATTGAATTGCCGAGAGGAATTCTACTTTTATATGGTTCATACGAGTCCTGATTTTAATGAGAATTGAATGAACGAACGTTTTAGATATCGTGTAAAATTCGTTAAGGCGTAGCCTGAATGAATTAATTTGGAAAATAATGAAAAACGTTCGTTCGAATTTCCTGTGACGGTTAACAAAACTTTGACTTAAAAATAGTATAAAATAAATTGTTATATCGGATTATTGAATATTAATTTATAATTTGTCATTTAATTATTTTTCCGGAAATAAATTATCAATCATTGTATTGTTTAAAATTATTCATTTCAATTTCATAATTTATTGTTCTAATAAAACAATTTTGTAATTCCGGACTTTGGTAAGAATTTATGTGATTTATTTTGTGCAATCGTCTGACCTTGCCCCTCTACCAACCATTTGGGAAAATGTTAGCTATCACCGGGTAACACCTCCTTTTGTTCTCGAGAAATTAATAAAAATTTGTCTAAGAATAATTCTTAGACTGGCGCCCATAAATTATCGAGAATCAAATTATATTTGAACGTTTTATAAGGAAAAAGCGTTACAATATATATATATGTATTGAAAAGCAATACTTTTAGGGCACTTACTTTGGCAGAGAGTTTTGTTCACAGGAAGTGAAATCAGATGCAGCTCGCGCACCTTCTCACGCATATATATACTCGTTTCTTCGTCTGTGCGGCACGCGAACGACGGATCGTCATAAAGTTAGCCGGGCAACTTTAAATTTTCCACTTTTTTATAATAAATATTGTAAGGCGGTCGCGTGGTGGTTGCTGGTAGCGTAATTAAAACACTTGGTAATTTTAATTTTTCAATAAATAAGTAATTCAAAGTTCCGGCATAAAGTTACCCGGCCAAAATTAATTTTGCGCAAAATTATTTATCTGACACGCTTAATCGATGCAGAATCGTTTGGTGGTCCTATATCGACAAGTTACAACTTTTGGTAAATAGTAGTTCATGTAAGAATCATAAAAAAAAATCATTTCGTCACAGCTGATAGAGTCATTCCAGCCGGCCTGATACTTTATTCTTCGACTAATTTTATTACAATGATCGTCATCTTACAGAAAATTGCATGGTGGTGCTTGGTAGTATAATAAGAATGCTTGGTAATTAGTTTTGCAATCGCACTGACTAAAAAATCATAAATGCTAAGCCGTTGCGATACGAAACGGTAGATAGACAGATTCAACGGAAAAGATGACAATTTTTCGGGTTACACTATACCCAAGGGGTATATAAAATTGGCCCCTCGATTTCGATTTTTGCCTTTTTTTATTTATAATGATTGTTAGTCGATAGTTTATGAATGTTTGATCAATTAAAACATTTGTTTGATAATATCTTTTAACAATCAAACGAAACTAAAAATAGCGTCAAGTTATATAGCCACAACTTTTTGAAATATTGTTCAATTAGATTTTTCCAAAAGTTTAATCGATTCGAAACCATTTGTTTGAAACAAATAATATTGTTCGAACGTTTGTTTGATCGTTATCTTTCTAAAAAAAGAAGAATCTCCACGTTTAGTCTCCCCGTCGCTATATATAATTAATTCGTGCATTCTTCCTGTCGCTTTCTCTCTCTCTCTCTCTCTCTCTCTCTCTCTCTCTCTCTCTCTCTCTCTCGCACGCTCTCACTATCTTTGCTCGACCTTTCGCTTATCGTAGAAAATTCTTTCTCTTCGCGTCGTTACAAACGTGTGTCTAAAGTACGGGCATGCGCGGCGCGTTACCTTTATTCACTCAACGATGGCCGTGTTCGTTGAGTTTCATCATTTTGATAGGAACAAGTGCGCATGCGCACAAAGATGCGCAACGCGCGAGTGCACAGTCAACACAAGAGACAGCCAGTTATTCGTTTGGCGCATGACTCGTTTCATTGCGCAGTTGCGCGTTGCGCATCATTATGCGCATGCGCACTTGTTCACATCAAAATGATGAGACCCAACGAACACGACCGATAACTTCACACACGTGCTCAGAAGTTTTCGTGGACGCCGCGGTCGCCATATTGTTTCGTAACATCCAGTACTTTCGCGCGTCGCGTGTGGGTTGCTTCGAATTTATCACATTAATGCCGGTAATTTATTATTCATTATTTCAGTTGAAATTATCTTAAGTATTGGGAAATTAAATCGATTAGTGTGCGGATATATGTGCATATACGTGATTATTTTAAAATCATCGCGCGTTGTGCCGGCCGCGTACATCGCATCAAAATTATCGCACACACACACACACACACACACACGTGTGCTTTGCATTCTTCATTATTAATACTGCTTATTATGCGAGAGTGCATACAGTGGTGAGGATTATCAAAATTCTCGATCGAATATCCGACAGGTACATGATATATACTCTTTTAACAATATTACGCGATTTTTTCCGTCGCTCATCTCTCTTGTTCTCTCTATCACTTGCTTGCCCTTACGCCCCCTTGACCGTCGGGCGTTACAGATGAGTGGTTGTAACCTTAAAATGGGTGCTGCGCAATTACCGGTATTTTGTATTCAAATTGTCGTATAATATCCGCATAGTCAGACTCGTTGATATATATTTGTTACGAAAGTGCTGAAAAACAAGTTTATCATCTTTTACCCGATATTTTTATTAACCAATGAATTCGTTATGCTTGCTTCTTTCTTTCTCATTTGGGCCGCGCTGCGTCACATACATCTATCGAGAGCTTCGCGTTTATAATGTCTGAGCTTTTGCGAAGTTGCGAAGAGAAATTTTGCCGTTGAGTTAAGTGCAAAGTGTTATAAGCACTGAACTTTGTCTTCTAGCTATTACAGGGAACCAGCCTACGAGTGATGACATGAATGCTTTTTTAATTCCAGCGTTCGTAAGAAGTGCTTTGTTGAATGTGCACAACAACACCAATTTCCGCCGTTAGACGAGGAAAGGACATTGTTTACGGTCGCAATCACAGAGGTTAGTACTTTTTATGTTGATCAATGTGCCATCGGTTAATCAGCGGTGGAGTTTTCAATTGACATGGTCTCAAGATAAAGGTGCTTTTACCTGGAATTTGCAAAAATTTATAGAAAAATTCTGTGCGGAAGCAAAACTTTTTAGTAAAAGTCTATCAAGGCAGTCTCAGTTCTTACGCCGGAGACCCATCTTATTCCTGCTTAGCGAGAGACGGAATCAAAAAGTAGTTACACGTATTCTATCGACACCCCTCGATGTTCAGAGCTTTCTATCGAAGCCTGTCAATAAACAGCTTGCAACTACTTGTCGATTCTCACTATCGCTAAGCAGGAATTAGTTGGGTCTGCGACGTAATATCTGAGGTTGCCTCGATAGACTTTGATAAAGAAGTTTTGCTTTCGCACAGAACTGAATTATAATTTTTTATAGATTGTGAACGATTGATATATAAATGTTGATCTCTCTTAAACAAGTTACATTATACAGCGCACTGCCCTAAATAGATCATGCGACAGGATTTTCATCTAACGCACAGCAGGGTTCCAAGAAGAAGTCTCCGACGCAAGACTGCCCCGATAGACTATTATAAAAAAGTTTTGCTTTCGTGCAGAACTTTTTTATAATTTTTTATAAATTGTGAACAGTTCATGTATAAATGTTGATTTATTAAATATAAGTAACATTTCATTGAAATGTTGCAGCTGTCCAGTACTGGTAAAATCACGCCGCCGGAATACAATTCAGACGAAAATCGTGCAGCTTACATGTTCTGACATCCAGCATCCTCCGGCGCTGACAATTAATCGGTGAGTATATTAATATGTGTTGTGGAAGTTTGCATCGTTGGAATGCAACGAAATTCCTCTCTTGTTCGTAGCAAAGCCAACAATTCAAACGCAGTATTTGTCTACGATAATTGGACCATTATTTTTGGTATTTGAAAACAAAATTTTACTCGTAAAATTGAGATGATTCCAAATTCGAAAAAATGATGAAAATAATAATAAATTTCGTTGTATTCAAACGATGCAAACTTCAATACCGTTATTTATGTTACAATTAATACAATTACATAACTTCCATTATTTTTCATTTCTTAAAAAATCTTCATCTCAACGTTTTCCTTAACGTTCTCTTGCAAAAACGTGGGTAAAATAATATGAAAGAACGGTTTTTATACATAGACGAAATTTATTTGTGATTTTTTTTGTAACTTTGCCGCTGCCTAGTACCAGCCGCACGTTGCCACTGGAATCGAGTTCTACTTACAATCTGCCAGCTCGCGTGCCTGGTCTTCCACTTTACCCATGTGAAAACAAGCTATCGGTGAGTACATGAATTCCAACATTGATGCAGTTGCATCTAAAATTTGTAAGAGTGAATGGTTATTATATTATGAGCATTATTACATTTCTATTTTTGGACAAATTCATTTTATATTAATACTGGGAATATAAGAAAATCACACGCAAACATAATGATCAATCATCCATTTCTTTCTATTTCAACAACATACAATTTTTTTCAGTATAATTACAATTTTGACTTGAATCGTTTACGGATAGTTTTACCGGTAGTATTCATTTCACGTCACAGATGAGAAATGCAGATGACTTATCTTCATAATGATTTGCTCTGTTTTATCCCTCGTTGGCTTCTTTCACCCCATAATCCTATGTTGACGTTTACCGATGGTTACAAATCGGATGACTAGAAGTTCCTCAAATGCCGTCTAAACCGTGATCGGATTACAAAACTAAAAAAAAAGAATTGTTTAAAAAAATCTTTTTTTTTCATGAAAATAATTTTCTTTTATAAAAGAACTTTTTTGGTTGATGAAAAAAATGTAAAGACCCGTCAAAAAATAAAATAATAAATCATATAAATGAGTGTAGAAAGTGTAAGAAAATTTGCTTGTTGATATCGTATTAAGTTGATAGAATAAGTTTCAGGTCGTGGAATTATGGCATGCAAAAAGAAATTTCATCGAAACTAAACGGATAACGATGACATAAAATTTTCTTAAAATTGGACTTTATGTTTTTGTTTTTTTTTCTTATTTCAAATTTTTTTTGGGATGTTACATGTATGTGACGTCAAATTGTACGAAAAATCGGTAATGTCTGGAACTTTTTTGAAAATATATATTTTCAAATACATTTATAATCTACGAATCGTTTCTACTCGAGCATTCAACAAATTATTCTTTTAGTGCAACTTCTGTTGTAAAAATATGTAAAAATCATAAGAGATAAAGAAAATAATGTATTAAAAAAAATCTATTCCACGGCCGCCGCGACGGAAATGAACGTGACCCGCTCGGTAATGAATAATTGTGAATACTTTGATATTTATTTGTATGTACTAACTTAATATTGTAATGTATTTCTTTCGGCAGGGTGCTCTTTTGTCGTGGGAAAAAATATTGCAATGATGAATGGGGCAGAGATGTCAAAAATCTATAAATGCAAACGCACTATAATCAAGAAAAGAAAGAAATTTGCCCAAAATTTCTTGAGAATATTTAAACGTTTACCTACTGAAGCTGAAATACCAGCGTACAGATTGGAAGAGCAGGTAAGACGAAGAAATGTATTAAGAAAAGTTGTTAGTAAAGCGCGCTGAACATAATTACAACAATATTAAGTATTGTAAATCTTTTCCAGCCGAATGCGGATGCTGGCCAGAGTACATCAAGTGCTGGGTCAAGCGCAACAGTATCGGATGCTGTAGCGTTCTTCTCACAAGAAAATGAACAAATTAGCGAGGAATCCAATGACAACAGCGATTTTAATAGCGATGCAACAGACCCGCAAACCGGTAATGATCGCAACGACGACAATGTTCAACCTGTACCGGATGATAACAATCATGGTGACAATGCTAACAACAATTATGCTGAAGATGATGATGATGACTCTATCGCAGACCTGAGTGAATTTCATATCGACGACGACGACGGTGGTAATGATAGCGATGGTAGCGATGATAGCGATGATAACAATGATGGTTCCGATACCGACAACGACGATATTCCTTATAGTGATGGTGATGGGGATGGGGACGGCGATGATGACGACAATGGTGGCGAAGATGGTGATAATGATAATGACGAAGACATAACTGCATTCTCTATAACGGAAGGACCGGTAATAACCATGAGACCCAATGTGCGAGAACATGAAATTCTTATAGCAGTAATGGCTGTGGCGCAACGTTATAGACTCAGTTTAGAAGCGATATTAGCTGTGATCGATTCATTCAAACAATTTGCAAACCACAATACTTTGCCGACCACCAAAACTGCTTTGTGGAAAAAATTGGGCGAGAAAAAAAATAATTCCCAATCCCGTTACTTATATTGCAAAACGTGTAAGGCTGTAACCGGGATAAGGAAAATACCTGATACAGACTGTCCGTGCGGGGACTCGGGCCCGGAGAAACCATTGTCGATGGTGTCGTATTTCATAAAACTAGATATAAAGAACCAATAGAAAAGGATTCTTGCAATACCGAATATTTGGCATCTCTTTGATTATCGTAATAATCGACGAAAACTCGATCCAGACGGAATAGAATATCTGTTCGATGGCGGAAGATATAAAAAGTTGCGAAGGGATGGAGAATTCTTAAATTTGAATTCGAATTTCTCGCTAACTATCAACACAGATGGCTGCCAAGTAGCAGTATTATCGAAAGAAAGCGCATGGCCGGTATTATTATCGATAAACGAGCTGCCTCCACATGCGCGAAAACGTTTCATTATCTTAGCGGGAATATGGGTCGATAAGGAACATCCTGATTTAAATATATTCATGTCGCCGATCATCGAGGAACTGCGTCAATTGTACTTTACCGGTATTGAATGGAGGCCTGACGGAATCGAAAGGGTTACAAATAAATTTATAACAATTATTTGTACAACTGATACGCCTGCTAGAGCTAAAATTCTCAATACAACGAGTTACAATGGTGAATATGGATGCAATTATTGTTATGCGCCGGGAATACCAATGTAGAATGGCTCTAGGAAATATCCCATCGAGAATATAGTGAACCGGACGGATGCTGAAATTCGCCAAGATATGACGGAAGCCACGCGCACAGAAACTAGACAACGGGGTTTAACGGGACAGACCTAGTTGGAACGTCAAAAAAAGGCCTTTTTCCGATTTTTTTTGGTCAAACGATAAAATAATTCACAACAAAAGTTCTTCCGTTTAAAAGATACATATGTAATGTATATGTTGCAATTTTTTCAACGCAATACATATCGAAATAAGCTGGTGACCGTCAATTGCCGAGGACGCTGCAAAAAAAAACACGGTTTGCGGTGATCAAGCTCACGCTGCAACGGCTCATCTGAAACAAAAAAAACGGAGGGGATTTTTAGTTAATGATATAATGCTCCGGTTGAACGAAGGGTTTTGAAAAATTTCCATTTTTCACAAAATGGCGGCCGTTAAAAGTCAAAAGTGTTTTTTTGACCAAAATATCAGTTCCATTTTTTGCTATTAAAAATAAAAATAATTATCCAAAAAAAAATCCTTCGTTCATATGGAGGACTACCATGTATAGAAGAAGTGATATAAATTTCAACCCGATCGGTAAAGCCGTTCTCGAGCTACAGTGATCACCGACTTCAAAAACATGGTTTCGAGAAAAACGCACTTAAAGTTTTGAGTACGGTTTGCATGGCTCAGACACGACGTGCTACAAAGTCTTGTATTTCGGCGAATAATGGTCCGATTTACATTTACCTGAGCGGAAAATGTTCGTAAGAGATTCTACTTTTTGAAAATGAAATAAAAAAAAATCGATTTTTCGAAAATTCTAACTAGGTCTGTCCCGTTAATTGGAGATTCGACTTTGAAATATGTGCCGGAATTTGATCTTCGGCGTGGAGTGGTGGTTGACTGGATGCATTGCGTCGATATTGGAGTAGTGAAAAAATTAACGGGAATGATTATTTTCGGCAAAGTGACCGATAACTGGTTCCGTGCCAATGCAAGAATACGTCGAATAATAGAGGAACGATTAAAAAATATACGAACACCGAGTGGAATCGCAAGAAAACCGAGACCCATTAACGGGACAGACCTAGTTAGAATTTTCGAAAAATCGATTTTTTTTTTATTTCATTTTCAAAAAGTAGAATCTCTTACGAACATTTTCCGCCCAGGTAAATGTAAATCGGACCATTATTCGCCGAAATACAAGACTTGGTAGCACGTCGTGTCTGAGCCATAGGTAAGCAGGTAGCGGACTTCAAGTGCGTTTTTCTCGAAACCATGTTTTTGAAGTCGGTGATCACTGTAGCTCGAGAACGGCTTTACCGATCGGGTTGAAATTTATATCACTTCTTCTATACATGGTAGTCCTCCATATGAACGAAGGATTTTTTTTTTGGATAATTATTTTTATTTTTAATAGCAAAAAATGGAACTGATATTTTGGTCAAAAAAACACTTTTGACTTTTAACGGCCGCCATTTTGTGAAAAATGGAAATTTTTCAAAACCCTTCGTTCAACTGGAGCATTATATCATTGACTAAAAATCCCCTCCGTTTTTTTTGTTTCAGATGAGCCGTTGCAGCGTGAGCTTGATCACCGCAAACCGTGTTTTTTTTTGCAGCGTCCTCGGCAATTGACGGTCACCAGCTTATTTCGATATGTATTGCGTTGAAAAAATTGCAACATATACATTACATATGTATCTTTTAAACGGAAGAACTTTTGTTGTGAATTATTTTATCGTTTGACCAAAAAAAAATCGGAAAAAAGGCCTTTTTTTTGACGTTCCAACTAGGTCTGTCCCGTTAAATTGTGGAAATTGTGGAAAGCTACCGAATGGCGTAATTGGTTGTTATATTATTGCATACCATGTTTAATGGTTTAATACCGGAAGAATATTTGCGATTATTTTACCATGCTGTCTGAAGCAATGCACGTGCTGAACAGCGACACTTTTACTGCTGAACAATTGGAACGATCTCGGGTGTTAATAAACGATTTCGAGATACAATATGAAAGAATTTTTGGGATTGAAAACATGACTATCAACATGCACCTCCTAAGACACCTGCCTGATAGCGTCGAATGTTGGGGACCACTGTGGGCGCACAATGCTTACATTTTTGAAAGTTTCAATCACCAGATATTAAACTCGTTGAACAGCAGTACCGGTAGGCAGCTACAAATAATAAATAGATATTTGTTGAACGATTTTATAAAAAGCGTTTCGAGCGATCCAAATCTGAACATATTAATAAAACAAATGGTGAAAAATATATTAAATAAAGGTAAGAAACTACCTGTTCGCAATAACGTCGACTACGAACATTACTACGATTTCTGAAGTTTAGGGAGACCTCAATTACGAAATCTATACGATTGGGAAAATAATGCATTGCGTGAAAAAGGACTAACTTGCAACGATAGACTGACTGTGTTAAACAAAGCCATTGTGAAAGGAACTATTTATACAAGCAGATACAGTGACAAAGGAAATACGCGTAGTTGTGACAAATACGTGTCCACAAAAGATGGAAAATTCGCGGAAATATTAAACATAGACAGCTTCGTAACAAATGAGGGGAATCAAGTCCATGGAATGTTCGTTAAATGGTTTGAAAATATCGACGATGTACCGGTGAACAGACACATACGGTCCCTGCGCATGTCAACGAGAGGTTTCATTGAAGTACAAGACGTACGGCTACCGGTTATCGTGCTGAAAATGAACGCTGTTCTATACGGAGTGAGAATGACAAATACTTTTGAAACTGACTAGGGCTTACTGCTACTAAAATAATATTCACAGAGCCACTTGATATTTCGTTTGGGTGTACATTAATTTTACCGGTAGTATCTGATTGACTTCGCGTACGAAAGTTGTACTGATTTAGATTTTTCTTTACGGCTAATGTTACCTAATAATGTATCTTACAATTATTTAAAAAATCACATTTTGGAACTTACGTGTATAAGAATCCGATACTCGATTCTTCGAAGTTATACGCAGCTTCATTTTTAAAACATCACTCCTCATAAATGTATAATTGATAACCCAAACTTTTCGACAATCCCAATTTATATGATAATAAATGAACGGAAATTATGGTGAAGTGAGATACTACTGTCCTTGCGTATAAAATTATTACACTCCATGACGTGTTATTATGTTGTATTGTTTTCGTCTATGTGCGCATATATTATGTTTGTCATTTGTGTTGTGCGTTTGTGGAATCGTTTCGTTTATATGTCTTAATCACTATTTCATGTGGAATGATAGAATTATAGGAATGACGTCGAATTCATTGCCCGTGAAACTCGTTGTAAGTGTTAAATGAAAACGACATTTTGCTGGTAACGGTGTACACTTAAGAAAACTACAGAACGGAAAGCGGATGGAAGAAAAACCTGGTTTTCGAGGGTTGCGCGTTTATTGAATATAATATATAATCAGGCAATTCTTCGATCCGCTTCCCGTTTTAGTTCGTAAAATAGTAAGAATTGAAGAAGTACCCAAGGGAGCGGATGCAAATTACTGGACGCAAAATATATTCAATTATATGTTATTTCTTATAAGATATTTGATATTGTATATATTTGGTTTTGTACACAAAATGTATCTATACCTGTATTATACGTCCCTTGAAACGTCCTGAGAGCAAAAGTTAATAAATATAAGTAATGTTATTGCTCTTGGGACGACATTTTCAGCAACCGACAAATCCTACTTGAGAAGTTTATCCTATTTTTAATTTCCTTCCTTTTTTTTAAATCAAAATATTCAACCCGAGATTTCGGGTGGAAACGACCAGCCAGCGGGGCTGGGAAAAAAATTCGACTGGAGATTTCAGGTCGTAACTACTAGCCAGCGGGGCGGGTGAAAAAAATCAACCTGAGAATTCGGGTCGAAACGACCAGCCCCGGAGCTGGGAGAAAATAAAATTCGACCCGAGAATCAGGGTCGAAACGACCAGCCAGTGGGGCTGGGAGAAAAAAACTCGACCCGAGATTTCGGGTCGAAACGACCAGCTAGTGGGGCTAGGAGAAAATGACATTCGACCCGAGAATCAGGGTCGAAACGACCAGCCAGCGGGGCTGGGAGAAAATAAAATACGACCCGCGAATTCGCGTCGAAACGACCAGCCAGCGAGGCTGGAAGAATATAAAAATCGACCCGAGATGTCGGGTCGAAACGACCAGCCAGCGGGGCTGGGAGAAAATGAAATTCGACCCGAGGATTCGGGTCGAAACGATCAGCCCCGGAGCTGGGAGAAAATAAAATTCGACCCGAGAATCAGGGTCGAAACGACCAACCAGTGGGGCTGGGAGAAAAAAACTCGACCCGAGATTTCGGGTCGAAACGATCGGCCGGCGGGGCTAGGAGAAAATGAAATTCGACTCGAGAATCAGGGTCGAAACGACCAGCCAGCGGGGCTGGAAGAATATATAAATCGACCTGTGACGTCGGGTCGAAACGACCAGCCAGCAGGGCTGGGAGAAAATGAAATTCGACCCGAAGATTCGGGTCGAAACGACCAGCCACCGAGGCTGGGAAAAAAAAAATCGACCCGAGAAGTCGCGTCGAAACGACCAGCTAGCGGGGCTGCGAGGAAAAATAATCGACCCGAGAATTCTGGTCGAAACGATCAACCAGCCGGGCTGGAAAAAAAATTCGACTCGAGATTTCGGGTCGAAACGACCAGGCGGCCGGGGGCCCAAAATATATTGCGACTGAAATATTTTAGTCATAACGACCAGCTGACAGGGCCCCGAAATGGGTCGTTGCGACTAAGAATTTTTAGTCGTCACTACCAGCGACAAAACTGTTCGTACAACTGAAAATATTCAGTCTAAATGACCCCAAAAACGACCGAGAAATTTACGACCGGAAAATTTCAGTCGACAAATCTGCTAGGGTTATCTAGGAATTCGTCGACGGTGATTTCCAACATATGCAGTTCACGCCACGCTAAGTAAAATGTAAATAACTTTATCGATATGACTAATTCACCTACAATATTGAATATTATACGAATACTAAGCATCTTATCTTTAATGCACATCGGTATTGGACATTTGAAAGAAGAAATGATTTTTACGGAAGCTTACCTTTGACTAATTGTTTTTGTTTAAATATTGTACAATATCGCGCATGTCTGCCGATTTGCACGTTATTTTTTAAACGTTCGATGTCAGCTTTAACATCCGATTGCAGCTTTAGCAGCTTGCCTGTTGCAAAAAATATAATCATTTTTAATAATATTTAGTTCCTTTACTGTAGATGCGAGTGGCGCGTCGCTACGTTCTACTACAGGTTGTTTATACTTACAAATGAAATCCCACGGGCCAGGGCGAGTTTTCATCCGATGTTGCAGTCTGCTATGGTAGGACTCAATGATATTATTTGTCCTACGGCTGAGTCCATAGACGTTGAAACCCTCTGGCGTTACTATCCCCAACCAATATCGGGTGAAGTACGTGCAAAACTGGCTTAGACGTGTTTTCATCTGGGCCGATAAATTATTTTTAAGAGCCCGGAATTCGCTAACGATCAAATTAGCTGGCAAGTATGCCAGGGCCAAAACTTTTTTAAAAAAAGTTTTCGCTTCTTCATTCGTATGAAGTACGTGGTGTATATCGAGAGCCTTGGCTTTTTTATATATCGCCTGAAACCCAATACATTATTTTTTTGCTCATTCGTACGAGAAAAATATGTTCTCATTGCTTATTCGTATCAGAAAAATATAGTCCTACAATTGTCGATACAAATGCAAGGTAAAATAAAAAAAAATGCATACATGACAGAAAAGCTTTAGAGAAATCAAAATTTTTTGACGTTTCTATACCTTCCTCAATCCTACATTCTACTTTGATGTATACAGTAGACGGTGATGTATACAGTAAAAAATTCTGTATGTATACAGTAGACGGCCATCGAAGTACGACGCTTGAAATTTTTACGCATTCTTGATCGTGTTTGCAGTAGTTTTGGATTCATAAAGAGATATTTTTGGGAAATTTTGGGAATACAACCTTATTATTACTTTACGACCAACCTACCGGAAGTAACGGCATCTGAATCGTAATATCGATATACCGAAATATACTACTTATCAATCCGAAATCACCGAAAATGCGACTGTGAACGCGTAAGAATTTCGAGCGTTCCTCTTTGTTTACAGCTTACTGCATGTGTTGTCTTATGTATCACCAAAAAAATACGATTACTAAAACGTTATCCTCCATCATCCGTGTGCTATTATTGCATTACGGATATTATCTTCTAAAGTCGACGTATTTGCCAAGTAATTATGTCATATAATCTAACAATACTTACGCGATCATAATGTGTGTTGCAACCCGTGCTATGAGCCGTTGGAAAGACTTCTGTAACAGCATTACGCAATCCGCGTTCGAAGTCGCTCATTGCAAGAACTATATTGTTTTCATGCAGCACATGTATTTTCACATACTGCAGACATGCAGTATACTCTCCTTGCGTTTTACGGGACATAACAATCCATATGAAAGGAAAACCCTATGGTCCACAAGAATAAACATAATTAGAACCCAATGTACAATGAGACCATAAGTTGTCAATTCATTCTCTTTTCAATTAACGTTACTAGTTTAGATTTGTTAGATGCTTTAGTTGTTCATCCGTTTTTACTGAACCATACGTACGTTAAGTTATGTCATTTTATAATTAAACTTGCAAATTCATTTTTCTAAACTTGTACATTATTTATTTTTATTCTGGTTATCATATGCATGACATACACAAAAACTTAACGTTTTGCAATTCAAATAATCCTATAAAGCGCGTTAAACAGTGTTGGAAACTCTGTCAGCGGGGTTAATATTTTGTTATTTTGTCATACGATCGAAAACTTGAATGCCAGTGAGCTTTATGATATTGAATGCTTTGAAATATGAACAATTTCTTACATGGTTCAGTTTGATCCCCATGATCGTCAATAATTAATACACCCCTTCAATTTGTGGTCTTGAGCGGAAAGTCGCGTCGATAAGTAACTTGGACACTTCGCCCATTTCTTCACGCACAAAATTCTCATCGAAAAATAATGCATGCTGCGCACCGCTTTCGTCTGTTATTAGTCTCACTGAGAGCTGGCCATTACTGTACTCTAAATTTCTTGCATATACTGGATTAGCAAGTCGGCCCACGAATTCATCTATGGTACGAGGGCTTGGAGGATAGTGCTTAATTCTGCATTTCTGCATAAATGATCGGATGCTCCGATACGAAACATGACGGGCTGCTTCCGTATGACTATATTTGGCAAATACAGATAATAATAATCAAAGTCAGGATTTCTATTAAGAGGATGGATCAGTCACTTGAAACACCGCGAATTTTTGAAGTAAACATTTCTCAACACCGTTTTTGTAATCGAAATAAAAATGGATCAGCCCACGCAAGATGCCAGGGTGTCAAGTCGACCCCGTGCAACTCGCCCCGGCATTGTTTTCGTGTGTATATATATATATATATTGTGACGTGACATTTGGCCCCGCCACCCGCACGAATACGTGTCGACTAGTGGCCCGGTATACGGCCCATTTTGACGCCGCCGTTCGTCTCGCCTGGCGTGCTCGGATGAAGACTCACCTACCGTCGTATCGTATCTTGCGCAATATTAGGCTTAAGTTTATCTGTTGAATACGCCTTTCGGCCCATTCAACCACCGTACCTTAGATATAAGTCGAGAGAAGTACCTACAAGTGATCTTACGGGGCCGTACCTTCGTCTAGGGACCTCGAGGCGAATACCTCCGATTAACTTTAATTTTTTTGTTCGATTTAGATTTATGAAACTAACGTTAATTTAACATTATTTATTTTTGCCCTTCCGTCTCTCGCACGGGGGAGTTGCTCTCACGCCCTACCTATTACCTTGTGGTGGTCTCGGGGAGGATTCCGCCTGCATTACGGAAATTGAGCTTCGAACATCCGAGCTCAATCCGGTGAACGAACAAAGGCACACGCAGGAAAAGGGCCTATTTGAACGCCGCCCGTGGCCTTGTCACCGTAGCGACCGAGAGTTGCCCGTTCACCGTCGTTTACTCGGGTACTACAGCCCGTTCATTACGGCGCCTCGTCTAGTGGGGCTCGGGGCATTTTCCGAGAGCCAGGGTGCGGAAATGTGCCTGGCGTTTGTATGTGGGCCCACTGTGATTCAAAGGGACGCCTCGAATCATGAGGGAGGCCTCCCTCTGGCTTTACGGAATCGTCGGCCGAGTCCCCCAGAGGAAAAGTGCCCGAGTGACGACCCAACCCCGTGTGCAAGGTGGGGTTCTTACCTGGGGAACCGCCAGCTTCAATGACGATAGTTAATTTTCGTATCACGCGGAGGATCCATTATCCTCGCGCGTGAAATCTATTCGTAATTCCCGCGGGAAGCGCGGCGTAGCGAGCGACTTAGTTAGTTCGCGCTCGGGGCGTGAGAGCGCGGCCTTTGCGGGGGGTCAGAAGTGGTGGGGGAAGTGCCGAAAATCGAGAGCGTCTTACCGAACGCCATGCTTGGGAGTCGGATTTCGAGTGCTGAGGCGAGCACGTGTAACGAACGGAAGTCGCTGTTACCTTGAAGGCGTGCACGTGGGAGATTCTCTCGGTAAGCTCGTTCCTCATTGTTCTCTTCTCGACTACTCTTTGGTTCGGCCCATTCTCTTTCCTAATTACCTGTCGTAAGAAGGAAGGAGGTTTTGCGTTTCATTTGGTAGTGATTTTGTTTGCACGAGGAAGTATGGAAGTGGGGCGGTGGGGCTACGACCGCCCGTCGCTTCTTTTCTCTCTCTCCGTAATTTAGTTTTGTATCAGGGTGGAACGAAAGAGTAGTCGATTACCTGTTTTGGCCTACCTAAATTAGTTAAGTTTATAATTTTGTTCGAGTGTAATGCGTATTATTCGTCTCGAGTGCTTCGTGGTGTCGCCCAAGGTCCCGCACGCGCCGGCTACTACGCGGCCGTGTTTGCCCTCTGTGTCTCTCGCACCCGTACGGTGTGTTGGACGGCGCTGAAGCGTTCGTCGTACCTTTTTCAGTTTCGCCGCCGTACGGGCCGTCGTCGTTCACGCGATTACGATTATTTATAAATCATTCTTCGCGGGTTGTGTTTTCTCAATTAAAATGTTGCGCATTATTCGCCGATTATCTTTCGCGTGTCGTATTTCCTCGATTACCTCGTGACGTACTACTTTCCGAGTACCTATCGACTGTTGGTCGATTACCTGTCGCGATGGTAGGACAATTATGGCCTCGATCATTTTTTTCATTACGCTTTCTTTTGGTACCTAGCGATTATCATAGTTCGTTCTTATCTTTCGCGTATCACTCCGGTGACAACGGTTCCCCTACGACTCGTACCTATTGTGGGGTCGTAGTGAACCCCTTTCTAGTCGTTGTAACGTTCGGCAGCCTCACGGCCTACCTCGCGAACCTTAGCTACCTTCCTGTACGAATTAGGACGATTTTCTCTGAATAAATCTTATTGTTAAAATTTACTCTGTCGTCTAGCCTACTTTATCTTGCGTGTGTTGTTGCTCTCTAACCCCTGGACCAGCCGCTCTACCTTTTGTACCTCAGCATGAGCTGAGTAGCCGGACCGACCTCGGTCACCTACGTTACCCGCGAATCTGTGTGGCCAGCCTTGCGGCAGGGGTGGGCAAAATTAAGTCGGTCTAACCGGCGGTACTTTCGTACCTGGCGCCCAGTCCACCCTCGCAATTTTTTTTTTTGATCGTGTGCGTAACGGGTCAGGTGAGTCGAGAAGGGACAGATCGTACCTCTCGGGGTAAAATCTCGTTACAATATATATATATATTGTGACGTGGTAATTTTGCCCACGTCACTAAACGATTAAGTTTTGGCACGGCACGGGAAAGGAGCGTTCTTCGGCATCGAAGAATCTCTCTCGAGCAAATCCAGAAGGGCCAAATGCGAGCGTATTTACCGAATATTAATTTTATTTTGATTTAATTTTATTATTGTACGAGCGAGCGGCGGTTATCCACGATAATTTCGAGTCAAGGAAGGCTTAGGCGATTCAGAGAGGGGATATCGAAACGTCATCGAGTCGGAGAGCAGAGGGAAATTCAAATTTCGAGTTTCGCTGTTGAAGGTCATCACGCGTGGGTCGCTAACTCCATGCCCTCACCCTCAGCTGTCTAACCTCAGGATGCGTCCATCAGCATCTAGAGATCGCCATATTCTCGTTGGAATAAGCCGAAGGCACAATTTCATCGTGTCGAAACATCGAAAATACCGCTCAACCAAACATCGAAATTACCGCTCAGCATAATGTCAAACGTATCGGCTCAGCATATCGTCGGAATTCAAAATAATACGTTGAGGTCAGGTCGGCGAGAAAAGGTTCTTGAAAACTCTCGAATATTCTAGAACAAACGGTTGCGATTCTCGCGAGTAGGCTAAGGGTGGGGGGTTAGGACCCTGGTCCGCGTACTTGCTCTCGCGATAATGATCGAGGACTCGAGTTTTGGGCAGCAATGACGGAGGACGTCTTTTCTCGGGCCGTTGCCGTTCCTGATCAAGAATTCGACGCCGCCAGAATATCGATGGAGAGATTCGTGGTCTTTTCCGGATCTCGTCCTACGGAAACTGTAGTGGTGAGCCGTCGTTTCGCTCTTATTGGGTTTTTATCGTTTATCGTATCGTATTTACTCGCGAGTAACTTTTTGGAGAATTTTGTGATTAACGAGCGATATTGTTTCGGGGCACGCACGCGTTTGGAAAATTCTGGTTACGCCTTGTCTCGCGATTTTTATCTCTCGCGATTTGTCGTTGTCGTTTAATGAATTTGAATTGCCGAGAGGAATTCTATTATAATTTTGTCCAATCTCGAGATCCATAGTTTTAGTAATTTTTGTTATGTAATTGTCGGTATCGATCGGGTCACAGATCTTTAAAGTGCGTTAATGGCGAAATCCTTAGCGTTACGAAATTGTGTCTCGTGGGCGATCGAGACGAATATTTTATAAAAATTGTTTTGTTGACGGTTAACGAAAAATTAATTGTGAGGATTGATTGATTATCGAAACTTCTGTAAAATTGAATGTAAATTTTATTATTATTTTCCGGAAAAATATTTTCATCCTTGTTCTTTGCTATTTAATAAATTTCAATTGTAATTCCGGATTTTCGTGTCTCGTGTGTGATTATTTTCTTAACTTGCCTAGACACGCCCCTCTACCAACTTGGTTAAACACTACAGCTACGACCGGGAAAACCTTTATTCGTTCTCGATAATTTCAAATAAAATTTGTCTAAGGTCATCTTAGGCTGGCGTCCAAGGAATTGTCGAGATCGGAATATTTTGTGCGACCGTTGGAAAAAGTCGTCACAATATATATATTTAAACAAAACCGGAACTAACAACACTGTGTAATTTCAGATGTATATATGTTTGGAATGTACGGAACCGGTACTCCTGTCGTCCGCCGCAGATCATGTGTGCTTCCGGAATAGCACGTCCCTTTTCATCGACATAGACAACTACGTCCAGCCGGTTCAAGCAGCACGTAAAAAGATACAAAATCAGCAATTTACTTATTTTATTACTAATATTTAGACGTTATACGAAGTATGAAGCCAATTTGAATTTTGCGGTTTCATTATTATAATTCTTTCAAGCAGATGAGTTGCGCCTTTTTCAAGAAAATGACAGAGCAGCTGGCTCATATTTTCCACACATTTCTTTTATAAAACGTTCACTATATCATTCAATATCTGCCGTTAAATAATGAAAACAAGATTTATTTTGACTGAAATAATTAGTATGCATTTCAGATCGAAACGACAACGAACGACCGCCGGTGATTCTGCGAGAACAATTGGAGGCTAATCTCACCGATAATCATTTGAATATAGTTTGTGCGTACATTGAGCGAAACAAAGCGATAATAACAAACGAGGTGAACGGGGACATAGAACAGCAACGTCTTAACATTATTTGGGGCGAGCTTACGGACAGCCTAAATACGCTGAAAGACGAAAGCGAGATCCCTGATGGAGGATATAAAATGGTACGGTATTAAAATTTATACAATATTCTATTTCAATATTGATGATGGAAGAACAGGTGTTGCAGCTCGTGAGCATAAAATATAGCGTCAATTGTTGTTTCAGTTAATCGCCGAATGGTCCAGAAGAACGACCGAAAAGTTTGCCGTCTTCAAGCGAGAGGGGACAGGGACCCAATTAATGCAACATATCGATCTGTTTTTCTCAGGTGTTGAAATACGACTGTTGCACCTCCTCGGTTTAATTCCTAAGTTCACTCTTATAATTAATTTTTGAATTTTGTTTTTATGCTGAGTGCTATTATTGAATGTCATTAATAATATTCGAAATCTCACGAACTCAGTTTTTTACTTATCTTCCCCCAAAATAATCAGAGATTTCAAATGTTATATTGACGTTTTTGCTTCATATATCTACTGCATGCTGCTTCAGAGCACCTGATCGGCGTTCTACTGTAAGTATATTACTATAACCCTATATAATGGAATTCTCGTAGACCGGCAAATGTGGAATTCGAGATATTCTAAAATGTTGTAAGAAAAATATATAGAATTACGTTAAAAATATGTATGATATGACGGGAACGAACGAACGTGTGAACATGCATACTCGAATTTTTTTTCACGGCTATTTTACGTTCGAGATGATAGTCGCAGCGCCAGTACAATTATTTGATTTTACCGGTAATATACGTTATTATTATGAATTATGGAATGCAATAAAATAAGCGAGACTACATTTAGAAATGGATATGTGGAAGAACGCAAAAGTGAGAAAAAAACAAAAAAATACATGTAACACAGAATTTGAATGTGCTGGGATAATTCGAATGCTGGCGCGCTTAAATGAAATAAGTACAACGCCGCTGCGAGGGAAAACAATAATAAAAATATATGTGTTGCGGCGCCATATTGTCCCGCGTTCGCGAACGTTCCACACAACGTGATTTTTGTTAATTTTTGCTATCGACGTTTTTCATCACATTTTTTCATCAAGTAATTGGAGAACGCAACAGCTATCGCTCAATCGATCTCATCCACAGATTTTAAATATATAATTTTTGGCCATTTATATCGGTGAAAAATATATGAACGTGCGTGTGTCCTTTTTGTATTTTTGCGAAAAAACATGTCGTGCAATTTCGAGGTTAAAATGTTTTATCGCATCACATGGAAGGCGACGGATGGAAAAAATAATACGAAAACGGTCCTAGCGAGCGAACTATTTTTACGTGATTCCAAGGCCGAAAAAGGTTTGTTTGCATGTACGGACGATTTTTTAAAAAAATATTTAAAAGATCCGAAGGAGCTCATATCTCTACGTATACAGGATGAGGACGATGAGGATGACAAAGAAAATTATCGACAAATTCGCGTTGTCGGCTATGAAGGTAAATATGTAGAATAATAGCGAATATAAATTTAGAACGAAAATTATATATTTTTTCAAACAATGATCATACAAAGCGTCTCGATATGCGCAAACTTTTGAATGTAAAAAATGTATATCGCATCCCATAAGATAATTAATATATGTATATGTACAAAAATGTGAGACACACAATTCAATAACGTTTATTATTGTATGTGAAAAAACAGAAAGTGAAGAAGAATTGGAAACGATTGGAGATAACGCCCTGGGACGTGGAAAGCGACTGATGTTCAAGAAAGCGCATTGTGATGTGAGAATCATGCGTACGAGATGTGTTATGTGTATGCGCGTGTACCCTAAGGTATGAGTAAGTGGGGGATTCTCCCCTTCCATGGTATGATAATCGCCCGAGCGTGAGGATTTTTCCTCTCGGTGAAAATTCAATTGTAAACGAATTCTTGTACATACCAGTCGTATTGTCTGGGTATAAATCTGTATATATATATATATATATATATCTATATGTAAATCTATACGAAATTTGGTATCCGTCTCATAACTTGAATCTTTATATTGTATAAGTCTACGTCGTCAATTAAAGAAGCGTTCCACGGTCGTTATAAGAATTGGCGGATTTCCGATAATATTCATCGAAACCATCCATACATATCTCCGGAAGAAGAAAAACAAAGTATCCACGAATCTCTCATTTCTTCATTTAATTGGCACGTCATGGTCGATGTGCGAATTCTAAACTTCTGGACTCCACGTTTGAAGGAAGCGTGCATTCAATAAGTGAAGTTTCAAGTATTTTGGATCATCGGTGAATTAATCTACTCCGTCATACCAATACCGTGCGAAAACGACTCAATCATTAGATAAGTCTTACGCTTATATATATATACATATACTTAATATTTGTCAATGTCATGCGATACATGATTCAATATATTTATCCTAATGATGCGAATCTCAATGTATGCGACTCCGCAAGATTCTTTTGTTGTGCCATTATATGTGCGATTATTTACTCCATAATTGAATCAATAACCATCAACCGTGAGTGTAAAAGAAAAGAAATAAGTGTGTTCTGTCTGTTGAATTAAAAAGAAGAACTATTTTCCTATTGATCTACGGAATTAAAGTAAAGAAATACGAAATGAATAAAGAATAATTTAATGTATATACCCTCCAAAAAAAAAGCAAAAAAAAAGAGAATTTGTGACAGCATGTAGACTCTCCGCAAACATTTCAAGCGAGCCAGAAATATGAAAAGAAAGTAACAATAATAAGTAAGAAAACAATCGACAGCGATGACAAAGAGTTAGATAGACAGCGGTTAAAAAAAAAGGTAAGCGTCGAATACTGTTTTTACTTTTTCAATTGAAACGGTCCGATTAAATAATTAGTGCACTGAGAAAAAAATTTTGTTGGTATAGCTAAAATTTGTTCACCCCAACAAAATTTTTCGTTTGAATACGTTCAACTATATATTATGAAAATACAACAGAATATTTTGTTGACGTACTAAATAAACCAATACTTGAATCAACAAAATGAAAAGTTCAATTCAACGATGTATACTTATTGCAACGCAATGGTGTGTTAATAAGCGCATACGTTTTGTTAAATCTAGACTAGATTCAGTTGATTATGTCAGTTGTGATTAAAATCAAACCAGTCAATTTTCTTTTGATTACGAAACTGCTTTAAACAAGTGGATATAAACATTTGAGGAAATAAAAATTTGGTTAAGTTGAGTAAAATTCAGTTATTTCAAAAGCTAAAACATAGTCGATCGAACCAAATATCTTTTTCTCCGACAAAATCCGATATTGTGTAAATCGGAAATCTATTTCAATGGAAGATCTTGTTTTGTTGTTTAGTCTACATGTAGTCGTGTTGTGAACGAATATGTAGTTACTGTGACACGACACATTCGTTTATTTAAAACAAATACGTAGCTCTTACAACTCTATCCCTCGTTCATTATAAATAAATATGTAGTTCTCCCATTGACATATCCGATTGTAACGAACCAATATAAAGTTTATACAATATTCTTTTGTTTCATTGAAGTATTTTTTTAACATATTCAACAATTGCATATTGTTGGTTTGAAAATACGAAAGCTTAAATCAAACGGAAGACATTTTTAATTCACAATATTCATATCATCAATAAATGTTTTTTTTTTTCGATTCTCAAATATGTTCTATCGAATCACTTATCATTCAAAAATATGTATTCACCTGATTTCTTACCATAATGACCATGGGGTCATAGATGTAAGAAAATCTAGTGTTTCTCACGGGACTGTAACCCGTGGTATAAGGTACAAATGTTCGCTACCTAATTCTACAACAGAATCGGTCGGAACGGTGTAGCGTACTCAGCTCCCGCAATTTATGCCCATCCACGGACGGGCGCGTATGCGAGAAACTTGGTGCTCTGCGTCACGCGGTGGCCAGAATGCGAAGTTACTTTAACGTTGCCATCGTTGCTCTAAACATTATTTTGTTCGTTTAGCAAAATTTTTATACGTTATAGGCAAGGGTTTGACTGTGCCTTTGTACCATAAGCCAATAAGGTAGAATTCAATGAGTAGATTTGCAACAACTGAATTATCGTTTCGAACACCAATTAGTTTGTTAACCTGACAAGATAGTTTTGTTTCTTCTCCATCTCCATCTATTCATGTTTCCAATTGCACAAAACGCTGCGTTATCGAAAGTAAATTAATTTTGATGGAGTTTCATGTATAATTAGTGAAAATTGATATTTCGTTTGAATCGATGATAATTCAGATGTAAGGTATGCGTCAAGAGCATACTTTGTTGTTTTTTCTATTAATTTTCTTGATCGAACAAAATATATTTTTTATTGCAAAGAAAAGTTTCGTTCAAAATAAAATAATTGATAAAACATAGGATTTCGTATGAGAGTGAAAAAAATCATTCGTAAAACGTAGATTGTGAAAATGTTGTTGTTCCTTTTATCTAACGGTTCCTTTGATTTAACAATATAATGTTGGAGTCGGGGCTAAAATTTTCTTTAACACGTGTCATTATGAAATTAATAAGACTCGGAGTTTGCTAGGAAGAAAAAGAAATAAACGTGCTACTCGATTCAGTGGCGCAGTGGCTTATGGTACAAAGGCAAGGTCAAACCCTTGCATGCCTATAACGTATAAGAATTTTGCTAAACGAACAAAATAATGCTTGGAGCAACGATGGCAACGTTAAAATAGCTTCTCGTTCTGGCCACCGCGTGACGCAGAGCACCAAGTTTCTCACATACACGCCGGTCTGTGGATGGGCATAAATTGCGGGAGCCGAGTAGGGTACGACGTTCCGACCAATTCTGATGAAGAATTAGGTAGCGAACATTTGTACCTAACACGACGGGTTACAATCCCGTGAGAAACACTAGATTTTCTTACGTGTATGACTATGTTAGTCATTACGTTAAAAAAACAGGTGAATACATATTTTTGGCTTATAGTGTTCCTTTTTCTCCGAGAAAAATGGGAATTTGCTTTCTAGCTATCTCTCTCGCACTCAGACAATGGATAGAGCGCCTTAAGAAGTTTGTATACATATATCAGAATCAAAAATAAAAACTTATTCATAATGAAAAAAAAATACATTTAAATGTATATATTGTCCTCATGTGAATTATAAATGTCTTTTGTTTAAATTAAGCGTTTTTATATTCAAATCGAACAATATTTGATAGATCGATATCATGCATATTCGTTTATTATGAACGAGGGATAATGTTATAAAAGCTACGTATTTCTTTACAACGAAGGAATGTGTCGTTGCAGCAACCTCATATTCATTCACATTAACAATATATGTAGATTATACAACAAAAGAAGATCTTTCACTAAAAAAAGGTTTTTGGTTCACTCAATATCGGCTTTAGTTGGAAAAAAAAGATATTTAATTAGATTGACTATATTTTAGCTTTTGAAATAACTGAGTTTTACGCAACTTAATCAAATTCTTATTTCTTCAAATTTGATGTCCAATTGTTTAAAGCAGTTTCGTAATTAAAAGAAAATTGTCTCGTTCCATTGTGATTACAACATACCGAATTAACTGAATCTATTCTTGATTTTGAAAAAATGTGTTCGCTTATCAACGCAGCATTTTGTTGTTGTAAGTATACACCGTTCGATTGAACTTTTCACTTTGATAATTTAAATACTGCTTTTTCCAGTACGTGAACAAAATATTTTGTTGTATTTTCATGAAATATAGTTATCACCAAAGCAAAATAATGCGTATCTTTAAATAAATTATTTTTAGAGAAACAAAGTAATCGTTTTTAATATGAACAAGTGACTTAATTAAATTGAAGTAACTTTTAGTCGATGGAACAAAGAAAAACAATCATTAAGCAAAATGTTTTGTTATCTTGAGCGAATGAATTTCATAATTACATTTACGTGATTGAACAATACGTTCTGTTCGATCATCCTAAATCATTCAGTTGAACGTATGCAATATCCCTTTAGTATGACAAAATCGTTTAATTGAGTTGATATTTCATAATCAAATGCACATTTTGTTAGACCAAATAAAAATCAGAAAAAATCAAATAAATGGTAGTAGTTTTTCTGACAAAATCATAATGTTGAACAGATAAATAAGATTTAACCGACACGTTTAGTTGAAATAACTGTAGCTTATTTAGCGCATCTGAGCAATGTTTAAACCAACAAAATTTTAAGGCAACAAAACGTATTTGGTATTTTCAACAAAATTTTTTTCTCAGTGTACATTGAATGATGCAAGAAAGCAGTGTGTAAATAAGAAAAATACACTGCGAATGTAATTCGATACAAAATTTCCATATCAATGAGTCAAATAAAAGCAAAATAAGAGCATAACACATTCTTCGGTGGAAAAATTTTCAGAAAATTCATTACCGGTAAAACATGAAACGATTAATTTCTATGCGCCGAGTCAAGAAACTTGTTGAAATTGCTGTGTGTGTACTTAAATATTACGACATGAGCAACTCAATATTTGTGAACAGCAGCAAAAATGTTGAAATTCCAAAAGTAATATTAGATCAGCCCGAGACTGCCATCTATCAAGAGACTCGGTAGAGTCTCGGGACAAGTATATTTGACAGCTCTGTCGTCTGCTGGCCTGAGACTCACCCGAGTATATTATCTCCGAATAAAACAAATTCGGTAGGGCGACTTAACCCGAACGTGCGTTATATATACATAGCCGAGCGTGAAACGGTCGCCGAGCGAGTATAGCAGAAACCAGCAGAGACGCGTTGACTATAACTCTCTCGCTCCCTTTAGTCGATTCGAGCCGACTTTACCCGAACGAGCGTTATATAGCCGAGCGTGACGGCTCAGTCTCGTTCAGTGCCCACAAAATATAGTGCTCAGCGCGCCTAAAGAAGTTTTCACTTCAATAAATAAATACTGAATTTTATGTAAAAATGAAATGTTATTCGTTGCATTCGGAGGTTGTAAACTACAGCAACGTGAGAGCATATAGGCCAGTCAAAATGCGAAAATGGAGTAACTTTTTTGCATGAATCCGGAAACTTGACCTAAGGGTAATTCGATGACAACAAATCGAATCGTGATAATTTTTTTGTGATCAACTCTCGGCAACATCGAAAAATAAGGGTTGAAAAGTTAAAAAACCGTTTAACGCGAAAACTATTAAATTTATTGAAAAATGTGTTACACCAACGTTTTCAGGAGCCAAAAATACATAAAAAAGTACTATTTTCATTTCCGTATCTTTAAAAATAAGCGAGAAAAGGAAAAAAAAACATTGCGCTCTGGGGAGAAAACTGCCAAGTTTCAAATAATTATAAGAGTATTAAATCCGTAAATATCTTGGGTTTTTTTGATTCCACATGTTTCAGAAGGGTTTGATTAAACATTCTAGAGAATTTTTTTTTTTTATTGTTCAACTATCGAAAAAGTGCGATTAAATATTGGAAAAATAGCGTTTGAGAACCTCTTTCAGAAAGAGACGCACTATGAGGCTATACCGTTCGCACTCATACGGAGGTTCTCTCTATCGTTCGGCGCATGCGTCGATATGCGGTCAGCTCGAAAGCACGAGTGCGTAGTGTCCGTGTGCGCGTGCGTGCGTTTGTTTTGGTTTTCTCTAGCTTGAAACATTCAAACGTCCGCGCGAGAAGGATTTCATCAAGGGCTCAAATCCGCACAGATACCCATTCAGCATTATTGTCTCATAGACGTTGAAAGAAAATCATTTAAATTATTAATTAAATATTATATAGTATTGTAAATTATTATATTATAATTATTAGAGTACAATAATGTACATAATACTATGTAATAATTATTTACCAATTACCTATATAATAAATATTATACTATTATAAACATTTATTATAGTATAATGAGTTATAGTAATTGCCGGACCTCACCACTATAAATTTTTATTATTTTTTTTTTTTTTCATAAAATAGCATCCTATAAAAAGAATATCCACACCTATTTATACTTTTTTTCGCACGTAATATAGGACTAACAATTTTTCAAAAAATTCTGGTTTTGAAAAGTTCGTAAATGTTTCAAGGCCAACATCTCTTAAACTAATCGTAATATCGACACATATAACTATATACCAATGTTTTTCATTCTGGTTTGCACTTGAAACAAAATGAAAGAAAATCTGCATCTGAAGTGAATACTACTTTTTTTTTAAAGACGACTGCCATTTTTCATTTTTTATTTTTCAAAAAGTCTACAATAGTATTAGATGAGTTACACGAACTTGGACACTGATCTTATCGTGAGGCCATTTTTACCTATTTTTTGTTGAATGAATTAGATTTTTTGTCCATTAAAGTTTAAGGTTTTTCGTATGAATTGTTTGAAATGAATTTGAATTATTTTTGAGCAATGATTTTTTTTTTAAATAGGCATTATTAATAACAACTGATTATTGATAATGAATAAAATTAATAAATCAATCAACAATGAAGTATAATAAATGAGAAACATTGATATGTAGACAATTATCGATATTATGATTAGTTTAAGATATATTGGCCTCGAAATATTTTCGAACTTCCTACAACCGCATTTTTTTGAAAAACTTGAACTCTTCAAAGACGTGCGAAAAAAATCCAAAAATTGGTATAGATATTCCTTGTAGGGAATAATAATATATTTATAAAATCAGCAAAATTAAAAATAGTCGTGGTTACGGCCGAGCGAAATGACGTGGAGTGCCTCATATAATAATTTTTATGTAAACTATTACAG